>NW_026844811.1:17233379-17604196 GCF_025583915.1 Anolis sagrei ordinatus | reverse complement strand
GTTGTTGTTATTATTATTATTACATTTATTATTTTATTATTGTTATTATTACATTTATTATTTTACTCTATTGTTATTATTACGTTTATTATTTTACTCTATTATTATTATTTTACTCTATTATTATTGGAGGACATGTACGCATATTTACATTGAAGAAGGTTAGAATAATGGTTTAATCAGAGTTGGACAGTCTTATCTTGAATTACAGTTTTATGTAAATATTCAAAAACATCTAACCTACTCATGCCTAAATTAATATAATTGTATTTGTATCTATTATTATTTTGAAATTTACTACTAGCTGCTGCATTTCCCACCCTCGGCTTATACTCGAGTCAATACATTTCCCCAGTTTTTTGTGGTAAAATTAGGTGCTTCGGCTTATATTCGGGTCGGCTTATACTCGAGTATATACGGTATATGTTTCATGTTCCAGAGTAGGCAAACCAGACAATCTCCACATCAACACGGACACAGGAAGAAATACTGTTTACCCACAAGCAGAAAGACATTACATATATTAATTTAAAATATATATTTCGGTATTTTCGCTGTTTTGCGGGTTTTTGCTGCCGCCACTCTCTGAGAAACTTTCTCTCCTCAGTCCTCCCTCCCTCCAGCCTTGAAGGGCCTTTCGTTCCTTTCCTTCACTTTATTTTAAGTTTATAATGACTAAAAATAGTGTATAACTACTAAAATAATGTATAAATCTATATAAATAAAAATGTAATGTTTGTTTGTGGGATTAATAAAACTCAAAAATCACTGGACGAATTGACACCAAATTTGGACACAAGACACCTAACAACCCAATGTATGTCCTTCACTAAAAAAAAATTGATTTTGTCATTTGGGAGTTGTAGTTGCTGGGATTTATAGTTCACCTACAATCAAAGAGCATTCTGAACCCCACCAATATTGGAATTCAACCAAACTTGGCACACAGTTCTCCCATGAGCAACAGAAAATAGTGGAAGGGTTTGGTGAGCAGTGTCCTTTGGTTTTGGAGTTGTAGTTCACCTACATCCAGAGATCACTGTGGACTCAAACAATGATGGATCTGGACCAAACTCTACACGAATACTCAATATACCCTAATGTGAACACTGGTGGAGTTTGGGGAAAATAGAATCTTGACATTTGGGAGTTGTAGTTGCCGGGATATATAGTTCACCTACAATCACAGAGCATTCTGTACCCCACCAACGATAGATTTGGGCCAAACCCCCATGCGGGCCACAGCAACACTTGGCAGGGGACGGCTAGTATTAAAATAAATATAGCGTCCCTACATTGCGGTTTTTCACTTACTGCGGGAGGTCCTGGAACATAACCCCGGCAATAAGTGCGGGAACATTGTACTCCAAAGCCAAGTCAAATATATACGTATATAAAGCAACGCAACAACAAAATATTAATCCGAACAAGGCTTCAAGAGCTTTGCCTTCAGATGTTTAGATCCGCTGGGGGAAAATGCTGCTTGGAAGAATGGCTCAGAGTGATCTATAAATGGCTGGTGTTGCTACAAGCATGATTGCCAAGGGGATGGAGTGCAGTCGAAAGCACAAGAAAGCGCATCACGATTACGGGATGTCAGGCAGCTTTGTAGAAAAGAGTTAGAAGGGCTTCACCAGGGACAGGCTGGGGATATTTCCCCCCCTCCAATGGATGGGAAGCAGACAGCAGGAGCACAAAGCATCTCTACCTGGGAAATATCACTCAGCAGACAAAAAAAGAGATACGCAGTGAAGGTAAACAGCAAGAAATATATTTGAGGGCTGCTGCAGTCAAGAACTGAAATTATGCATTTCATCTACAGCACATGTTCTGATGCTCACCCATCTGGGCATTTTCTTTTGGAAGGAAGCCATAAGTGTCCCTATTTGTGATGCTCATGTCTATTGAAGATTTAATTTTCCCACACACAAATCCATGCAAATGAGACAAAGAAATCCTTCTCCAAAACAATCAACTTTCTACAATTGCATTTGGAGACTTTCAAGTGGGGGTGGTGATGGTCATAAGGTCTCTGTGTGCCAAGTTTGGTCCATTGTCATATTTGGTGGAATTTAGAGTAATCTTGATTGCAGGTGAACAATGTGATGTGGCGGCAAAAAAAGCCAATGGGATTTTGGCCTGCATCAAGAGGAGCATAGTGTCCAGATCTAAGGAAGTCATGCTCCCCATGCTCTATTCCGCTTTGGTTAGACAACACCTGGAATATTGTGTCCAATTCTGGGCACCACAATTCAAGAGAGATATTGACAAGCTGGAATGTGTCCAGATGAGGGCGACTAAAATGATCAAGGGTCTGGAGAACAAGCCCTATGAGGAGTGGCTTAAGGAGCTGGGCATGTTTAGCCTGAAGAAGAGAAGGCTGAGAGGAGATATGATAGCCATGTATAAATATGTGAGAGGAAGCCACAGGGAGGAGGGAGCAAGCTTGTTTTCTGCTTCCTTGGAGACTAGGATGCAGAAAAATGGCTTCAAACTAAAAGAGAGGAGATTCCACCTGAACACTAGGAAGAACTTCCTGACTGTGAGAGCTGTTCAGCAGTGGAACTCTCTGCCCCGGAGTGTGGTGGAGGCTCCTTCTTTGGAAGCTTTTAAGCAGAGGCTGGATGGCCATCTATTGGGTGCTTTGAATGTGATTTTCCTGCTTCTTGGCAGGGGGTTGGACTAGATGGCCCATGAGGTCTCTTCCAACTCTTTGATTCTATGGTTCTATGATTCTATGAACTATAAATCTCAGTACTGACAACTCCAAAATGTCCATGCCAATTCCCTTCAAAACCCACCAGTATTCAAATGTGGGCATATCGGGTATGCATGCCAAGTTTGGTCCAGATCCATCATTGTTTGGGTTCATAGTGCACTCTGGATGTAGGTGAACAACAACTCCTATAAATCCCTCCCAAAACCTCCAGTATTTTTTGTTGGTCATGGGGGTTCTGTGTGCCAGGTTAGTTCCAGATCCACCATTGATGGAATTCAGAATGCTCTTAGATGGCAGGTGAAGTATACATCCCAAGGGAAGGCCTGGGAGGGGAGAGCAGGTGTGCTCAGTGGTTGGCAGCATGGTGCACATGTGTCTTTCTCTTGGAGATGGAGATTCCTCCCACCAAAAGCACTCCTCGTCTATGATCGACTGGCCTCTTATCTGGCCTCTTAGCCAAGGGGAGGTGGTTTCTGAGGCTCCTAAGCAGGAAAAGGAGAGCAGGAGTGCTCGGCGCATGGCAGTGTGGCGCACATGTGATTGCCAGAGAGAGCATAGGAGGCCAGAGGGAGATTCGCGCTAGCAAGTCCCTTCAAGGCATTGGGGTTGTGTGGGAAATTTGGCCAAATTCTATTATTAATGGGGTTCAGAATGTTCTTTGATTTATTGTTGAAGACTTTTTGATTGTCGGTGAATGATAAATGATAAATGGAGTCTGAGTCCTGGACAAGCCCAGACCAAATCACATGCGCATGGATGAAAACTCATTTGTGCGAGCCACAGAGACCACGAAGAGGAACCATAAACTGGTTCATTCTCTTCCATCATTTTCTAACATCACAGTTGGGCCTCAGCACGAGAGGAGTTTGCCTTTTTTGTAGGAAAGGCCCTTAATATGATACTTTGGTTAATAATAAAAAGCCATACATGTATTTAAGCTTAGTAATGACCCATATCCAACTTCTGAATATTTCAAGCCCAATTTGGATAATTGTTTAGAAGTAAATGAGTCATCAGCCGCTAATGGTTAATGACTCTGTGAAACAACAGTATTTAAAATCTGCTGTAAATAAGCAAAGGAGGGGGGCAACTAAAATCAGAACACAAAACATAATAGGTACATTGAATTCAGTACTGTCTACAATGACGGCTAGCAGCTCTCTAGCACTATCTAGAAAAGGTAGGAACTGAAACTCCTAGATTTTCAACCTGGGGGTCGTGAAGGGGTTACAAAGACCATCAGGAAACATATATTTCTGATGGTCTTAAGAACCAGCGAAGGCTGAAGATCTCTCCGCTTGTCCTTCTCTTCCTTTTTGGTGTTGGTGAACTACAACTCCCAGAATTCAAAAACAGCCCCCTCCAACCTCACCAGTATTCAATGTTGGCCATGTAGTTGGCGTGCCAAGTTTGGTGCAGATCCATTCTGGGCTGGGTTCAGAGTACTCTGATTGTAGGTGAGCTGTAAATCCCAGCAACTTCAACTCCCAAATGTCAAGGTCTGTTTTCCCCAAACTTAACCGGTGTTCACATCTGAGCATATTGAGTATTCGTGCCAAGTTAGGTCCAGATCCATCATTGTTTAAATCTGGATGTAGGTAAACTACAACTCCAAAACTCGAGGTCAGTGGTCACCAAACCCTTCCAGTATTTTCTCTTTGTTATGGAAGTTGGCTGGCCTCTCAGCCAAGGGGAGGCCTGTTTCTGAGACCCCAAGCAGGGAGGGGAGAGCAGGCATGTGGGGTGCACATGTACGGGCGAGGGCGAGCATGTGAGGCAGGAGGGAGGCTCGCATTAGCCAAGGGGAGGGCTGTTTCTAAGACTCCAAGCAGGGAGGGAAGAGTAGGCATGCTCGGCACATGGCAGCATGATGCACACGTACAGGCGAGGGAGAGCGTGTGAGGCTGGAGGGAGGCTCACACCAGTGAGTCCCTTCAAGGCATGAGGGTTTTGTGTGGGGAGTTTGGCCCAATTCTATTATTGGTGGGGTTCAGGATGCTCATTGATTGCAGGTGAAGTATAAATCTCAGCAACTATAATTCCAAAACTCAAGGTCAATGGCCACCGAACCCTTTCAGTATATTCTGTTGTTCATGAAAGCTCTGTGTGCCAAATCTGGTTCAATTCCACCAACTGTGAGGTTGAGAATGCTCTTTGGTTGTAGGTGAACTAGAAATCCCAGCAACGATTAATCTCAGCAATTACAACTCCAAATGTCAACGTCTATTTTCCCCAAACTCCATCAGTGTTCACATATACTGAGTATTTAAGTTTGGTCCCGATCTAACTATAAATCCCAGCAACTTCACTTTGGCACCACTGTAGAACGTGCTGCGAGTATAACCTCTCTTGCAATTTATACTGAAGTGTGTGTTTTGCTGCCACTCTCATGATGAGAAATGTGGAAACCATACGCCAGGAAGCTGCCTGTTTTCCTCTCCACCACTCACTCCAGTGCCAACCTACAGAGTCTTTCCTCGCTTCTCCCTAAATATAGCTGGAAATATGGAAAGAACTAAAAGGACAATATACTTAGCACTTGGATGTCACTTTCTGTCTTCAGAGTGCTGATGTGTGAAGCTGCATTTCACGCCCAACAGCTCTCCTTCCTCTCTAAGCGACAGTCTTATTTATGGCTGGCTTAATGAGAACATGACTGAACCAGATAGATCAAAGGGGGCAGAAACAACCTTCGCCCACCCTCCGCTCCAAAGCAGTGAAACCAGAGCGCCTTCCCACCCCCGGAAGGCTGCCTTCCATCAGCTGAGGATGACTTCCATGGTTAGATGACTTGCATTTATAAAATTGCCTTTGGAATCTGTTGCTTAGGATTCACATTCTGTTCGTAATATATCTGTGAGATAAAATTCTCCCACGCTGTGGAAATTAGTCGTTTAATGCACCTTTCTGTCAAAATCATTGGAGCTCAGCTTGTGATTGTGTTTCAGGATCAGGGTGCTTTGGATGTGGGGAGTGATATCAGTGAGGTTCAAGATGGCAGTGGTTTGGTCAAAGATATTGATGCAGAGAATGACCAGGAGATCCCTGTGCAAAATGTAGTTTCCCATGAGAATGTCCCTGAGGGGTGTGGGGATGATGGTGTGCTTTCTGAATTGTTACTAGAGAGTTCTCATGATAGGGAACATGAAAACAGCTCGGCACCTGGCCTAGCTGCAGAAATTAATGAGCAAATAGACAGACAATAATCAATGATATTGATGCAGAGAATGACCAGGAGATCCCTGTTCCAAGTGTAGTTTCCCATGAGAATGTCCCTGAGGGGTGTGGGGATGATGGTGTGCTCTCTGAATTGTTACCAGAGAGTTCTCATGATAGGGAACATGAAAACAGCTCGGCACCTGGCCCAGCTGCAGAAATTAATGAGCAAATAGACAGACAATGGTCAACGATATTGATGCAGAGAATGACCAGGAGATCCCTGTTCCAAGTGTAGTTTCCCATGAGAATGTCCCTGAGGGGTGTGGGGATGATGGTGTGCTCTCTGAATTGTTACCAGAGAGTTCTCATGATAGGGAACATGAAAAGAGCTCGGCACCTGGCCCAGCTGCAGAAATTAATGAGCAAATAGACAGACAATGGTCAACGATATTGATGCAGAGAATGACCAGGAGATCCCTGTTCCAAGTGTAGTTTCCCATGAGAATGTCCCTGAGGGGTGTGGGGATGATGGTGTGCTCTCTGAATTGTTACCAGAGAGTTCTCATGATAGGGAACATGAAAACAGCTCGGCACCTGGCCCAGCTGCAGAAATTAATGAGCAAATAGACAGACAATGGTCAATGATATTGATGCAGAGAATGACCAGGAGATCCCTGTTCAAAGTGTAGTTTCCCATGAGAATGTCCCTGAGGGGTGTGGGGATGATGGTGTGCTCTCTGAATTGTTACCAGAGAGTTCCATGATAGGGAACATGAAAACAGCTCGGCACCTGGCCCAGCTGCAGAAATTAATGAGCAAATAGATAGTCGGGAGGAGATCTGTCAAAACAGGAGAGCCGAACAGTGGCTTCGGCGTTCTGCCAGGCTCCGAGAGAAAAAGATAAGACAGTCTCAGCTAAAACGAAACAAATTTCTGAGTGCTAGAGACTTAGCTAATGAGGAGATAAGTACAGGATATGTAGTCAGATGAAGCATTGTTTGGAATCAAGTCAAGATCTCATCCTTGTTTCATGGAAGCTTTGCTTGGAAAATTCATGTTTTAAGTGCCTTCGTTTCATGGATTTGATTCTTGGATTTTATGCTTTTATATTCATTCCTTGGATTCATGTTTCTTGATTTCTTACATTTTGTTTGGGAAGTTTTGACTTTGTTTTTATGGACTTCGCTGGTCTATTACTCTGGACTACTTTGTTCCTGCTTATCTTCCTACCTAATTGGATTTGCCTATTTCTTTAAAGTGCTTTTTTAACTTTCCTACTTTTTAATTATTTTCAATAAAATTATTGTTTCTCTATTCAACGGTGTGGTGTTTAAAGTCAGAGGGCTTTTTCTGTCCTGGAGTTCAACAGGTTTGATATCAGGTCCTGGAATTACATTATCTGAGAAGAATTGTATGAGATAGAGATGGAAAATCTGTGGCCGTCTGGATGTTTTTGGGCCAGAAATCCTTTCACCCTTGACTATTTGCTGTACAATCTTAAACAGATGGAAGTTGTAGTCCAACAACCTTTATAAAGAGTTCATGCTAAACCATTCTTCTGTACACTTCATCCTAAACAGACCCAGCTATTTCCAGATCCCACACCTAGGGAAAATCAGTTATGTAGCTGGCTGTGTAGTATTATGCAAACAGAACAAATATTTGATGTGTTATTTCCTTGGCTTGGTCTACTGGTTTGGCAGGCTGTCATGAGAAGTAAGGAACTATGGATGGCACTTAAGGTGGTCTGTAATAGTGATGGGCCTGGTTACTGTTTCATTTGTTTACTTCGTGTTTTCATACTGTTACGTCCATTTGGATGGACGGAATGGTTGCCAGGGCCTACAGCCGAGTTCTTGACGCTTCTAGGCCCGGTTGGTAGGACTGACCATTGACCGCTAGACGCTCGTGGGCCTAGCTGGCAGGTTCTGGCAGGGCCTACAGCTGGGTACATGGCATGCTTGGTTGTAGGCCCTGACAGCCCTGGCGCTTTGCCACCCAAGGTCTGAAAATCTTCAGTTTTTTCGGACCTTGGATGGAAAAGTTCATTCGTATAGGCGCCCATTTTTGGAAGCGGTGGACGGAAACGGGACCTTACGAATGGAGCAAATCGAAACAGATAGCAATTCCATACGAATGCACAAGACTAGTCTCTAACATTGTCCCTCGCCTTTCTTCTGACTTCTGCCTGCGTCAGTGGAGGTTATCCTGGCAACCAGTGAGGAGAAGAAAGCCTTCCTTTAGGTGGAAATTAAGATGGGATATCCTGGCCTTTTGTGGAACTGTGGTATGGATGCAGCTTTCCAAAGGTTAAAAAAACAAAACATGTTCCCTGAAGTAAATCAGCTGTGAAACACATCCTTGGCTTTTGGCTCTTTCCTGCTGTCAAAACACATAAGCTTCTTACATTGGCATATTTGGCCTTATAAAAGCCTTCTCCTTAAGCACTTTGATTATTTTCTGCTGTTTGGAATGTGATTTTTTTTTTAGTGGTGATGTTTTTAAAAACCACTGTACATATAACAGTTTCATTTTGTGTGCAATATTATGTGCAGTAGAGGCTCGCTGATCCAACATAAATGGGATGGCAGAACGTCGGATAAACAAAAATGTCGGATAATACAGAGTCTCCTACTGTTACCCATCCAACATGACAGTAGAAACCTAGAATACTAACAACAGGGACTTAAATGATTAAGGCAAGGCAACACCCCGGGGCTAGAGAGGCTCAGCAGATAATGCCCGGATGTGGAGGAGGAACATGGAAATCACAGAGGGAAGGAGGGAGGATGCTTCCATTTTTAGTCCTGCCTCTTTTCCCCCTTTCTTCCCCCCCTCCTCCTCCTCCCCCCCTCCCCCCCCCCATTTCTCTTGCCTTTTGCCTTTTTCACTTATTGGGAATTAATTGAAGGGGAGTTGCTGGAGGAAAAGGGGAGTGTTGGATAAGATTGAATGTTGGATAAGTGAAAGTCGGATAAGTGAGACTCTTCTGTATCTACAAGGTGTATATGTATGGCAACCTCATGGATTTGGTCGGGTTTTCTACGGCAAGGGATATTCAGAGGTGGTGTTGCCAGTTCTTTGCTAACTGCTCCTGGTATTTGTAGGTGGTCTGCCTTCTGAAGACTAACCAGTCTGACCTTGCTTAGGTTCTAAGATCAGATGACACTGGGTGCCTTTAGGGCAGCATTTCACAACCTAAGGGTTGGGAGCCCTGGCGGTGTTCGTGAGGGAGCTTCAGAGGGATCACCAAAGACTATCAGAAAACACAAAGTTCTGATGGTCTTAGGAATCCCTTTGGAAGATCTCTTCACCAGTACTTCCCTTCCTTTTTGGATAAAGACTGCGAATCCTCCCCCCAAAAGCCCTCCTCTGCTGTGATTGGTGGGCCACTCAGTCAAGGGAAGGGCTGTTTCTGAGAATCCGAGTGGGGAGGGGGGAGCAGGCGTGCTTGGCATACAGCAGGGTGAAGCGCATGTGCAGGCAAGAGAGACCGCGCAAGGCTGGAGGGAAGCTCGGGTCTCTCAGCTGGCCACTTAGCCAAGGGGAAGGCTGTTTCTGAGACTCCCAAGTGGGGAGGGGAGAGTAGGCATGCTCGACACACAGCAGGGTGATGCGTATGTGCAGACGAGAGAGCGTGCAAGGCTGGAGGGAGGCTCAGGTCTCTCAGCTGGCCTCTCAGCTAAGGAGAAGGCTATTTCTGAGACTCCCAAGTGGGGAGGGGAGAGCAGGCATGCTCGACACACAGCAGGGTGATGCGTATGTGCAGACGAGAGAGCGTGCAAGGCTGGAGGGAGGCTCAGGTCTCTCAGCTGGCCTCTCAGCTAAGGAGAAGGCTATTTCTGAGACTCCCAAGTGGGGAGGGGAGAGCAGGCATGCTCGACACACAGCAGGGTGATGCGTATGTGCAGACGAGAGAGCGTGCAAGGCTGGAGGGAAGCTCAGGTCTCTCAGCTGGCCTCTCAGCTAAGGAGAAGGCTGTTTCTGAGACTCCCAAGTGGGGAGGGGAGAGCAGGCATGCTCGACACACAGCAGGGTGATGCGTATGTGCAGACGAGAGAGCGTGCAAGGCTGGAGGGAGGCTCAGGTCTCTCAGCTGGCCTCTCAGCTAAGGAGAAGGCTATTTCTGAGACTCCCAAGTGGGGAGGGGAGAGCAGGCATGCTCGACACACAGCAGGGTGATGCGTATGTGCAGACGAGAGAGCGTGCAAGGCTGGAGGGAAGCTCAGGTCTCTCAGCTGGCCTCTCAGCTAAGGAGAAGGCTATTTCTGAGACTCCCAAGTGGGGAGGGGAGAGCAGGCATGCTCGACACACAGCAGGGTGATGCGTATGTGCAGACGAGAGAGCGTGCAAGGCTGGAGGGAGGCTCAGGTCTCTCAGCTGGCCTCTCAGCTAAGGAGAAGGCTATTTCTGAGACTCCCAAGTGGGGAGGGGAGAGCAGGCGTGCTCGACACACATGTGCAGGCAAGAGAGAGCGTGCAAGGTTGGAGGGAAGATCAGGTCTCTCAGCTGGCCTCTCAGCCAAGGGGAAGGTTGTTTCCGAGACTCCAAGAGGGAAGGGGAGAGCAGGCGTGCTCACCGCAGGGCAGTGTGATGCACATGGGCGGGTGCGGGAGAGCGCGTGAGGCTGGAGGGAGGCTTGCGTCCCATCAAGGCGAGGGGAAAACTTCCCTTTGATTGTAGGTGAACTATAAATCCCAGCAAGTACAATTCCCAAATGACAAAATCAATCCCTCCAAACCCCACCAGTATTCACATTTGGGCATGGGGGGACTGTATTAAGCGGAACTTAATATGAGGAACTTTATTAAGTGTCGTGGCATTAGGAAGGTTGAGAACCACTGCTTTAGGGCATTTAAGCCTCAGTGTTTTCATTTTATGAATGCCATGAAATAAAACTCCAGATCCCACATCTCGGAAAAATCTGTTCTTATTTGCTTGCTTCAGTCTTTCTTTCTTAACTGGTGACTCTGCCCATTCGGTTCAGCTGGCGCTGCAGGGTAATGAACCCGTCTAGGGAAAAGCTGGTGATTTGCCTCCTAGGAGACTGAGAAAGTGCAAAGTGGCACGCATGAGTGTTTGGATTACTGGGTTGCTGTGTTGTCAGGTGCCAAGTTCCTTCTATCTTTGTCTGACTGGTAGTCTACCTTTGTGGAACAACGCCATTTTTTTTAATTCCCATCCAATTCTTCCTTTCTTTCCGAACACTTTGCTCTCTGCTCCCCTGTTAGCCATTTTTCTTTCAGAGAGCTCTCATGTCCTTAACTCCGAAAATGTAAGCGCTGTTGTGCCATCATAATTTTATTTCCTTCCCCTTTCTTTTCGGTCGCTGTCAGCCAAGTGCAATTATCTGCTATTTTGTGGCTCTTAGCTGGAAATATTTTGTTTTTTGTTTCCGTCAAAACATTTTCCTAAATCAAACAAACCAAAAACACCAAAACATGACCCAAATTGACACATTGCTCTCTTCATTTAGCATTCATAACCTTGGCTTCATTAGCTTTTTTGAAACAAATTCCACATTCTCCTTTATTATTATTATTATTATTATTATTAGAAACACAACAAGATGAGTCCACAGCAGACAAGATCACTCTGCTGGCTGTTGTATTGGATCACACGTTGGACACTTCCCAAGTGTCTAGGACTGTGTGATGTATCGGTGATAATAATAATAATAATAATAATAATAATTATTATTATTATTATTATTATTATTATTGAAACACAACAAGATGAGTCCAGCAGCAGATCACTCTGCTGGCTGTTGTATTGGATCACACGTCGGACACTTCCCAAGTGTCTAGGACTGTGTGATGTATCGGTGAATTATTATTATTATTATTATTATTATTATTATTATTATTATTTGAAACACAACAAGATGAGTCCATAGCAGACAAGATCACTCTGCTGGCTGTTGTATTGGATCACACGTCGGACACTTCCCAAGTGTCTAGGACTGTGTGATGTATCGGCAAATAATGTGTGCAGATACCAGTAACGTGGCCTTCTGCAGCTGGCAGATGGTAATCTTGTCACTGCCGATTGTGTTTAAGTGCAGGCCAAGGTCTTTAGGCCCTGCACCGAATCTGCCAATCACGACTGGGACCACCTTGACTGGCTTGTGCCAGAATCTTTGCAGTTCAATCTTTAAATCCTCATATTGTGTCAGCTTTTCCAGTTGTTTCTCTTCAATCCTGCTGTCACCTGGGATTGCGACATCAACGATCCATACTTTGTTTTTTAACACGATTGTGAGGTCAGGATTGTTGTGCTCCAAAATTCTGTCTGTCTGAATCTGGAAGTCCCAGAGTAGCTTGACGTGTTCATTTTCTGTAACTTTTTCTGGCTTGTGATCCCATTAGTTCTTTGTCGCAGGCAGATAGCGTTTATAGCACAAGTTCCAATGGATCATCTGAGCAATGGTGTTGTGCCTCTACTTGTAGTCTGTCTGCACGATCTTCTTGCAGCAGCTGAGGATTTTGATCAGTTGTTTCATCTGTTTCCTTACAAAGTCTACATTTGGGACCTGTTGTTGACTTTTCAATTCTGGCTTTGATGGCCTTGGTTCAAATGGCTTGTTCTTGGGCTGCCAGAATCAGGCCCTCCTTGGTCTCCTTTTTCAGAGTTCCATTTGTGAGCCACAGCCATGTTTTTTCTTTGTCAATTTAGCTCTCCATTTTCCCCAGGAACTGTCCATGGAGAGAGACCCTTCTTTGGCCAGTTTTCTCTTCTGTTCTGGCTGGAGTTTTTACAGTATTTCCTCTTTGTCTTTTGCACTTAAAGCAGTTTACTACTATTGACTTCCCTCAATGTTGCTTCTATTATTATTATTATTATTATTATTATTATTATTATTATTCCTATTATTATTGACACAAAAGCACACTATGTCACAGCTAACGAGATCTATATGCTGGATTTCATTATCACAAAATCACAAGTCGAACAGTTCCCAAGCATCTAGGACTGTGTGATGTATTTTTGAATGATGCGTGCAAATCCAAGTCAGGTGGCCTTTTGTGGTTGACAGATCGTGATTTTGTCGATGTTTATTGTTTCCAAATGCTGGCTGAGATGTTTTGACACGGCACCCAGTGTGCCAATGACCACTGGGACCACCTGGACTGGTTTATGCCAGAGCCTTGCAGTTCGATTTTGAGGTCTTGATAGAATCATAGAATCATAAAATCAAAGAGTTGGAAGAGACCTCCTGGGCCATCCATTCCAACCCCATTCTGCCAAGAAGCAGGAATATTGCATTCAAATCACCCCGACAGATGGCCATCCAGCCTCTGTTTAAAAGTTTCCAAAGAAGGAGCCTCCACCACATGCCGGGGCAGAGAGTTCCACTGCTGAACGGCTCTCACAGTCAGGAAGTTCTTCCTCATGTTCAGATGGAATCTCCTTCTTGTAGTTTGAAGCCATTGTTCTGCGTCCTAGTCTCCAGGGAAGCAGAAAACAAGCTTGCTCCCTCCTCCCTGTGGCTTCCTCTCACATATTTATACATGGCTATCATATCTCCTCTCAGCCTTCTCTTCTTCAGGCTAAACATGCCCAGCTCCTTAAGCCGCTCCTCATAGGGCTTGTTCTCCAGACCCTTGATCATTTTAGTCCCCCTCCTCTGGACACATTCCAGCTTGTCAATATCTCTCTTGAATTGTGGTGCCCAGAATTGGACACAGTATTCCAGGTGTGGTCTAACCAAGCGGAATAGAGCATGGGGAGCATTACTTCCCTAGATCTAGACCCTGTGATAGCAGCTGAGTTTTTTCTGTTGTTTTTCCTCAATTGGACTGTCACCTGGAATTGCGACATCAGTAATCCAGACTTTTTAAAATAATAATCCTGTTGTTGTTGTTGTTGTTGTTATTAAGTAAAAGAAAGCTGGAGCACTCAAACTTCAACAGGTTGAACCTTTTTCCAACAAAATCATGAGCAGTCCATTAGAACTAGGCCAAAAAATGTACATTCTGTGGTTTGGGTGTATTTTGTGATGCAAAGTGACTGGTAGCAGAATACTGAAGAGCAAGTCCCACCAGGATTTACTTCCAGGTAAATATAGACTGGCCTAAACCCCAAAGTACAATTCACTACTGAAATACCCTGTCTCAATGCCTCTAGTTTATTTCAGCCCCTTGTTTACAAGCCTGTGCCTTTTGAACCCTTGAAATAGATCGGGTGTCCTTGTGAGAAATTCAGAATGCAAGCGATGCCTTTGCATGCTGCGTTTATCAGTTCAATCATCTCTTTGCCTATAATAGCTTTTCTAATTCTTTCCTCCCGGTGTGGGATCGTCTAATTTAGATAATGCATACGATTCAGAAGTGCCTCCATAGCTTGGAGTGCACCTAAAGATGCGCCCCGTGTCCAGTTTGATCAGAGCCCTTTGCACTTCCGGAGGAATGAAGCAAGGAAAATTAGGGGGATCTTCTCTCTGTCTTCAACACACACACACACGACCTTCATTCCCGCAATGACAGCTCGCCACCCCCTTCTTTAATCTGGCATTTGCTGAACACAGGGCCTTTTTATCTTGCAATAGGAGACGAACAATCCTCCAAAGAATAGGGCTGTTGTGTTTATTAAGACTGGGAACACATGACCCATGCAAATCTTGTTAAAAGATTTATCTGTCTGGCTTCCTTGAGGAAAGAGGGTGGGGATGGGAGGAGGAGCACCCGTCGCCATTTTTCCCCGTTCCCCGGCATGCTGAGTTGACGGGATATTATGCGCCCCGAGCGTTGCTCTTGGACTTGATTTCACATTATCTTTAAAACCTGACTCTCTAAGCATGTAAACCTCTTAGTGAGTATTAATGTGAGAAGCGGTACGCAGGGCCATTTCCCCCCTCTTGATCCTGCAGGTGTGCCAGGCAAATAACAATGAGGCTGTTCTTCCTTTCGCCTCAATCTTGGCCCAAATTTCTGCCATTAATTTGCAAATGCACCTATCCAATCCCCCCACAATATCACCACTGAAGATACATGAGTGTGACACTAGCTAACGACTTGTGTGATTGTTGGTGAACACAGCTTTTGCTTGGAAAAATTACATTACACAGCTTCTAGACTCCCATTGCTGTACAGTGGAGGACCTTGTGTGTTGTCACCAAATTTTGTGTTTTTCAACCTGGGGGTCGCGAGGATGTTTCAGAGGCTGTTGGAATTCAGCCTGTGATTGTGTTTCAGGATCAGAGTGCTTTGGATGTGGGGAATGATGTATATGAGGTTCAAGATGGCAATGGTTTAGTCAGTGATATCAATGCAGAGAATGACAGAGAGGCACCTGTTTAAAGTGTAGTTTCCCATGAGAATGTTCCTACAGAGTATAGGGAGGATGGTTCACTCCCTGAATTGCTCCCAGAGAGTTCCAAGGATTTGGGGCTTGAAAACAACTCGGCACTTGCAGAAACTAATGAGCATATAGATCAGTGGTTCTCAACCTTCCTAATGCCGCGACCCCTTAATACAGTTCCTCATGTTGTGGTGACCCCCAACCATAACCCTAACATTATGAATCGCCATGTAAATAATGATCTGCAGGATGTATTTTCATTCACTGGAGCAAATTTGGCACAAATACCCGGTATGCCCAAATTTGAATACTGGTGGGGTTGGCGGGGGGATTGATTTTGCCATTTGGGAGTTGTAGTTGCTGGGATTTATAGTTAACCTATAAACAAAGAGCATTCTGAACCCCACCAACAATGAATGAACCAAAGTTGGTACACAGAACTCCCATGACCAACAGAAAATACTGGAAGGGTTTGGTGGGCATTGACCTTGAGTTTGGGAATTGAAGTTCGCCTATATCCAGAGAGCACTCTAGACTCCAACAATGATGGATCTGGACCAAACTTGGCACGGATACTCCATATGCCCAAATGTGAACACTCGTGGGGTTTTGGGAAAATAGACCTTGAGATTTGGGAGTTGTACTTGCTGGGATTTATAGTTCACCTACAATCAAGGAGCGTTCTGAACCCCAACAATGATAGAATTGGGCCAAACTTCCCACACAGAGACCCCCATGACCAACAGAAAATACTGTGTTTTCTGATGGTCTTTGGCGACCTCTCTGACACCCCTTCGCGACCCCTCCAGGGGTCCCGACCCCCAGGTTGAGAAACTGATATAGATAGACGGGCGGAAATTAGTCAAAACAGATAGGCCGAGCAATGCGTTCGGCATTCTGCCAGGTTTCAACAGAAGAAGATAATGGCCGCTCAACTAAAGCTAAACCTGTTTTCCGAGTGCTTGGAAAGGTTTAAAAGTTCCAAGAATGGACAATATAGCCAGATGAAGCATTGTTTAGAATAACACCAAGTTTTCGTCCTTGTTTTTATGGAAACCTTGCTTTGAAGGTTCATTGTAAGATTTTTTTGTTCATGGATTTGGATTCCTATATTTCATGATTGCTTACCCAAGCCTTGGATCAATATATTCCTGATTTTTTGGATTGTATTGGAGATGTATGGACTTTGCTTTTATGGATATTGCTACCTTGGACTAATTTGTTCCTGCTTATCTTCTTACCTAATTGGATTTATCTATTTCTTTAAAGTGTTTTTTTACTTTGCTGCCTTTTACTTATCTTCAATAAAAGGATTAGTTTTTTTCCCCTATTCAACGCATGGTGTTTAAAGTCAGAGGGTTATTCCTGTTCTGGAGTGCAATAGAGGTGTCATCAAAGACCATCAGGAAACATATCTTTCTGATGGTCTTAGGAACCCCTTTGGTGGAGAAGGCTGAAGATCTCTCTGCCTGTCCGTCTCCTCTATTTTGGAAACAGACGGCGAAACCTCCCACCAAAAGCTTTCCTCTGCTGTGATTGGCCAGCCTCTCAGCCAAGGGGAGGGCTGTTTCTGACAAGCAGGAAGGGGAGAGCAGGTGTGCTTGGTACCTGACAGTATGGTGTGCATGTGCAAGCGAAGGAGAGCATGCAAGGCTGGAAAGAGGTTCCTGCGAGTGCGTCCCTTCAAGGCATGGGGGTTTCACATATCAGTAATGCTACGAAATAAGGATGTTCAAAAGAACTATAAGTAACTGAAGTCTAGGGAGAACATGATTGTGGGATTTTTCCTCCATGTAGAGAAAAAGGCTGTTAAAATGAGGGGAACATGGGGAGAAAGTAGGAGACAGAGAATGATTGAGAGGATGAGTCAGAGAGCTGAAATTACCTCTAAGGTTGGGAATGGAGGGAGTAAGGTAAATGTAAAGGTTTTCCTCTGACATTAAGTCCAGTCGTGTCCGACTGGGCGTTGGTGCTCATCTCCATTTCTAAGCCAAAGAGCCGGCATTGTCCATAGACACATCCAAAGTCATGACTCCATGGAGCACTGTTACCTTCCCACTAGAGCGAAACCTAGTGATTTACTCACATTTGCATGTTTTGAACTGCTAGATTGGCAGAAGCTGGGCCTAACAGTGGGAGCTCACTGTCCTGAGTTGCCCTTCAAAAACAGCCTTTAGACAATGTTGAAAGTAAAAGAAAAATGCTTTACTTTAGCTAACACAAAGGATAAGCAAATGCAATTGAAAAGTGCACAAATATGCAAGGAAGTCTTAATCCAGATAGAAATTGAAGTCTCTTACAAAGTTCCAAAAGAAACACCAGTCTGTCATCAGACAACGGGCAATGAATTAAGTCCTTAGCAGCAGACACAAAGCAGATTCCAATGGAGTGAAAACAACAGTATCAGGGTCCTTATTACCAGCGAAAGCTGACTGCTCCTGATTCATAGCCCTGAATTCCCCTAGGGTGTCTCCCAATTAGCTCAGTGTTTTTAGCAGCTATCCTAGCAGAACACCATCTGTGCTTTGTCTCTTTTCGTCTCTCTAGAAATGTGGGCACTTTCAAATTCTCATCGTCTGATTTGTCTTCTCCCTCCAATTCCCTGCTCCACTCCCTCTTCCGAAGATGAGGAATCCCTAACACTCACCCCGCTCCCTGGATTCGAACCTGTGACCTTTTGGTTTGCAAGTTCAGCAACTCAGTGGTTTAACCTACTGCACCACCGGGGAGAAAATCATGTGATGGATAGATTGCTTCCTCATTTTTTTAGGGATTTGACAGGATCCAAAACAAAATGCCTTGCCTATTGTTTCTGTGGGTCTGCTTGAGCCCAGCGTGTTCTCCAAATCCCTTTTTCTTTGCCAAATGAGGATTAATCTCTTCTTCCAAGGAGAACAGGATAGTCGCCATAACAGAAGTGGCAGCTTGGGAAATGGTCTTTGGGCTTGGGATTGGAGAGAGGAGGCTTTTGCAGGGTTGTGCTTGGAAAAAGCCAGTTTCCGTGCACGCCTTCCTTGGCTGACAGCGTGAAAACAATTGCCGCTTGGCCTCCGGGGAGCAGCCAGCGTTCTCCAAGACTTGGCTGGAGTTGGCGTGACTGCAGCAGTGCGGGGAGCCCTTGTGACTTGTTAACGGTGCCTTTTTTGTGTTTGGGTGACGACGACAAAGCTCTTAAAGCAATTTATTGTGTTTGGAACGTCTTGGTAAATGGCAGCGCTGTCTAATATCCCCAGCTCTTTGGTGACATCTGCTTCTGTGATTCAGAATGTTCCCTTTCTTGGCTTCTTTGGTGCCAGACTCCTTCTTCCTTCCACTCTCTTCTAATCTCATCAACATAATCTCTTCCAGAATTCCCCGTTTCTTTGACTCATTCTATTTTTTCCGCCTAGCCTCTCTTGCTGGAACACTACACTGTCCATGCTGTCTCCCTCAATTTGCAGTAGCAGGTTAAACTGCTGAACTGCTGAACTTTCTGTCTTGTTTCTGCCTGGGGGAATCCTTTGTTTGGAGGTGTTAGCTGGTCCTGATTGATTCTTGTCTGGAATTCCCCTGGTTTTCTTTTAGTGTTGCGCTGTTGAGCTGCTGAACTTGCTGTCTTGTTTCTGCCTGGGGGAATCCTTTGTTTGGAGGTGTTAGCTGGTCCTGATTGATTCTTGTCTGGAATTCCCCTGGGTTTTTTTTAGTGTTGCTCTCTTCAGCTGCTGAACTTTCTGTCTTGTTTCTGCCTGGGGGAATCCTTTGTTTGGAGGTGGTAGCTGGTCCTGATTGATTTTTGTGCTGCTCTGCTGAGCTGCTGAACTTTCTGTCTTGTTTCTGCCTTGGGGAATCCTTTGTTTGGGAGTGGTAGCTGGTCCTGATTGATTCTTGTCTGGAATTCCCCTGGGTTTTTTTTAGTGTTGCTCTCTTCAGCTGCTGAACTTTCTGTCTTGTTTCTGCCTGGGGGAATCCTTTGTTTGGAAGTGGTAGCTGGTCCTGATTGATTCTTGTCTGGAATTCCCCTGGGTTTTTTTTTTAGTGTTGCTCTCTTCAGCTGCTGAACTTTCTGTCTTGTTTCTGCCTGGGGGAATCCTTTGTTTGGAAGTGGTAGCTGGTCCTGATTGATTCTTGTCTGGAATTCCCCTGGGTTTTTTTTTTAGTGTTGCTCTCTTCAGCTGCTGAACTTTCTGTCTTGTTTCTGCCTGGGGGAATCCTTTGTTTGGAAGTGGTAGCTGGTCCTGATTGATTCTTGTCTGGAATTCCCCTGGGTTTTTTTTTTAGTGTTGCTCTCTTCAGCTGCTGAACTTTCTGTCTTGTTTCTGCCTGGGGGAATCCTTTGTTTGGAAGTGGTAGCTGGTCCTGATTGATTCTTGTCTGGAATTCCCCTGGGTTTTTTTTTTAGTGTTGCTCGCTGAGCTGCTGAACTTGCTAACCAAAAGGTTGGCTGTTGGAATCCGGGGAGCGGGGTGAGCTCTCCCTGCTAGCCCCAGCTTCTGCCAACCTAGCAGTTCAAAAACATGCAAATGTGAGTAGAACAATAGGTACCGTTTCTGCGGTAAGGTATTTTTTAAAATTTATTTATTTATTTATTGTATTTGTATACCCTTGCGACCCTCCTAGGGGTCGCGACCCCCAGGTTGAGAAACACTGGTCTATCATATATTGGTGAAGTAGGCCTGGGTGGTGCTCGCAAAGAGGCCTTGGAAATGACTACATGGGAGTACATTCCTGATGGACCGTATTAGATTCTGCCAAACCGGGCCTCTCCCAAATTATACAAGTTGTACCTGTGCCCACAGTGGCGTTTTCTAACAGTGGGCATGCATTCAGAGAGCTCAAGCACAAAGGCCTTGAAGTTGAAACCAGCCACTTAGCATGAGAGAGCGGAGGGGGGACTTCAGAAGCACCTTCTGATCCTGTTACCTTTGATCTAGCCAATTCCTTTTTTTTAAAACAAAAGTAATTAGATTTATAACCTTCTTCCTCCCCTTCTGGGCCATTGATGAGCTGCTGCAATGCATTAGGAAAAGGGCAGTCAAATAAATTGTGGCACTTATTTAAACATCAAGCAGAAGAACATCTGAAAACAAGAAGGGAGATCTGATTGGTCAATAAACTCTCTCAAAGCCGATGTATTGTCGAAGGCTTTCATGGCTGAAAGCACTGGGTTGTGTGTTTTCTGGGCTTTGTGGCTATGTTCCAGAAGCATTCTCTCCTGATGTTTCACCCACATCTATGGCAGGCATCCTCAGAGGTTGTGGGGTTTATATATCTGTGGAATGTTTAGGGTGGGAGAAAGAACACTTGTCTGTTTGATGTAGGTGTGAATGTAGCAATTGGCCACCTTTATTAGAGTCAATAGGCCAAAGCTAGTGTCATCCAGAGGAGTCTGAGGTAAATCTCAGTGTGAGAGAAGCCTCGTGTGAGAAAGTTCCAGTGTGAAGGTTTCTGTGTGTAAAGCAATTTCAACAGAAAGGAGGAAACCTTCTTCTCTTTTTTTCACTTGTCTGTTTGATGTAGGTGTGACTGTAGCAATTGGCCACCTTTATTAGAGTCAATAGGCCAAAGCTAGTGTCATCCGGAGGAGTCTGAGGTAGATCTCAGTGTGAGAGAAGCCTCGTGTGAGAAAGTTCCAGTGTGAAGGTTTCTGTGTGTAAAGCAATTTCAACAGAAAGGAGGAAACCTTCTTCTCTTTCTTCACTTGTCTGTTTGATGTAGGCGTGACTGTAGCAATTGGCCACCTTTATTAGAGTCAATAGGCCAAAGCTAGTGTCATCCGGAGGACTCTGAGGTAAATCTCAGTGTGAGAGAAGCCTCATGTGAGAAAGTTCCAGTGTGAAGGTTTCTGCGTGTAAAGCAATTTCAACAGAAAGGAGGAAACCTTCTTCTCTTTCTTTCTGTATCAGTTCTCTCCTGACGTTTCACCCGCATCTATGGCAGGCATCCTCAGAGGTTGTGAGGTCTGTTGTGGGGTGTATATATCTGTGGAATGTTCAGGGTGGGAGAAAGAACACTTGTCTGTTTGATGTAGATGTGAATGTAGCAATTGGCCCCCTTGATTAGAGTCAATGGGCCAAAGCTAGTGTCATCCGGAGGAGTCTGAGGTAAATCTCAGTGTGAGAGAAGCCTCGTGTGAGAAAGTTCTAGTATGAAGGCTAAAGCAACTTCAACAACAAGGAGGAAACCATGAAAACTCAGATCAATGGTTGTAGTTCAGTGAGTCTTTGCTGTTGTTTTTGTTGAGTTTGAAACTCTTTTGTGCTTTATTCTTTGGCATGGCCCTTTGTCCCCTACATGAATATAACCAGCATGGAAACATTTCCAAGGACTGTGTGTGTATATTAGTGACCCGGTGTAGTAAATAACAAGGCTGTGGTCTGCTAGCGATTTAGCAGCTTGAGCTGTGGAAAAATTCTGTTGGCAGAGCAAGTTTGGGATGTTATCGCACTGGGGCTTCGTGAAGGGTGACAAGGTGCTTCTGGAAATAGAACAAATGCATGCACAGTAGGTTGACAGAGGCTAATTACATTTTGGTTGCATTTAGCTGCGAGCTGTCCCTTCCTTTTGGGTTCAGTAAATAGCAAGCTTTGCCTCTTCTCTTGCCAGCAGACTATGTGGGCATGTTGATAATTTGAGTTGTCCATTCCTTACAGAGGGGCCTGTGTCACAGGTGCTGAAATGTCTTGGTTTGGAAGTCCCTTCCCATTTTGTTAGCACTGGGAGAGATAAGGAAGGAAACCTTAGAATCATAGACCCATTCTGCTTCAGTATTTATATTTAGATTTTAAACTAGCTTGGGGATCCAGCAGTGCCCTGTGTGCCAAGTTTGGTCTTGATCAGTCATTGGGTGAGGGTTGCAGCGGTCTTAGGAAGTGAATGGAGGTACTTCAAGTCCCATCATCTATTATCCATCCTCCTCAAAACTGCACCAGGATGTAGAGTGGGTCATGGGGGCTCTGTGTGCCAAGTTTGGTCTAGATCAGTCATTGGATGAGGGTCACAGCGGTCTCAGGAAGTGAGTGGAGGTACTTCAAATCCCCTCATCTATGATCCATCCTCCCCAAAACTGCATCAGGATGTAGAGTGGGTCATGGGGGTTCTGTGTGCCAAGTTTGGCCTAGATCAGTCATTGAATGAGGGTCGCAGCGGTCTCAGGAAGTGAATAGAGGTAATTCAAGTGCCATCATCCGTGATCCATACTCCTCCAAACTGTACCAAGATGTAGAGTGGGTCATGGGGGCTCTGTGTGCCAAGTTTGGTCTAGATCAGTCATTGGATGAGGGTTGCAGTGGTCTCAGGAAGTGAATAGAGGTAATTCAAGTCCCACCATCCATGATCCATCCTCCTTAAAACCGCACCAGGATGTAGAATGGGTCATGGGAGCTCTGTGTGCCGAAGAGCTGGCATTGTCCATAGGTACCTCCAAGGTCATGTAACCGGCATGACTGCATGGAGCGCAGTTACCTTCCCGTCTGAGTTGTACCTATTGAGTAGTCACATTTGCATGCCTTCAAACTGCAACTTTGGCAGAAGCTGGGGCTAACAGCAAGAGCTCACCCCACTCCCCAGATTCGAACCACCGATCTTTCAATCAGCAAGTTCAGCGGTTTAATTCACTGTGCCACTCAAGTAGGAATACAGCACTTAATTGGAAAGGGGTCAAGTCTGCTCCTTGTTCGAGGTTGAGGGTTCACCCAGTGCTCCTACCATGTGCATCTTTCCAGCCATGGGCAGGCAGTTTGCTCATGTAATTAATGCACAAAGGTCTGGGCTAATCCTGGTTTTAGAACACAGCGGTGCCATCTGCTCAGTGGGAGTGAGGTGGGCTTGGAGGGCAGAGGCGCAAACAAATGCTCTTGCCTACAGGCAAGGATTACGTGAAGGGCCGTCTCCCCAAAAGATGGACGCTCTTGTGAGTGTGGGGTTGTGGGGTTAATCTCTGCTATTTATACAAGGAGTGTGAAGAAATAAATTCCAAAAGGCTGTCCAATCTCGTCACATCCCCAATTAGTCACCGCTGTTTGCTTGCGCGCATGGCATGCCTTGTTAGAGCCCTTTCATGAGGATTAAAAGGCGGCTGCTCCCTCGTGAGTCTCAGAAACATACGTATTGTCACCACCGTGGTAGAGTGTGTGCGTGTGTGTAACTCCTCTTCTCCTCGGATGGTCCTCCAATTATGGCCAAACATGTGCTTTCCTCTCCTTTCCAAACTGGACCCAGCACTTTAAATGTTAGCTTTGTATTCACATCCTAGCAATTTTTCTCTTGTATGTGGTTCAGTCATGGAATTCTTCTGGAATGGGTCTCTGCAGTGGTTCCACTCCTTCCTGGAGGGTCACTCCCAGTTGGTGAAACTGGGGGATACCTGCTCAGACCTGTGGTCTTTGACCTGTGGGGTCCCGCAAGATTCCATTCTGTCTCCCATGCTTTTTAATATCTACATGAAACCACTGGGTGAGGCCATCTGGAGTTTTGGAGTTGGGTGCAATCTGTATGCAGATGATACCCAACTCTACTACTCATTGTCTGGTAACCCTAGGCCTAGCAATCCCAAAATACCTGCATTCAATAGCATTTTGTACCAACCGTCCAAAGGACAACAGAAGCTTATTACCAGCTTATACTTCACAAGAAAGAAGATTGAGACAGTTTATAGCCATTGCTTTGCACCAGAGGCAAATGACTGCATCCAGCAAAGGCTCTTTTTGTAATGTATTGTTTTAAGTTACCTTACGATAGTCCTGGGTGGAGTTAACCCTTTATTCATCTTGTTTTGGTTATCTTTTATTATTTCGTATCAAAAGCATTGCATAAAGTAGTATAAAACTGATAAAAATAGAAGGAGCGCAGGCGGCTAAATATCTTTTGACCAAAAACGGGCAACAGCAATGGCATTGTCTGTAGCCTCCAACAATTCTTCCTCTGTACATGAGCCAGGGCATAGTGGACAAGCATACAGATGCGGAGTTGTCTGTTCTGCTCCACAGTCACACAAGGTGGAGGATTCTTCTAGGTGGTGCCATTTGGCCAGGTTGTTTTTTGATCTGCTCACTCCACCTCTGAGTCTGTTCAGGGACTTCCAAGTTGCCCATTCTTGGTTTGCCCCTGGAGGAAGACCCTCTTGGGGGGCCATCCAGTTGGGATTTCCTGGTTTAGCTGCCCAGAGGGATACCCTTGCTGTTGCTGGGGGAACAGCAAGAGGAGTGGTAGTTCTCATAAAGCTTTTCCTTGATTTGAGTCTACTGGGAGGAGGCTGGTAGCCATGTAGTGGTGGCTTTCACAGTGTTCAACCTTATTTCTCTCACATTTAGCAGCAACTTCCTGTCGCACATCGGGGGGGGGGGGCAATGCCAGCTAGCTTGTAGAGTTTATCAACAGGTGTAGGTTTAAGACATCCTGTGATTATTCTGCATGTTTCGTTCAATGCTATGTTCACCTGCTTTGTGGGCAGAATTATGCCAAACAGGGCAGGCATACTCAGCAGTTGAGTAAGACAAGGCTAGGGCTGATGGTCTTATGTTGAAAATTATGGTGTCACATCTAAGAGGACCACAAATGTCCAGATATCTGTTCGGTTAAAATTACGATTTTCTGCAGCTTGGAGAAAGCAAACCCAGAGGCCTGTCGGATGTGTCTGGCTAAAAGGAGACGGTTGCAGTTCCTCAGTAGAGCAGAAGCTTAACTAATTCCCAGTCAAAACCCAGTTTCTTCCCTTGTCTCCAAACACATTTGGGGGCGGGGGGGGGGGGCCAATGCCAGATTGCTTGTAGAGTTTATCAACAACTCAGGCTCAGAAAGCTCAGGCTCAGACTGAGCCACAGCAGAGAGTTTATCAACAGGTGTAGGTTTAAGACATCCTGTGATTATTCTGCATGTTTCATTCAATGCTATGTTCACCTGCTTTGCATGGGCAGACCTATGCCAAACAGGGCAGGCATACTCGGCAGTTGAGTAAGACAAGGCCAGGGCTGATGTTCTTACTAATTTTGGGTCTGCACGCCATGTGCTGCCACTACGTTGACAGTGTGTTGTACATGAAAATAGTGGTACTAACAAGAACTTATTGATAGGATTCACCATTTGTCTGGTTATGCTGGTTTATGATAACAACTGCAGTACAATATATAATAGATTGTCTTTTTTTTTTTGTTCAACAATAAATGTGAATTCTAAATAAGACATTCCCTGAAAATAAGACCTAGCATATCTTTGGGAGCAAAAATTAGTATAAGACAGGTGTAGGTTTAAGACATCCTGTGATTATTCTGCATGTTTCATTCAGTGCTATGTTCACCTGCAAAAAGGTCTTCTTCCCCGTTGCATGGTTTCCTTCCTTTTTAGTGGCATCTGGTGGGCTAGTTGTTCCTTCCTAGTTGTCTGGATTTGACCTTGTGGCCTCTAGGCGCAGTGACCTTTCCTCTTGGGTGCTATTTCTTCCTCTCGTCTCTAGAGAACCACAGTATGCTAACGTACCAAAACCATCTGCTCATGTCTGGCTTTGTGCTTATTGCCGAAGGGTAAGCTGCTCAGTCTGAGGTCGCAAATGATTGAGGGCAGGGATACAGATTGATGTGCCATTACTGTTTTAGTAATTTTCCTGGTAGTGTTAGTGGAAGAGGTGGACAAAGCACCTACCATTGAAGCCCACTGATGTTATTTCCCATTAGCTACTCAGCTTGGTGATTTTTTTTAGGTGATTGAGTATTAGGTGGTATTTTGAGTTTGCTTTTATTTTTCGAGGACTTTGATCACTTGCAAAGTGCCTATGGAGTCAGCTACACGGGCTCATTGTCCAAAACCTCTAGACCAGTGTTTCTCAACCTTCCTAATGCCGCAACCCCCTTAATACAGTTCCTCATGTTGTGATGACCCCAACCATAACATTATTTTCGTTGCTACTTCATAATTGTAATCTTACTCCAATTCTGGAACTAGATAACATCTTAATCAGTGTTTCTCAACCTTCCTAATGTTACAGCCCCTTAATACAATTCCTCATGTTGTGGTGAGCCCCAACCATAACATTATTTTCGTTGCTACTTCATAACTGTTACTTTGCTACTTTTATGAATCGTCATGTAAATATCTGATATTCACCATCTGAGCTGTGTGAGTGCAGCATTTTCCCGAATGAAACACAGAGTCTTTGAGGACCAGAACATCTGTAGAGAGACCAAGGGGTTTGTTTATAAAGCTATTGACCTCTCAACCCTACTATACACCTGGGAAACGTGGACTGTCTACAGGCGTCATACTCAACTCCTGGAGCAATTCCATCAGCGTTGCCTCCAGAAAATCCTGCAAATCTCTTGGGAAGACAAGCGAACAAACGTCAGCGTGCTGGAAGAAGCAAAGACCACCAGCATTGAAGCGATGGTCCTCTGCCATCAACTCCACTGGACCGACCATGTTGTCTGGATGCCCGACCACCATCTCCCAAAGCAGCTGCTCTATTCTGAACTCAAGAACGGAAAACGGACTTTGCTACTGTTCTGAATCATAATGTAATCGTAAAGTAAATATCTGATATTCACCACCTGAGCCTTGCGAGTGCAGCATTTTCCTGAATGAAGCACAGAGTCTTTGAGGACCATTGTCTCCCAAAGTACTTACGCTACTCCCAATTCAAGAACGGAAAACGGAAATTTGCTACTGTTCTGAATCGTAATGTAATCGTAATCTAAATATCTGATATTCACCACCTGAGCTCTGCAAGTGCAGCATTTCCCCGAATGAAGCACAGAGTCTTTGGGAACCACTCTCCCCCAAAGCAGTTACTCTACTCCCAATTCAAGAACGGAAAACAGAATTTTGCTACGGTTCTGAATCATAATGTAAATATCTGATATTCACCACCTGAGCTTTGCGAGTGCAGCGTTTTCCCAAGTGAAGAACATATTCTTTGAGGACCATTGTCTTCCAAAGCAGTTACTCTACTCCCAATTCAAGAACGGAAAATGGAATTTAGCTACTGTTCTGAATCGTAATGTAATCGTAATGTAAACATCCTGTGGAGTAAACATCCTCCATCCTGTGGAGTCCCACAGGGTTCAATCTTGTCCCCGATGTTATTTAACATCTACATGAAGCCGCTGGGAGAGATCATTCGGAGTTTCGGACTAAGATGCTATCTCTATGCAGATGACGTCCAAATCTGTCACTCCTTCTCACCTGTCACCAAGGAGGCTGTCCAGACCTTGAACCGGTGTTTAGCCGCTGTATCGGACTGGATGAGAGCTAACAAATTGAAATTGAATCCAGACAAGACAGAGGTCCTACTGGTCAGTCGGAAGGCCGAACAGGGTATAGGGTTACAGCCTGTGTTAGACGGGGTTACACTCCCCCTGAAGACACAGGTTCGCAGCTTGGGAGTAATCCTGGATTCATCGCTGAGCCTGGAACCTCAGGTCTCAGCGGTGGCCGGGAGAGCTTTCGCACAATTAAAACTTGTGCGCCAGCTGCGCCCGTACCTTGGGAAGTCAGATCTGGCCACGGTGGTCCACGCTCTTGTCACATCCCGTTGGATTACTGCAACGCACTCTACGTGGGGTTGCCTTTGAAGACTGCTCGGAAACTACAACTAGTCCAGCGAGAAGCAGCCAGATTGCTCACTGGAGCGATGTACAGGGAGCATACAACCCCCCTGTTGCATCAGCTCCACTGGCTGCCGATCCAATTCCGAGCACAATTCAAAGTGCTGGTTTTGACCTACAAAACCCAATACGGTTCCGGCCCAGTGTATTTGTCCGAACGGATCTCCCTCTACATCCCATCTCGAAGTTAAGATCTTCTGGGGAGGCCCTGCTCTCGACCCCACCAGTGTCACAAGTGAGGCTGGCGGGGACGAAGAGCAGGGCCTTCTCAGTGGCGGCCCCCCGCCTGTGGAACTCACTCCCCGGGGAGATTAGATCGGCGACTTCCCTTCTAGCATTTAGGAAAAAACTAAAAACCTGGATGTGGGACCAAGCTTTTGGTCACTCTGATAACTAAATCAAGGACCTGGGAACAGACAAGGACAAACAGAATAGAACGTATATGGACTCTGATATATGGACTCTGACTTGAGATTGTTTTAGGATTTATGATTTTATTATGTATTGTTATGTACTGTTGTTTTAATTTAACTGCTGAATTTTATATTCTTTGGATTACTTGTTGTGTGACTTGGGCATCTAATTGTGCCCTTTATGTAAGCCGCCCTGAGTCCCCCTCAGGGTGAGAAGGGCGGGGTATAAGTGAATGAAATAAATAAAATAAATAAATCTGATATTCACCACCTGAGCTCTGCGAGTGCAGCATTTTCCTGAATGAAGCAGAGTCTTTGAGAACCACTCTCTCCTAAAGATGTAAATATCTGATATGCAGGATGTATCTTCATTCCCTGGAAGAATATTATTCTTTCAAAAATAAGGGAGAGAGTGGAATACATTACTCCCAAGCGTGACAACATCTAAAGAGACAAATTGACTTCACTGTTATAACTCCAGTGCCAAGGTTTGAATCAGTCGCTCTTCTCCTCTTTCTGCCATTTCCCAAAAGGAGGTCTCCTCTTTCCTTCTTCCAAAGCCGCTGCAATTATTTGTTTCTGCCAGTACACAAGAGATTGCATGTGTACAGCAATGAAGATGTCCGTTGAATGGTTAACGGTGACATCCAGGGACTTTCAAGGATGGAAATTCTTTATCCGTTCCTCGTCGATCCCATGCCGAGAAATCAATCAGCACAATAACCTGAAAACACGTTAAGTACAACATCCCATGTTCCACTAGAAGTCAATGTGTTCTGCATTGGATCCACAAGAGTCCTAAATGGATAGGAGCCATTGACAATATCGGTAATGCAAAGCCAGATAGGAAGCTAAGAGATCCTTTGGGTGACTTTTGCCAGCACTCACTCAGAAGCAGATTTGCTCTGTTTCTGAGCCGAAAATCCCACCGTCAGTCTTATAAAAGGGTTTTCGGCTCAAGTGGTTTTTGAGGCAAAGCTTTAAAAATCCTGTTATTTCATTTAATTAGATTATAAATACAATTAAAACATTAACATCTATATAAATAAAATGTAATGTTCGTTTGTGGGATTAACATAACTCAAAAACCACTGGACGAAATGACATGAAATTTGGACACTATACCCCTAACAGACCTAGAAGTGACCATCACTCATAAATCCCCCCAAAAAACAGTGGAAAGGACTTAAAACCCCCCAAAAGCTAAATGATCGAAAGCTACATGACAAAACAGAAAAAGGGAAGGAAGGAAGGAAGGAAAGAAGGAAGAAGGAGGAAGGAAGAGAGAAGGAAGCATGGAAGCAAGAGCGAAGGAAGGAAGGAAGGAAGGAAGAAGGAAGGAGGAGGAAGGAAGGAAGGAAGGAAGGAAGGAAGGAAGGAGAGAAAGAGGAAAAGAGAAGGGATGGAAAAAAGTAGAAAAGAAGGAAGGAGAGAAGGAAAGAAAAAGGAAATGAAGGAAAGAGGGTGCGAAGGAAGAAGAGAGAGAAAGAGGGAGAGAAGGAAAGACAGAAGGAAGGACGGAAGCATAAAGCAAAGGAAGAAAGGGAAGAGGTAGAAAAGGGTACAGCTAGTATTGATATAAAATATTTTATAATATAAAAATAATATAATATACATAATATAATATATATATTTGCATTTATTTTTATATTGTATTTATTTATATATTATATTATATAATTATATATTATTTTTATATTATGTATATTGTATCATTTTTATATTATAAAATATTTTATATAAATAAAAATATATAAATATACAAATATATTTGTATTTATTTTTATATTTATATAAAATATTTTATAATATAAAAATAATATATACATAATATATAAATATATTTTTGCATTTATTTTATACTGTATTTATTTATATATTATATTATTATAATATAAATATATTTTTATTTATTTTTATATTTATATAAAATATTTTATAATATAAAAATAATATATAATAATATAATATAATATATATTTTTATTTTTATATTTTATATATTTTAAATTTTTACATTTTATATTTTATATCTGTTTATATTTTATAATATACTAACCCAGTCTGTGTATATGTGTTGTGTGTGTATATATATGAGTGCGTGTATTTTTGTGTATATGTGTATATATGTGTGTTTGTGTATATATGTGGTTTGCACATGCGTTGTAACATAATTTTTGTTTTTGAGCTTTTAAAGTGTTTTTCAGTGTTTTTATGAGTGATGGTCACTCATTGGCCTGATAGGTGTATTGTGTCCAAATTTGGTGTCAGTTTGTCCAGTGGTTTTTGAGTTATGTTAATCCCACAAACGAACATTGCGTTTTTATTTATATAGATTTTTATTCATTACGTTTATATCGGCATTTATTTATTTATTTATTTATTTGCGACATTTATATGCCAACCTTCTCACTCTGAGGGGGACTCAGAGCGGCTTACAAGATAACAGGTGCAGTAGGGAAGCTGGGGCTGACAGACGGGAGCTCACCCCATCTCACGGATTCAAACCGCTGATCTTCAGGTCAGCAGTTTGGCCGGCACAAGGGTTTAACATTGCACCACCGTGGCTCCTTTGTGACAAATATGAGATAATAGAGAAAACAGAGTAATAGTAGAGTAAAATAGTAAATGCAATAATAATAGAAGGGCAGCTTTTGCCCTTCCTGAAGCCAGCTTGCTGATCTATTTTTTCCATAATTCTATGCAAAATAAGTCTCTCCAGGACTTTGTAAAGGTGGCACAGATTGGTCTACAGCTTTTTGGATCATTACGGTCCTTGCCTGGTTTCAAGATGGCGATGACTCTTGCTTTCCTCCAGATTTTGGGGATCTGACAGGATGCAGTGCAGTTGTTCATCAGTTCCAGCAGCCAGCGTCTTCCTTCTGGACCAAAGTTCTTGATTTGGAACAAATCATAGAATAAAATAATGTAATAGAATAAATAATAATACTAATAATAACCGAGTAAAATAATAAATAACCTTGACTCGACTGGGACAGACTCTCTTTGTTGCTCCAACTTGCAAGATCCCGTCTTGCATCAGGAATGTAGTGCATTATTCAGTGCAGCATTAAACAGAAGCAGCCGCAGTTTATTAGATGGCGGCTGGAAAAGCCATTGCCCATGAAAACTCTCATTTTTAACAGCCAGCCTCTCTTTACATTGCGCACCGGCACATAATGTTCGAGGCCATAACTCAGCCTTCGCTCAAAAGATGCTTACGGATGCCTTAAGTGCTGCAAAATTCAAAGGCTTTCCATGGCGGCGGCTGCCAACGATTCCAGCCTGGTTTTGGCATCTCTGCTGGCGGTTGCTCAAAACGACGTGTCATGCACAACCTGTCAGTCCAGATTGCTGGCCCCAAGATTGACAGGTCGTCAGGTAAAGGCTGAGCTTCAAACCGTGAGAATGGGAGGCTTTAACCATATGTGGCAGCGCTCCCTTATTACTCCCTTAACTGAAAAAATGCAATTTTATGTAGCAGGCTATGAGGGAGGCTGTTTTTCTCTCTGGGAAGTATTTTTTGTGTCCTGTGCTATTGTTCACAGACCGTGGCATGCTTGTAGGCAGGAAATAAAATCAAAGCCTGGCTTAGGAGAGCGGGGAGTGTTGAGGTCTTCATCACAGGCTGGTCTTGGCCTATGTGAACCAGTCCAGAACTTCTAAACACTGTAATATAATATAATATATTGTATATACATATCATATTTATAATATTATAATGTAATGCAATATAATAATAATATAGTATAACTATATGTTTATATTACATGTAATATTACTAATAATATTACAGTATAATGGTATAGTACAATCTATAGCTATTTATCGTGTCATCAGCAACCATACCATTGTATTACATTTCTAACAGAACAAAACAAACAAACAGACTAAAAAAAAACCCACAGATTTTGCAAACTTGGTAGGTGATTAAATGTCCTTTGACCAGTATCTGGCCACTTGGAGTGCCTCTGGTGTTGCCGCAAGAAGGTCCTCCATTGTGCATGTAGCAGGGCTCAGGTTGCATTGCAGCAAGTGGTCTGCGGTTTGCTCTTCTCCACACTCGCATGCCGTGGATTCCACCCTGTAGCCCCATTTCTTAAGATTGGCTCTGCATCTCGTGGTGCCAGAGCGCAGTCTGTTCAGCGCCTTCCAAGTCGCCCAGTCTTCTGTGTGCCCAGGGGGGAGTCTCTCATCTGGTATCACCCACGGATTGAGGTGCTGGGTTTGAGCCTGCCACTTTTGGACTCTCGCTTGCTGAGGTGTTCCAGCGAGTGTCTCTGTAGATCTTAGAAAACTATTTCTTGATTTAAGTCATTGACGTGCTGGCTGATACCCAAACAGGGGATGAGCTGGAGATGTCTCTGCCTTGGTCCTTTCACTATTGGCTGCTACTTCCTGGCGGATGTCAGGTGGTGCAATACCAGCTAAGCAGTGTAATTTCTCCAGTGGTGTAGGGCGCAGACACCCCGTGATAATGCGGCATGTTTCATTAAGAGCCACATCTACTGTTTTAGTGTGGTGAGATGTGTTCCACACTGGGCATGCATACTCAGCAGCAGAGTAGCATAGCGCAAGGGCAGATGTCTTCACTGTGTCTGGTTGTGATCCCCAGGTTGTGCCAGTCAGCTTTCGTATGATATTGTTTCTAGCACCCACTTTTTGCTTGATGTTCAGGCAGTGCTTCTTGTAGGTCAGAGCACGGTCCAGAGTGACTCCCAGGTATTTGTGTGCGCTGCAATGCTCCAGTGGGATTCCTTCCCAGGTGATCCTCAGAGCTTGGGATGCTTGTCTGTTCCTAAGGTGAAAGGCACATGTCTGTGTTTTAGATGGATTAGGGATCAGCTGGTTTTCCCTGTAATAGGCAATAAGAGCACCTAGAGCTTCGGAGAGCTTCTGTTCTACCATCTCAAAGCTCCCTGCTTGAGCAGTGATGGCACGATCATCAGCATAGATGAAACTCTCTGTCCCTTCTGGCAGTGGCTGGTCATTTGTGTAGATGTTGAACATGGATGGAGCAAGCACGCTCCCCTGAGGCAGGCCGTTCTTCTGTTTCCGCCATCTGTTCTCTGGCCCTGGAACTCAACAAAAAAGCTCCTGTTTTGTAGCAGGTTTCCTATGAGGCGGGTGAGGTGGTAGTCCTTTGTGATATACATTTTTCTCAGGAGGAGGCGGTGGTTCACAGTCCCCTGGGCAACATCTTCGTAGACGGCTGATTCTCTTGCCTCAGAAGCAACCAGAAGCAACTTGCAGCATGCAATCTATAGCTATATATATAATAAAAGTGAATGTTTGTATGTTTGCATGTGGCGGTGTATGTGGCAGTTTTCTGATTGGCTCCCAGTTTCACAGACCAGGTGGAATTGTCCCCTGGCCCCCTTTCTCTTCACTCTGGCCCAGAGCGGCAGTTGGTGCTGTGGGGAGGGGTCCCCAGCTGATGACATATGCAGGAGACCAGGTGGAACTTTGCATGAAATATAAAGCATCACCCAACCTTCGCACTGAAAATTTGAGCAAAATATGTTGTGAATGTCTCCTGGACTTATATCCTTTCTTTTCTTGTCTCTTTCCAGAGCCTTTTTGAAACGCCCGGGTCGTTGGAGAGGTCAAATTTTTCCTGGAATTGCGTGGGAAATTCAGAAGACTGAAGCCCAGGCTCACTGTCTACCTTTCACGGAGGCCGAGCCGTGAGAGGACAGAAGAAGGCACCTGGCGAATCATGACAGCGGACAAAGAGAAGGACAAGGAGAAAGAGAAGGATCGGGACAGGGACCGGGACCGGGAGAGAGACAAGCGCGAGAAGGCCCGGGAGAGCGAGAACTCCCGGCCTCGGCGGAGTTGCACCCTGGAAGGCGGGGCCAAGAACTACGCCGAGAGCGACCACAGCGAAGATGAGGACAACGACAACAACAGTGCCACCACCGAGGAGTCCACCAAGAAGAACAAGAAGAAGCCTCCCAAGAAGAAATCTCGCTACGAGAGAACGGACAATGGGGAAATCACCTCCTTCATCACGGAAGATGACGTCGTCTACAGGCCCGGAGGTAAGACGGAGTAAATTCAGTTGCAAGTTGTGTCTTTTGTTGGACTTGATTTTCCTGGTGTGCTTGCAGGTGGGGGGAAATGCGACGGGAGATAATTTTATATTGCTAATGGGGTAGCGATGATCATTTTGGCCTGCGCTTTGCTCTGCTACACCCATGTTTACTGAGGGCTAGTTCTTGGTTTATATAGTGCCATCTGTCTACAACAGGTATGGGCAAACCCAACCTGGGGGGCCGGATGCAGCCCTTTAGGCCTTTTTCTCAGCCTCTCCTCCGCCGCACACACACACGCACCCCACGCTCCATCACTCCCCCACTGCCACCGGTGCCGGCCGTCGAGCCTGCATACGGTCCTCCGTCCACACGCCAGAGACGACAACAGCGGACGAAGCCATTACTCGCCCACCCTTCCTTCAGTCTAGCCGGGACGTCAACACAAGTGTGTCCGTCCTGCCGCCGATCACTCCCTCGGTGTTTTCGGTTGCATCACCCCGTCACACAGCAACCATCATTTCGCCCGCACACCCCCCATACACCAACTTTCTTCCGCAGCCTCGGAACCTCTGCGCACCCAATGGACCCTGGTCCCCCACGACCACCCAATCCCCGGCAGGTAAGCACAGACACACACAGAAACACCACACCCAACCCCGCCCCTCATGCCCACTCTGACCAGACCATTCGCTCAGGCCTACCCCGCGACCAATGCCTGCAGGCTAGACGGTCCACCCGGTGGGCACCCCAAAAGTTCCCACTGCATCCCTGTAAACGCAATAACGCCCAACGCTGCCAGCAAACGCAAGATGGGACCTCCCTCTTTCTCCCTCCCTCCATTCCCCTCCACTGTTCCTTCCTTCTATCCTTCCATCCTTTCCTCCTTCCCTCCCTCACCTCCCTCTTTCTCCCTCCATTCCCTCCCACCTTTCCTTCCTTCTAGCCTTCCCTTCCACCCTTTTCCTTCCTTCCTCCTTCCCTCCCTTTCCTCCCTCACCACCATCTTTCTCCCTCCCTCCCTCCATTCCCCTTCCACCTTTCCTTCCTTCTATCTTCCCCTTTCTCTCCTTCCCTCCCTCCCTCACCTCCCTCTTTCTCCCTCCATTCCCTCAGCTTCTTGTTTCGACACCTTTCCCTACCAAAATTATTACTCTATCCTTCCCTTCCTACCATTTTCATCCCTTCCTTCCTCCTTCCCTCCCTCCCTCACCTCCCTCTTTCTTCCCATTCCCTTCCACCTTTCCTTCCTTCTATCCTTCCCTTCCACCCATTCGTCCTTCCTTCCTCCTTCCCTCCCTCTTTCTCCCTCCCTCCATTCCCCTCCAGGTCCTTTTGAGAAGTAGAAGTACCAGCATTTAATGTTGATGACTTTGAAGGGGGTCCAATCTTCATATATTGGTGTATTGAAATTTTACGGTGGAGTGTAGCCTTTCCTCGACATTTCGCCTTTTGTCTTACGTCTTTCTGGCAATTCATTTTTCGGTGGTGACCAGGGGAGTATTTGCACAGCTAAAAACTTGTGCGCCAGCTGCGCCTGTACTTGGGAAGCCTGACTTGGCCATGGTAGTCCACAATCTGGTTACAACCCATATAGACTACTGCAATGCTCTGTACGTGGGGTTGCCTTTGAGGACTGTCCGGAAGCTTCAAATGGTGTAACAGACGGCAGCCAGATTGTTAACAGGAACGGTGCTCAGGGAGCATACAACTCCTCTGCTGCGCCAACTCCACTGGCTTCCAGTCTGCTACTGGGCACAATTCAAAGTGCTGGCTTTAGCCTATAAAACCCTAAACAGTTCTGGCCCAATTTACCTTTGCGGACGCATCTCCCCTTGTGAGCCATCTAGGACTTTAAGATCATCTGGGGAGGCCCTGCTTGTTGTTGTTTTGTTGTTGTGTGCTTTCATGCCATTTCAGACTTAGGTTGACCCTGAGGGCCAAGGTAAATGACCTTGGAGGGCCGTATCCAGCCCGCGGGCCATAGTTTGACATAGAGTGTTGCACTCCAGAGCAGGATCACCTCTGACTTTAACCATCACACCAGCTGGGTAGAATCAGCAAGCAGTTTATTTAGGAAAATATGTAGCCAAGACTTTAAGAACGTCCGGGGAGGCCCTGCTTGTTGTTGTTGTTTTTTTGTTGTTGTGTGCTTTTATGTCATTTCAGACTTAGGTTGACCCTGAGTGAGGGCCGGGTAAATGATCTTGGAGGGCCGTATCCGGCCCGCGGGCCATAGTTTGGCATAGAGTGTTGCACTCCAGAGCAGGATCACCTCTGACTTTAACCATCACACCAGCTGGGTAAAATCAGCAAGCAGTTTATTTAGGAAAATGTGTAGCCAAAGCAGTAAAAAGTAATCCACAGAAAAAGACCAGTGTTTCTCAACCTGGACTAGGCTGACATCTTGCAGAATTCACTACAAGCAACAATGTAAAGCTACCAGATTTGCTGCCAGAACCCAGTATTTAAGCATTCTACCAACACAACGCATTAGAAAAATTGTGTCTAGTGATTTATTTCCATTGGTGTTTCCCCCCTCTTCTTTTGCAAGGCACATCAGTCTTTCCTTTCCTCGGCGCTCCTACAGCATGCCAATGATTTCACAGGGGACGAGATGACAAATATAGTCGCACTTGTAAGCTTGCTCTTTTGATAAGAGAATCGGGAATAAATATACACATCCTGGTGGGGGAAAGAGCGCGACGAGGAGCCAGGGACGCCGGGCCCCGTCTGCCATGCGGCAAAAAGAGGCAGCTGCCCTAAGGCAATATATCTAGGCTCCTATTAAAGGGAAGTAAATAGCAACTTAATTAGGCAATTGGGTTTTTGTAATAAACTACACTCGTGTAACATTGTAGGGTGCTTCATGCTGCAAGAATGCAATGATTCCGGAATGTAATACCGAGTTTATCCATTTTGAGGGCATTTCTTAGTCCCGGAGAAGCGTTTCATCCATACTCATGTATCCTTCTGTCCTTATACCATGTCTTACCCCAGTCGGTGATGTTCCCTTATTCAACTGTTTCTCAATCTTAGGGTGGGGACCCTTGGGGAGTGGGTTTCTGAAGGGTTCTCAAAGCCCATCAGAAAACATATACGAGGGTGGAATGAAAAGTAATGCCTCCACCTTCGTAACTCCTCAACAGATGTACTGTCGAAAGTTTGGATATCATTCTCATAAGCCCCCCCCCCCCCATAAAGATGGTGTTTCTTAGGACCCTTCCACACAGCCTTATATCACAGAATATTAAGGCAGAAAATCCCACAACATCTGCTTTGAGCTGGGTTATCTGAGACCACACTCAGAAAATGTGGGATTTTCTGCCTTGATATTCCGGGATATAGGGCTGTGTGGAAGGGCGGTTTTGAGCAGTTTACATTTCTGACAGTTTCTCAGAAGGCTAGCTGCAGACGGAGCATTGCCTAACCATCATTAGAATTAACCTGCATTAGCAAACCTGTGCCTGATCCAAGTTGACAAGATAAACATAGGTAGCTGTTGGGACTCAACTTGTGCTTGAACCTGTGAATGTGTTTCAGTCTCCTGATGTTTCTGTGTCTGATGTGGGGGATGCTGGGGCTGATTCTGAGGTGCAAGATGGAGACACTTTGGTCAATAAGTTTCATGCAGACACTGACAGAGAGGCTTCGGTGCAAAGGGCAGATTCTCATGAGAATATTTCTGTCAGGCCTTGGGAGGAAGATTTACTCTCTCTGCCTGTGAGCTCTCCAGATTGTAGTTTGGAAAACAGTCTGGCACCTGGGAAAGTTAATGAGGAGTCAGATAAGCAGAGTCGGCGGCTGGAGATTAGCCAGAATCGTCAAAAGGCCCAATGTTTACGCAGATCCTAAAGAATTCGTCAGTTAAGGTCAAAGACTGGAGGAAAACGAAACCAGTTTTTGGGATTTAAGATTTGCCTGTAGAAAATCTTATCAGATCAGGCATCATTTGGAAACCAAGCACAAGCCTCATGGAATTCCTGTTCAAGTGGTCTCGTCTTCATGGTTTTTTCTAACCTTTGACTAGCAGCGTCTGGTCTGTTCTTGCTTCTTGGTTGATTCCTGTCTGGATAATCAGTGCCTTGGATTATATTTTATGCTTTTGGAACATTGCTTTTGATTGCTACCTTTGGACACGGCTTTATCTTGCTGCCTTTAAATGCTTTATTGCTTTTTGGAATCTTATCTATCTTTACAAGCATTTATTTCTACTGGCTTTTTTTGCTAAGCTTTAATAAAAAGGATTGTTCCTTCACTCAACCTGTGATGTGTTTATAGTCAGAGGGGCTATTTCCTGTTCTGGAGTGCAACAGTAGTGCTGATTCAGAAATGAGACTGTATGATACTGAACCCCAGGGAAGGGTTAGGGCTAGGTTGAATGAAAAGTAATGCCTCCACCTTCGTAACTCCTCAACAGATCGCAGTACCGGTATGCAGCAGGTACTGGCTTGTTAAGTAGACCCTCCTCTACAGTTCTATTTTGGCCGGAAGCCTTAGCATTGAACGGTTGAGTTGTTAAAGTGCAAAGTATGGAATCCTGCGCAGACGGCTTGAAGCGGCACATTTATTTAGTTACTTTCTAACGCCTACAGAAAATAACAAACATAACTATGTACAAGAGAAAACACACAGGCGTCTTGCTTCTTCTCCGGCATGGCTGGAAGAGAAAGCCCAAATCCATGTCATTGGAATGTGTGAACTGACAGAATCTGCTTGCAGTGCGGCCTTTCTCTCTTCCTGCTTTCTTTCTCTATGGGGAATCAACCCACCTGTGGTCTCCATCCTGTTGGGCTTTGAGTTGCTGAGTCCTCATTCAGCCCACCACTAGATTGAGGTACAAAACATTTCAGAACATGCAGTATCCCTGCTTTGAAAACATGTAAGAAGAACCTGCTTTAGAACTGCAGAAGCCTCGTGTTAATATTAAATCTCACAGAGACAAGCTGACATTTTCTGGCGCCCTGTGGTGCTGAAATACAGCCAGTACATTCTGGAGAGTTGGTCTGTGTAACTTTGTGCGGAGTGGAGTCAGCCAGTTCTCGATTTTTGGAATTGTCTCCACAAAGTGTAGCAGAGCCAATGTGAAACTCTTTTCCTTTCTGGAGGAAGTGAACCTCGGTATACTTTTAAGAGAAAGATAAACATTACATATAAACATATTATATATTACATATGTAATATATTAATAATTAATATTATAATCTATATAAATAAAAATGTAATATTCGTTTGTGGGATTAACAGAACTCAAAAATCAGTGGGCAAATTGACACCAAATTTGGACACAATACACCTAACAGTCCAATGAGTGTCCATCACCCATAAACACACACACACGCACACAAAACCCCAGCGGAACAGTCTTAAAAACCCAAAAACCCATACACCATATATACATATACACATGCACTCATATTCATATTCATATGCACAGCTGGACTACAACTCCCATCATGCCAGGTTAACCGCGAAGAACATCAGTACATAAAGTTTGTTATGTTGGGTAAGTTTGCTCTAGATGCATCCTCAGTGGGGTTCAGTGGCTGCAGGGTAAACTACAACTCCCACTATGGTGAGTCAGTCATGGAGGTTTTGTCTGCCAAGTTTGGTCCACGTCCATCATCAGTGGAGGTCACAGTTTCGCTGGTTGTGGGTGAACTACAACTCCCAGAAAGGAAGGTCAGTTCCTCCTAAGCCCCTCCAGTGATCCAATTTTGGCATATCAGGTATGCATGCCAAGATTGGTCCAGATCCATCGGTGTTTGGGTTCACAGTGCTGTCTGGGTGTAGGTGAATTAGAACTCTCCCAAATCTAGGTGAATTTTCCCAAAGACCTCCAGTATTTTTTGCTGGTCATGGGGGGTTTGTGTACTGAGTGGGGTCCAACTCCATCTTTGGTGGAGATCTGATTGCAGGGGGACTATAAATCCCAGTACCTACAACTCCAAAATGTCCAGGTCAATTCTCCTCAAAACCCACCAGCATTCAAATTTGGGCATATTGGGTGCCCATGCCAAGTTTGGTCCAGATCTATCATTGTTTGGGTTCATCATGCGCTCTGGATGTAGGCGAACTACAACTCCCATAAATCCCTCCAAAGACCTTCAGTATGTTTTGCTGGGCATGGGTCATGCAAACCTATGGAGTGCCTCTTTCCTGTAGTGGCTGGAAATGAGGGCGCTGTCTTTTTTGTTCTGGCCAGCCAGAGTCATTTAAAGGGATGTAGGAGGATTACATGGATTTGAGAGGATCCATTCCAGCCATGGCATGAGCGGCTATATAAATGGCAAACTGGGCCGCTCCAGGAACAAAGGCATAGTTAGGGATAAGGGTGACATTTGCCTTTGGATAAAGAGAACGTGCAAAGAGCTCCTTTCCAACCTGGATTATTGTGCACAAAAGTTGTCTCCTGCTGTGTTATTCAGTTGTCTCATGACAGTACTGAGTTCAGTAGCTGAAGTGTACTCCCCTTCCTACTTCAAGGTGTAAATGGAGGCCACTTTGCTCTAATATCTCACAAGATTTATAAGGTGGAGAACTAACTGCTCCTGCGTGAACCTCCCTCCATATGTACCTGCAGACCTGAAGGTCGGTGGTTCAAATCCACGAGACGGGTGAGCTCCTGTCTGTCTGCCCCAGCTTCCTGAATAGCTACAGACGGAGCAGTGGTTACATGTATTAACCCTTTGGCTCTTCTAACTCTAGGATTCTACTATCTATCTGTCTATTTAAGTGGGTTGGAGTGGATGGCCTTATGGTCTCACACCTCTAGGATTCTATCGTTCAACTATCTATCTATCTATCTATCTATCTATCTATCTATCTATCTATCAGGGTTGGACTGGATGGCCCTTGAGATCTCTCCTAACTCTAGGATTCTATGGTTCAACTCTATCTATCTATCTATCTATCTATCTATCTATCTATCTATCTATCTATCTATCTATCGGGGTTGGACTGGATGGCCCTTGAGGTCTCTTCTAACTCTAGGATTCTGATTCGACTATCTATCTATTGGGGTTGGACTAGATGGCCCTTGTGGTCTCTCTTAACTCTAGGATTCTATGGTTCAACTATATATCTGGGTTGGACTGGATGGACCTTGTGATCTCTAGGATTCTGATTCAACTATCAATCTATTGGGGTTGGACTAGATGGCCCATGTGGTCTCTCCTAACTCTAGGATTCTATGGTTCAACTATCTATCTATCTATCTATCTATCTATCTATCTATCTATCGGGGTTGGACTGGATGGCCCTTGAGATCTTTTCTAACTCTAGGATTCTGATTCTGATTCGACTATCAATCTATTGGGGTTGGACTCTTGGGTTCTACTATCTATCTATCTATCTATCTATCTATCTATCTATCTGGGTTGGACTGGATGGCTCTTGTGCTCTCTCCCAACTCTAGGATTCTATCTATCTATCTATTCTATCTATCTATCTATCTATCTATCTATCTATCTATCTATCTATCTATCTATCTATGTATCATCTATCTATCCTTCTGTGCATCTATCTATCTATCTATCTATCTATCTATCTATCTATCTATCTATCTACGTATCTATCTATCTATCTATCTATCTATCTATCTATCTATCTATCCGTATCTATCTATCTATCTATCTATCTATCTATCTATCTATCTATCTATCTATCTATCTATCTACGTATCTATCTATCTATCTATCTATCTATCTATCTATCTATCTATCTTTCTATCTATCTATCTATCTATCTATCTATCTATCTATCTATCTATCTATCTGTCTATCTATCTATCGATTGGATGGCCTTGTGGTCTCTTCCACCTCTAAGATTCTATGGTTTTATGATTCGACTTGCCAAGTTTCCAACAGACACCTCAACCTCTGAGGATGCCTGGCATAGATGTAGGCGAAACATCAGGAGAGAATGGTTCTGGAAGATGGCCGGACAGCCTGGAAAACTCATAGCAACCCAGGGATTCTGTCCATGACGCCTTCAACAACAGGATGATATTATTTGGGGATGGTTCCCCACTATTTCAAGGAGAAATCCAGGGAAGCAAGGCCCATGTGAGCTGCCTGGGAAGGTATTTGGGGTGATGGGGGTTTCTTTTGTTGGTCTGTGTGCCAGCTGTTAAGTGCTGTGGAGCAGGCTGGGTCCAGTCCTCATTTGCGGAAGGCTTGCTTGCCAAAGAGGAAAGAGAGAGGCAGCACTTAGCTGTGAAAGCACGCACTCTCTCCCTCCAGTGCTTATTTCTTGGGGAGAGAGGGCGGAGGACCCATAATTGAGAGCAACAAAAAGGTGTAATTGGGGCTTTTGTTCCGGCCTCTGATGGGTGCTCCAGCCCAAGACACAAAACAAGGCACCAGGTCCTTAGTCTTACTCACCCAGGAGGAGGGCATTTCTGAATGTTGCTACTGGGGAAAGGGTAGGAGGAGGGCGAGCAGGGCAGCAATGGGATCATGTTGTGTTATCGGTGGGTCCTAATGAGAAGCTGGAAGGAGTGAGGAGTTGGAAAAAGAGTTAGGAGGTTCCTATCCTCCTCCTCCTTCTCCTCCTCCACCTTCTCCTCCTCCTCCACCTTCTCCTCCTCCTCTCCTCCTCCTCCTCCACCCCTCCTCTCCTCTCTCTTCCTCTCTCTCCCTCTCCTTCTCCCTCCCTCTCTCCTTCTCCCTCTCTTTCTCCTTCCTTTCCCTCTCCCTCTTTCTCCTTCCTCCTCCTCCTCTCCCTCCTTCCTCTCTCCTCCTCCTCTGTCTCCTCTCCTCCTTTCTCCTCTCCTCCCTTCCTCCTCCATCTCCTCCTCTTTTCCCTCCTCCTCTTCCTCCTCCTCTCTGTTCCTCCTCTTCCTTTTCTCTCTTTTTCCTCCTCCTCCTCCTCTCCTCCTCCTTCCTCCTCCTCTTCCTCTTCCTACTCCTCGTCCTTCTCCTCCTCCTCTTCCTCCATCTTCTCTTCTCCTCGTCCTTTTCTCCTCCACCTTCTCTCCTCCTCGTCCTTTTCTCCTCCTCTTCCTTCTCCTCTTCATCTTTCCCTTTCCTATTTCTTCTCCTCTTCTTCCTTCTCTTCCTCTCCTGCGTTTCCTAATCTCATATTCCTTTTTTCTCCCACATCCTTTTCCTCATCTTCTCCTCTTCCTCTTCCTCCACTTTCTCTCCTCCTCGTCCTTTTCTCCTCCTCTTCCTCCTCTCCTCCTCCTTCTCCTTGTCATCTTCTCCTCCCGCTCCTCCTCTTTCTCCTCCTCCTCCTCCTCCTCTCTTTCCTCCTCTTTTCCTCTTCTCTCTCTTCTTCTTCTCCCTTTTCCTCCTCCTTCATGTTCTTCTTGTCATTTGTCTCTTCCTCTCCTTCCTCCTCTCTTGTCATCTTCCTCCTCCCTCCTCCTCTTTCTCTCCTCCTCCTCCTCTTCTCCATCTTGTAAATCTGTGTTTCTCAACTTTCCTAATGCTGTGACCCCTTAATACAGTTCCTTATGTTGGGTTTGGACCAAACTTCTCATGAATACTCAATATGCCCAAATGTGAACTTGTGGAGTGTGGGGAAAATAGACCTTGTCTAAATGGCGTTGAAGTTGCTGGGATTTATAGTTCACCTACAATCCAAGAGCTTCTCGGCCTTTTGGCTAAGATCAAGTGAAGTATCAAAGAGCATTCTGAACCTTCCAATGATAAAATTGGGCCAAACTTCCCATACAGAACCCCCATCTCCTGAAGGGACTCGCTGGCACGAGCCTCCCTCCAGCCTTGCAAGCTCTCCATCGCTCACACATGCGCACTACACTGCCATGTGCCAAGCATGCCTGCTCTCCCCTCCCCTCTTGGATCTCAGAAACAGCCCTCCCCTTGGTTGAGAGGCCGGCTAATCACAACGGAGGTGAGAGGTTTCGCTGTCTGTTTCCAAAAAGGAAGAGAAGGACAGGCGGAGAGATCTTCATCTGAGAGAACACTGGTGGAGTTTGGAGAAAATAGCTAGGCTTTGAAGCTGCAAGGATCTTTAATGCTAATCAAGGTTGCCAATTGCAACATTTGCACTTGCCTCAGGCAGACAAGAGTTCTTTCTCCCATCCTGGACATAATTCCACAGATATATAAATCTCCCTTGGCTGTGCTCTTGGCCTGTTTTGCTCTGGGAAAGGGGAAGGAGCTCCTTAGGAGCTGTCAAGAGGCTGTCACTGTGGAGGAACATTATCGGCAGCGAGATGCTCTAATCCTGTCTGTGCTCTCTGGAGAGTCTTGCTACAGGAGAGGCACTTAAAAGCAAAGTGTTGGGGCCAGAGCAATGCCCTCTAGGTGGCATTGCTTGGAGGATCCCTTACATAAGCGTGCCCCCCGTTCGTACTCCTTGGGTAACCTTTCACGCTCTTGTGCTTTGAACCTTGCGTTGTCTTAAGGCGAAGGCATTGTGCCTGAGCATGGCTGAGGTCCGACTATGCTCGCAGAGGAAACTGAAGCCACAGACGAGGGAGTGTGTGTTATTTAATATGGTGAAGCCCATTACAATGACAGAATATTATTTTGAACTGTTTAAATGGTTTGCAGTCTGTGGTTCCCTTGATGTACTTATGTATTTATTTATCGACAGTATTTATATTCCGCCTTTCTCACCCTGCAGGGGACTCAGTGCATATATACATGGCAAACATTCAATGCCATTTAGACATACAACATACATAGACAGAAACAGAGGCAATTTAACATTCCAACTTTTTCCTTTTAAATTCGTTAAAAATCAGACAATATTATTTTCTGGATTTGTTTTCTCATGTGGTCTCTCATAGTTGAGGTCTACTAGGATGTCAACTATAGGCCTCTCTCCTCTTTTTAAGTGGGAGAACTTGTATAATTGGTATCTGACTAAATACTTTATTTCCCCCACTGTAGGTGTTTTTGTATTGGTCTCGCACAACCCCTTTGAAATGCCCAGTTGACCCTCCCTGACTTGAGGGCGGGCGGGCAAGCGGGGGGGGGGGAGCAGCAGGATTTCCTCCTTCTCCTCCTGAGGTGGCAGGCAGATGTAGTAAGCAACAGCCAGGAGACAGGTGTTTTTAAAGTCTCTTCCTCAGTCCCCTTCCTCCTCTTAGCTGGCTTGGGAGGGGGAGGAGTAGCAGCAGGATTTCCTCCTTCTCCTCCTGAGGAGACAGGTGTTTTTAAAGCCTCTTTTCCTCCTCATAGCTGGCTTGGAGGGGGGAAGAAACAGCAGGATTTCCTCCTTCTCCTCCTGAGGTGGCCAGCAGATGTAGTAAGCAACAGCCAGGAGACAGGTGTTTTTAAAGTCTCTTCCTCAGTCCCCTTCCTCTTAGCTGGCTTGGGAAGGGGAGAGAGTAGCAACAGGATTTCTTCCTTCTCCTCCTGAGGTGGCAGGCAGATGTAGTAAGCAACAGTCAGGAGACAGGTGTTTTTAAAGACTCTTCCTCAGTCCCCTTCTTCCTCTTAGCTGGCTTGGGAGTGGGAGAGTAGCAGCAGGATTTCCTCCTTCTCCTCCTGAGGTGGCAGGCAGATGTAGTAAGCAACAGCCAGGAGGCAGGTGTTTTTAAAGTCTCCTCCTCTGTCCCCTTCCTCTTAGCTGGCTTGGGAGGGGGAGAGAGTAGCAACACGATTTCCTCCATCTCCTCCTGAGGTGGCAGGCAGATGTAGTAAGCAACAGCCAGGAGACAGGTGTTTTTAAAGACTCTTCCTCAGTCCCCTTCCTCCTCTTAGCTGGCTTGGGAGGGGGAGAGTAGCAGCAGGATTTCCTCCTTCTCCTCCTGAGGTGGCAGACAGGTGTTTTTTAAGCCTCAGTCCCCTTTCTCCTCTTAGCTGGCTTGGGAGTGGGAGAGTAGCAGCAGGGTTTCCTCCTTCTCCTCCTGAGGTGGCAGGCAGATGTAGTAAGCAACAGCCAGGAGGCAGGTGTTTTTAAAGTCTCCTCCTCTGTCCCCTTCCTCTTAGCTGGCTTGGGAGGGGGAGAGAGTAGCAACACGATTTCCTCCATCTCCTCCTGAGGTGGCAGGCAGATGTAGTAAGCAACAACCAGGAGACAGGTGTTTTTAAAGTCTCTTCCTCAGTCCCCTTCTTCCTCTTAGCTGGCTTGGGAGGGGGAGAGTAGCAGTAGGATATCCTCCTTCTCCTCCTGAGGTGGCAGGCAGATGTAGTATTGTTGCTGGGGGGAGGGGCTCCTAGCCGATGACCCAGGAGACGTGGTGGAAATCTGTCTTCCTGGCTGCCCCTCTTTTAATGTCTCCCCAACCTGTTTGCATCCAAGCCGAGTGCAGCCAGATTTATTTTATTTCACTTGCTTGTATTTACCCAGCGCCTAATTGAGCTGAGATCTCCTCCGGTCCTCTTGCCCTTTTGCTTTGCGAGCAAGCATTTGAACTCCGAAGCTCTGGAGGTTTGGCTTCTGCTGGCTCAATTAATTGTTAAATGTTCTCTTTATAATAATTATACATTGATGGTTTTCCTCGGCGCCTGCCAAGGAAAATGGCTGGAACCCCGGCTTCATCCCGAATCCCTCTTAGATCTTCTTTAAATAATAATAAAAGGAAACCAGAGTGCTTCCTTTGAAAGAGAGCGCGAGAGCGCAAGAGAGAGAGAGGCGCTTGGTGACGCTTTTTGTTTTTTAAGTAGTCTAACGGTATTTGAGTTTGAGGACATGAGTGAAATTGAAATGCAGGCATTTGGCTCTCGCCCTGAGAGTGATTGGCTTGTGTTTGACATTGACCCATGTGTTTGTCTTGCTTCCAGATATTGCCTTCTATTTGTTCTGACAGCTTCACCAGCTGAGAGAGGCAAATGTGCCAGAATTCAGAGGGAGAGGGAGAGAACATGAGAGCAGCTTGCTCTCGGAAAAATTTGGGAGCAAGGAACCTGCCAGCAAAGATTTAGCTATTCAACTAGAATCACTAAATGAATTCCCACCCCGAGTTCCTCGCCTTCTCATCCTTTCTTTTCGTCCTGTCTCTAAACCAGTTTTTCCTCAACCTTCCTAACACTACAACCCCTTAATACAGTTTCTCATGTTGTGGTGACCCCCAACTATAACATTATTTTGCTGCAGTTATGCATCGTCATGTAAATATCTGATATGCAGGATGGATTTTCATTCACTGGACCAAATTTGGCACAAATACCCGATATGCCCAAATTTGAATACCGGTGGGGTTGATTTTCATAGGATCATAGAATCATAGAGTTGGAAGAGACCTCATGGGCTATCCAGTCCAACCCCATTCTGCCAAGAAGCTTGAATGCAAGTATAATATAATATATTGTACTAGCTCTCCCCTGCCACGTGTTGCTGTGGACCAGTCTGTGTATATGTGTGTGTATATATTTGTGTATATGTGTGTATGCATATATATATGGTTTTGTGAATACATTATAATGTATTTTTTTATTTTTTGGCTTTTTAAGTCTCTTCTGTTGTGTTTTTCAGTGTTTTTATTTTTTTTTTTTGTCGTGTCAGGAGCAAGTTGCTTCTGGTGTGAGAGAATTGGCCGTCTGCAAGGACGTTGCCCAGGGGACGCCTGGATGATTTGATATTTTTATCATCCTTGTGGGAGGCTTCTCTCATGTCCCCGCATGAAGAGCTGGAGCTGATAGAGGGAGCTCATCTGCCTATCCCCGGATTCGCACCTGCAACCTGTCGGTCTTCAGTCCTGCCGGCACAGGGGTTTAACCCACTGCGCCACCGGGGGCTCCAGTGTTTTGATGAGTGATTGTCACTCGTTGGCCTGAGAGGTGTCTTGTGTCCAAATTTGGTGTTGGTTCGTCCAGTGGTTTTTGAGTTGTGTTAATCCCACAAACGAACATTACATTTTTATTTGTATAGACTAGCCGTCCCCTGCCACGTGTTGCTGTGGCCCACTCTGGAGGGTTCTGTGTGGGAGGTTTGGCCCAATTCTATCGTTGGTGGGGTTCAGAATGCTTTGTGATTGTAGGTGAACTACAAATCCCAGCAACAACAACTCCCAAATGTCAAGATTCTATTTTCCCCAAACTCCACCAGTGTTCACATTTGGGCATATAGAGTATTCATGTATAGTTTGGTTCAGATTCATCATTGTTTGAGTCCACAGTGATCTCTGGATGTAGGTGAACTACAACTCCAAAACCAAAGGACACTGCCCACCAAACCCTTCCAGTATTTTCTGTTGGTCATGGGAGAACTGGGTTGTTGTAGGTTTTTCCGGGCTATATGGCCATGTTCTGGAGGCAATTTTGGAGAACTGTGTGCCAAGTTTGGTTCAGTTCCATCCTTGGTGGGGTTCAGAATCCTCTTTGATTGTAGGTGAACTATAAATCCCAGCAACTACAACTCCCAAATGACAAAATCAATTTTTTTGAGTGAAGGACATACATTGGGTTGTTAGGTGTCTTGCGTCCAAATTTGGTGTCAATTCCAGTGGTTTTTGAGTTATGTTGATCCCACAAACAAACATTACATTTTTATTTATATAGATTTACATATTACTTGTAAGCCGCTCTGAGTCCCCTTTGTAAATAAATAAATAAGATGAGAGTAGATGGGCAGTCAGACGCGGGAGTGGTTCCACTTTAGGCACAGAGCTACGTGAAATGGTCCCATGTGCAAGTTTACTCCGGTGATCTGTCTGGGTGGTAAATACCCCTGTAATAGGCTCACCATAAGTCTGAAATGACTCCAAGGCACACAACAACCACACATCTCATCGTCTGTATTTTGGTGGCAGGAAAAGCATCCTTGAAAGATCCTTGGCTCAGTCATGTTTGTTTGCGTTCCGGAGTCAATGTCATCTGGCTTTGGGGTGGGAAAGGAACGAATCAGGCTTGTAGGTTAGGTTTAGGAGCATTGGATGTGTGTTCTGCCAGGTTGGGCATTACCTGTGTTGTGCTATTTACCTTAATTTGCCCTGAATCCTCAAAGATTCAGACAGGAGTCTTCCCCAGCCCTGCCTGGAGATTGCAGGGATCAAGCCTTGTTTGAGCAAAGCCTCCACTGAACCACGGAGGAACGGGCCATCGCCAAGGCTTGCTAGACATCTGAAACCAAATATTTATTTCGGCTTTGTGTGGAATGGTTGTCCCTCAGTTTGAGAGGAAAGGAGTCCTTCTAGAGGTTTTCCTTTCCCCCCAGCAAAAGCTGTCTGTAGATCTGTTTCTTTAACCCCAGCAAAGCTGGAAGAAGTGAAGCTTTTTGCAGGTGGGACAGAGAAACCCCACATGTCCTGCTGTAAGGCTCCAAACTGTGAGACTGAACTAAAAGCAGAACACCCATGCCAAGGAGAAAATACTATGTTTTCTGATGGTCTTTGGTGACCCCTCTAACACCCCCTCGCAACCCCCACAGGGGTCCTGACCTCCAGGTTGAGAACCACTGCTCTAGTCACTCCTGGCGCACACTCGCTGCTCTATCCATGACCCCATAGTTCTTCATCAAGTGAGCAAAATGGGAAATGCTTCTGTTGTGTTGGTAGAAACAAAGGCTGGGCTTTGACAAGCTCGGCCCGTCTTCCTTCGCTGCAGTCGGTGCTCTCCCTCCCCCCTCGCCCCCCCCCTCCCCGACAGCCCTAATGTGGCAGGCGTTGCACTGGCTTTTAAAATATGGAGCAGCTGCTAATGCCTGACAGATGGTGCCTCTCTTAAGGACTGATAAATGGAGGTTGATCCTTCAAACCAGCTCTTTTAACTTCCAAGCTATCTGCACATATATTTTTCATTAAATAAGGCAAACAACATCTCAGGGAAGGAGGGAGACGGGAAACCCAATTAGGGAGGAGGGAAATACGCTGTAAGCTTTTGTGGAAGGCTTTCATGGCCAGGATCACTGGTTTGCTGTGAGTTTCCTGGGCTGTCTGGCCATGCTCCAGAAGCATTGTCTCCTGACGTTGAACCCCCATCTATGGCATGCATCCACAGAGGTTGTGAGGTCTGTTGGAAACTATCTAAGTGGGGTTTATATATCTGTAGAATGATTTCCAGGATGGGAGAAAGAACTCTTGTCTGCTTGAGGCAAGTGTGAATGTTGCAAATTGGACTGTGGTGCTAGAGGAAAATGCTGAGAGTGCCTTAGACTGCAAGAAGATCCAACCTGTCCATACTCCAGGAAATAATGCCCGACTGCTAACTGGTGGGAAGGATATTAGAGTCAAAGATAAAGTACTTTGTCCGCATAATAGGCAGTAAGAGGATCTAAAGCTTCAGAGAACTTCTGTTCAGCTATTTCAAAGCTCCGTGCTTGAGTGGTGATGGCATGATCATCAGCGTAGATGAAACTCTCTGAAGTGAAGATGAAGTTCTTTGTCCACAAAATAGGCAGTAAGAGCGCCTAAAGATATTCTGTTCAACCACTTCAAGGCTCCCTGTTTGAGCGGTGATGGCACGATCGTCAGTGTAGATGAAACTCTCAGAAGTAAAGATGAAGTACTTTGGCCACATAATGGGAAGACAGGAAAGCTTGGAGAAAAGAATGATGCTGGGGGAAATGGAAGGAAAAAGGAAGAAGGGCCGAGGAAGGGCAAGATAGATGGCTGTTATCCTTGAAGTGACTGTCTTGACCTTGAAGGAGCTGGGGGTGGCCACAGCCGACAGGATGGATGTTGTCTTTGATGTGACTGGCTTGACCTTGAAGGAGCTGCGGGTGGTCACGGCCAGCAGGATGGATGTTATCCTTGAAGAACTGGCTTGTCCTTGAAGGAGCTGGGGGTGGCCACGGCCAACATGATGGATGTTATCTTTGAAGTGACTGGCTTGACCTTGAAGGAGCTGGGGGTGCCCACAGCCAACAGGATGGATGCTATCCATGAAGTGACTGGCTTGATGTTGAAGGAGCTGGGGGTGCCCACAGCCAACAGGATGGATGCTATCCATGAAGTGACTGGCTTGACATTGAAGGAGCTGGGGGTGGCCACAGCCGACAGGGTGGAGGCTATCCATGAAGTGACTGGCTTGACCTTGAAGGAGCTGGGGGTGGCCACGGCCGACAGGAGGGATGTTATCCTTGATGTGACTGGCTTGACCTTGAAGGAGCTGCGGGTGGTCACGGCCAGCAGGATGGATGTTATCCTTGAAGTGACTGGCTTGACCTTGAAGAGGCTGGGGGTGGCCACGGCCAACAGGGATCATGTAGTCACAAAGAGTCTGAAGTGACTGAGCAAATAACAACAACAAACATCAGAAGAATATCAAGTTGTGGATGCTGATGAAGGGAATTCTGATGTAAATAGAGTTCTGGTGGCAAAAGGTTGAGTGCAGGAAAACCATGCAGAGAGACAGCAAGTAGATTCTTCTGGTTGGATCCCCCCAGGCAGCAATCAGCAAGGCTTTGAAGCTGCAAGGCCTCCAACGAACCTTCTGGTTGGATAGGTGGGTGAGCTTTGAGCTTTGAAGCTTGCTGAATTAATGTGTTTCTGTCTTCAAACAGCAGCTCAGTCTGTCAGTGTTACCAAAATGATATAGCTTATCTGTTGTTTGGGGTTGTATTCCTCTTTGTGGATTTGTCCTTAAGAGCAAGCGAAATGTGTGTGCCTGGCCTCTGAAGTGGCACGTCTTTGTCTAGACAGGTGTCTCGGATCGTGGTTTTGCTTCTTCTGAAAAGGGATGACAAAAGGGGCCACTTTGTAGAGGAAACAACTAAAAGCCTCTGTTGCCGGATTGGCATTTCGAGCAGATGCACTAATTTTCAGGTATCGAAAAGTGTTGAGATCCATTTGTGGCTTCAACAATGACCCACTCCCCCCTGCCCCATCTCTTCTGGAGTAGCACTTAAGCCTTTTTGGCCCAATATGTCTTGCTGAAAGGTTGCGGGGTCTTGATTATAAGAATGCTGGGTAGATGGAGAACAAATTGCTAGATAAGAGGGTTAGCACAAAGGGTAGGCTTGTGTGCTGGGATTGTGGCCCAGCTTGCTTCTGGAGGAGGAGGAGGAGATGGGGCTGCTTTCAAAGCAAGTCAATGAGGGATGAATGAAAAGCAATGCCTCCACCTTCGTTACTTGGGTTTAGACGGAATCAAACGCTGAAATAATACTTAGAATGTGCTCTTTCACTACCACGATTCACTTTGCCACATAATCACCAGACAATTGGATACATTTCTGCCAACAGTAAATGAAATGTAATGCCTCCACCTTCGTTACTTGGGTTTAGACGGAATCAAACGCTGAAATAATCCTTAGAATGTTCTCTTTCACTACCACTATTTACTTTGCCACATAATCACTGGACAATTGGATACATTTCTGCCAACAGTAAATGAAATGTAATGCCTCCACCTTCGTTACTTGGGTTTGGATGGATTCAAACGCAGAAATAATCCTTAGAATGTCCTCTTTCACTACCACTATTCACTTTGCCACATAATCACCGCACAATTGGATACATTTCTGCCAACAATAAATGAAATGTAATGCCTCCACTTTCATTACTTGGGTTTGGATGGGAATATTTTAATAAATCAAACGCAGAAATAATCCTTAGAATGTGCTCTTTAACTACCACGATTCACTTTCCCAAATAATCACCAGACAATTGGATACTTTTCTGCCAATTATGAATGGAAAGTAATGCCTCCACCTTCGTTATTTGGGTTTAGACGGAATCAAACGCAGAAATAATCCTTAGAATGTGCTCTTTTACCACTATTCACTTTGCCACATAATCACCAGACAATTGGATACATTTCTGCCAACGATGAACAAGTTTTCTGAAGCATTCATGGAAGAACTTGACACTCTGTTTCCGCAACCAGCGTCTCACAGTTTTCTCAACCTGGGTACCCATTGTGCACAGATCTTCCGATAGCCAAGCAAAGCAATAATGTGACCCACAGAAATAATCCTTAGAATGTCCTCTTTCACTACCACTATTCACTTTGCCACATAATCACCGGACAATTGGATACATTTCTGCCAACAATAAATGAAATGTAATGCCTCCACTTTCATTACTTGGGTTTGGATGGGAATATTTTAATAAATCAAACGCAGAAATAATCCTTAGAATGTGCTCCTTAACTCCCACTATTCACTTTCCCACATAATCACCAGACAATTGGATACATTTCTGCCAATTATGAATGAAAAGTAATGCCTCCACCTTCGTTACTTGGGTTTAGATGGAATCAAATGCAGAAATAATCCTTATAATGCGCTCCTTAACTACTACTATTCACTTTCCTACATAATCACCAGACAATTGGATACATTTCTGCCAACAATGAATAAGTTTTCGAAGCCGTCATGGAAGAAGTCGACACTCTGTTTCCGCAACCCATTGTGCACAGATCTTCCAATAGCCAAGAAAAGCAATTATGTGACCCATAGAAATAATCCTTAGAATGTGCTCTTTAACTACCACTATTCACTTTTCCACATCATGCACATCTACCTCAAACAGACAAGAGTTTTTTCTCCCACCCTGGACATTATTCCACAGATACATAAACCCCACTTGCCTAGTTTCCAACAGACCTCACAACTCTGAAGATGCCTGCCATAGATGCAGGCGAAACGTCAGGAGAGAATGCTTTGGGAACATGGCCAAACAGTCCAAAAAACTAACGTGTGTCAAGATAGCATCATTTTGTGAAATGCTACCATAGTTGGGCAGGATCTCAGCAGGGCTCGCCTTTACCCTACTGCAGATATTTCCATAGACTACCCTAGCAATCCTTTCTGCTTTTGTTTTGTTTGCACCTTGGATGTTTGCTTAGCAAAGGCTGCTTAAGCCACCTGAAATGCAATCTCCAGGTTTTCATTAGGAATGCAAACAATCGAACAAAGCTGTACAGTTTAAGCTGCTAGTTGAAATCTGGCTGCCTGAAAGAAAGAGAGGAAAGTATCCAGAGCCTGTGGATTATTTCTCTCCAGTTCTTGTCTTTATTTTTCTTTCTAAATGATGTTTATGAATATTGTTGCTGTTGTTGTTGTTAGTCTATAGTCATACATTCCAAATAGATCAGGGATAGGCAACCCCAGAACCAGGGGCTCTTTTCTCAGGCCCTCCTCTCTGTCACCGTCCTATCCTTCCTTCTCTCTTTTCTTCCTTCATCCTTCCCTTCCTTCCTTCGCTCCTTCCTTACCTCCCACTTTCTCCCTCCCTCCTTCCTTCTGCCCTTTGGCCATGCCCTTTTTCCTCCTTCCTTGCCTTTCTCCCCCTTTCTCCCTCCCTCCCTTCCTTTCTTTCTTCCTTCCCTTTTGTCTTCGCTTTCTTCTCTCTTTCCTCCCTCTTTCCTCCCTTTCTCCCTTCCTTCCTTACCTCCTGCTTTCTCTCTCGCTCCTTCCTTCCCTTTCGCCTTTATATCCTTTCTTCCTGCCCTTTCCTCCCTCCCTTTCCTTCGCCTTCCCTTCCTTCCTTAGTTCCTTCCCTCTTTTCCTCCTCCCTTCCCTTTCATCCTTCCTTCCTTCTTTTCCTTTCCTTCCCCTTCCTTCTTCCTTCCTCTTTCTCCTCCTCCTTCCCTTCCTTCCATTCTTCCTTCTCTCTTTCCTTCTCCTTCCCTCTTCCTCTCTTTCATCCTCCCTCCTTCTTCCCTTCTCTTCCTCCTTCCCTTCCATCCTTCTTCCTCCTTCTTCCCCTTTCTTCCTCCTTCCTTTCTCTTCCTCTCTTCCCTCCCTTCCCTTCCTTCCTTCCTCCCTCTGTCTCCTTCCATCCTTCCCTTCCTCCCTTTCGTCCCTCCTTCCTTCTCTCTTTCATCCTTCCTTCCATCCATCCTTCCTTCCATCTCCAGGCAGCTAGTCCTCTTAGCAGGGAGTGCTAGCGTGCGACCCCCAAGTGAGAAAGTGTGCCTAGGCCTGAAATAGAGGCACAGGTTTGCCAGTCCATAGACAGGTATATTGTTCCATCCCGTTATCTACTCCTGCCATTGGTGGCAATGGTGGCCTTAATGCAGAATCATCTCGCAAGTGGAGATCAAGCGAGGTCGTCAGCCTGCAGTTTGGTCTCAGGGTTCGTTCAAGGGATGACCACATGGACGATGGCAGCCCAGCGGTTTCTAGCTGGATATTTAAAAAAGAAGTCAAGCCTTGGCGTGCCTCCCGGAGCCTTGGGGGCCAGGTGCTTTTAACTCGCTTCCTTTTCCTTCCCCTTTTGCCTCTCAGCTGTCAGCAGTGTGCGTGAAAATCGGGCAGAGCTGTCAGAACTGGAAACAATATACTAGATCAAAATGCACATTAGTTTTGCAGTGGGAGCCTGACAAAATAGTGTGCATTGGCGGCCGGGTGGAGAGCGGAGAAGGAGAAATAATTGGAGTGGGAAATCGCGTAGCTTGATGCTGGGACCAGAGCGCTGTTGCTTTCGTGAAACCGGGCGCTCCCGACTACAATTAACCATCATTAATTTTGTTGAATGGAAATATGTTCCATTTACTGTACAATCAGGAGCCAGGCTTGAATGAGTTCAAATTGATGAAATCTAAATTATACTGACAGTCCATTAAACACCAACAGCAGCCGAAGCAGCAGCATCAAGCCCCCCTCGCAAGGAAATGCATTTCCTTAGGAGACTAGTCTATATAAATAAAAATGTAATGTTCATTTTTGGGATGCCCATACGATGGTTGAATGAAAAGGAATGCCTCCACCTTCGTAACTCCACAACAGACGGCAGTACTGGCTTGTTCAGTAGACTCTCCTCTACAGTTCCATTTTGGCAGGAAGCCTTAATAGAAAAAGTAATACCTTTACCTTCGTAACTCCTCAACAGATGGAAGTACTGGCTTGTTCAGTAGACTCTCCTCTACAGTTCCATTTTGGCGGGAAGTCTTAGTAGAAAAAGTAATACCTTTACCTTTGTAACTCCTCAACAGATGGAAGTACTGGCTTGTTCAGTAGACTCTCCTCTACAGTTCCATTTTGGCGGGAAGCTTTAGCAGAAAAAGTAATGCCTCCACCTTCGTAACTCCTCAACAGATGGCAATACTGGTATGCGGCAGGTACTGGCTTGTTCAGTAGACTCTCCTCTACAGTTCCATTTTGGCAGGAAGCCTTAGCAGAAAAAGTAATGCCTCCACCTTCGTAATTCCTCAACAGATGACAGGACTGGTATGTGGCAGGTACTGGCTTGTTCAGCAGACTCTCCTCTACAGTTCCATTTTGGTGGGAAGCCTTAGCAGAAAAAGTAATGCCTTCACCTTCGTAACGCCTCAACCGATGGCATTACTGGTTTGTGGCAGGTACTGGCTTGTTCAGCAGACTCTCCTCTACAGTTCCATTTTGACAGGAAGCCTTAGCATTGAACGGTTGTGTTTTTAAAATGTAAAGTATGGAACCCTGCGTAGACAGTCGGTCAATGCAACCTAAGCAACGTGCAGCCATTGAATTCTTGACAGCAGAAGGTATCACCCCAAAGGAGAATGCAAGCTGTTTATGGTGATTGTGTTGGGAAGGAAGCAAAGAGGGAGGGAAGAAAGGAAAGAAAGAAAGAAGGAAGGAAGGAGAGAAAGAAGGAAAGAGAGAAGGAAGAATGGATGCAAAGAGGAAGGAAGGAAGGAAGGAAGGAAGGAAGGAAGGAAGGAAGGAAGGAAGGAAGGAAGGAAAGAAAGAGGTAGAGAAGGAAGAAAGGAGAGAAAAAAGAAGGGAAATAAAAAGGGGGGAAGGAAGGAAAGGGGTAGAGGAAGGAAGGAAGGAGAGAAGGAAAGAAAAAAAGGGAAGGAAGGAAAGAGGGAGGGAAGGTTGGCCACAGCAATGCATGGCGGGTACAGCTAGTTTGTCCAATGCCTTTCAAGCAAAGGGCAGCAAATTGGTGGAGCCTTTTCTGCGCAGGGGCCAGGGTCTCTGCACATTGTTTGCTTGACAAGGAGCCAGCGGTGTTGCTTGCTTGGAATCAGCTTGGCAGGAAACGAGGACACTAAGAGATCAGACTAGCAATTTGCTTGTTGTCAACCATGTGGGTGGCGGAGAGGAAGGGAAGGAGACAAATTTTACACCTCCTTTCCTGTCACTCGGACGATTTCTCTCTCCAGTCTTGAGGAAATAAATCCAGATTCCTCACCCCTTCCAATGTATTGTGTGCCTTTCTCCACATTTTGTCTTATCTGAAGAACTGCTTTGCGAGAAGAGCAGTATTATTATTATTACTATTATTATTATTATTATTATTATTTACAGTATTTATATTCCGCCATTCACAACCCGCAGGGGACTCAGAGTGGATCGCAATGCACATACAGTGTTCCCTCGCTACTTCGCGGTTCGTTTTTAGCGGACTCGCTGTTTCATGGTTTAAAAAAAATTAATTTAAAATATATATTGCGGTATTTTCGCTGTTTCGCGGGTTTTTGCCGCCACCGCTCTCCGAGGTGCTTTCCAGTGTGCCTTCCCAGAATAAGGAATCCCAAGCAATATGTCCCAAATGCACTTTACGAGAGATCTAGGATTGTCTGCACGCCCACCCATCCCTAAAATATTCATCCTATTTCACTTGGACATGCCCAGCATTTTTAAAATTTTAATCATTACATTTGGTCCTGCCACTGGTTTTTAAATGCATCGTGATTATTGTATAAATAATATAAAGCCTTTCTTGACCCCAGAACTGAAAGGAAAGCATTTCAACTAGATAAGTATTGCTTATCTCTCTTTTCCTGCAAACTAATTGACCTTCGAACTGATTCATAACCCTTTTGGTACTAATGTTGGAGAGTGGTCCCTGGTCAAAAAAAGATTGAGAACCACTGTTTTAGTCTGTTGTGTGTTCTGCAACAGACACTTCCAGCCTTGGAGGGGTTTTTTTTGTTGCTCTCTTATTTTGGTAAGCATCTGGCTAAAGGCTTGGCAGTGCAAAGATGTACATGTTCTAAGGAATGAGCTTCTCTCAAGCAATTAAAAGTGGGTTTTACAAAATACGGTATCAACAGAATGTGGCACCTCAAAGTGGGGGGGGGGGGAATCTGTTAATAGCATGCCAGGAGTAGATGCTTTCATTATTGCCATTACCACAGCTACAGATGAAGTTAATTGCCTTGGACTGCTCACAGATCTTGATAAATAGAATTTTGCTGGCCTCTGCACAGCAGCGAGCACAGCAGCAAGAAGGCAGGCTGAAATGTCTCTCTCTCTCTGGCAGTGTGTACATTGGTGAATAGGCCTTTTGTTGTTTGCTTAATAGTAAAAAGATGTGTACACGGCGATCCCTGATTATTTCCAGAACATTCGAGGATCGGCTTCCTCTAGGCACAAGCGGGATGTGTCATCCGGAGTGTAAATGCTATCCCGATTGTTAATTGTGTGCCAATAAAACGTGACACAGTTGTGGCCCCTTCTGTGAGCATTAAGCCTCTAGCTGTATTATTCGGTCTCCGAACAGAGAGCAGGAGGAAGGGAGGAGGCGCTGAAAGGCCCCCAGGAGGAAGGTGTGGGGCTAGGAAATGCATGCCTTGCAGCAAAAGATGCTTTTAGCAAATCTTTGAAAGCTGAGAGTATGAGCCTACCGTTGACGGCAGGGGGTGATAGGCAGTCTGTGTTGGTGGCTTTCAAGAAACGTTGCTTTTTTTTTCCACCAAGAAGAAAGTGCACCGCGGAGAGCCCGAGGGGTTCTGTGTTTGGATGATGCAAGCTTGAGCTATTATACTAGCTAAAACCCAAGAGGCACATAATTGGATTGCGTTTGCTCTGTGTGTATCCGTGTGCATGCATTAGCGCATGTGTGCATCTGTGTGTTTTGGAGAGCTTGGTGGGCTTTGAAAGATGGCGGGTTCCTTTCTTAGTTATCAAGGGGATGCTTTTTTCCGGACTGTTTGAAACAACATTTCTCAATCTGGGGGTCAGGACCGTGGGGGTTTCAGGGGGCTCGCCAAAGACTACCAGAAAACACACACACACACACATCTATCTATCTATCTATCTATCTATCTATCTATCTCCTGCATATGTCATCAGTTGGGGACCCCTCTCCCCAGCACCAACTGCCGCTCTGGACCAGAGTGAAGGGAGAGGGGGCCAGGGAACAGTTCCACCTTGTCTCCTGCATATGTCATCAGCTGGGGACCCCTCCCCCCACCACCAACTACCGCTCTGGACCAAAGTGAAGAGAGAAGGGTCCAGGGGACAGTTCCACCTTGTCTCCTGCATATGTCATCAGTTGGTGACCCCTCTCCCCAGCACCAACTGCCGCTCTGGACCAGAGTGAAGAGAGAGGGGTCCAGGGGACAGTCCCATCTTCTCTCCTGCATATGCCATCAGTTGGGGACCTCTCCCCCCAGCACCAACTGCCGCTCTGGGCCAGAGTGAAGAGAGAGGGGTCCAGGGGACAGTTCCATCTTGTCTCCTACATATGTCATCAGCTTGGGATCCCTTCTCCCATCAGCTGTTGTAAATAACTAAATGAATAATAGTCTGATGAAGTGATATATAATTGCAGATGGGAGAGGAGGACATCACAGCTTGAGCTCCCAATACCTAGCTTTTAAGGAATTGGCATGACTTGCCAAGGCCTTCTCTCCTTCTTTTGCCCTGTGCTGTTAAAACCCTGGGAGATGAGGCTTTGTAATGGAAATGTGGCAGGCTCAACACAAAGCAGGCTTTCACTTTGTCTCCTAAATGAGTTAAATAGCTCCGATCCTTGTTCCCGTTGACAGTGGGAGAGGAGCTCGATTGGTGGGTGACAATCCCGTTGCGTGCGGGCGGGCTGCTGTGGGATCTAATCCCTCGGTGTGCTCCAGCTTCTCCTTTTCTTCCTCTCAAATAAGCAACAGGATGCCTCCCTTTCCAAAGAAAGTGTCCGCCTCAACTTTGCTCCACCTTTGTGCCAAACACATCCGCCTCCATCAAACGCTGCCACCGCATGACTAACGGCACACATCTTGACAGAGAGGGGCGGCTTGATAAAGTAGCCTGCATTGCAAATAATAGTTTTTTGTGTGAGTAGGAATTTGACACATGGGATTTGTGCAGGCTTTGGCTGGCTGGAGTTTCTATGGTTACATTATAAACACTCAGCAGGAAATGACTTTGTTCAGCAACAAGGCGGTAGCATTGATATAAGTGGGCTGCCTCCCTTCATCGGCTCGAGACTGGAAGATGCCAAAGTGAGGCCAGGAAAGGATATATTAATGACCCCACATTGATTTCATTATAAGCAGTGGTGGATTTTTTTTCTAGTGGATTCAGATGGAAGTACTAGAGATGTTCGTTGTTTGCGGATCTAATCGGAAGTTGTGTGTGATTCGTAAATTTACGCATACGAAGCTATTTCTGAGGCATGCAGGAAGGGGGGGGGGGAATTTAGAATTCGAATCACTTACCTATTTTTTTCATAAATGTCCTGTAACTTTCAGATGCCTCCCAAGGTCAGCCTAATTTTTACTATAACCACTAGCTTGGGGACCCGGTTGTGCCTGGGTAATTTGAGAAAGGCATGGATGATGTGATTTGCAGTACCTTCACTCACTTCCTGAGACCACTGCAACCCACACCAATGACCGATAAAGACCAAACTTGGCACACAGAGCCCCCATGATCCACTCTACCTTCTGGTGCAGTTTGAAGGAGAATGGACCATGGATGATGTGACTTGCAGTACCTTCACTCACTTCCTGAGACCACTGTGACCCTCATCCTAGGTTGGTCTTTCTCAGTTATTTATGTGGCTCACAGTGGTTTCAGGAAGTGAGTGAAGGTACTGCAAGTCACATCAACCATAGTTTGTCCTCCCCCAAACCGCACCAGAATGTTGAGTTCGCCATGGGGCTCCCTGTGCCAAGTTTGGTCTTTATTGGTAATTGGATGAGGGTCGCAGTGGTCTCAGGAAGTGAGTGAAGGTACTGCAAGTCACATCATGCATGGTCCATCCTCCTTCAAGCTGCACCAGAATGTAGAGTGGGTCATAGGGGCTCTGTGTGCCAAGTTTGATCTCTATCAGTCATTGGTGTGGGACGCAGTGGTCTCAGGAAATGAGCGAGGGTACTGCAAATCCAATCATCCATGGTCCACCTGCCTTAAAACTGCACCAGGATGTAGAGTGGATCATGAGTGCTTTATGTGCCAAGTTTGGTCCTCGTCTGTGATTTGTAGGGCCCACAGTGTTCAGGTGAAGGTACTCGAAATCCTATCATCTGTGGTCCATCTACCCTACACTGCTCCAGGTTGTAAAGTGGGCCATAGGGCCTCTGTGTGTCAAGTTTGGTCCTGATCTGTCATTGGTGTGGGTCACAGTGGTCTTTATTGGTAATTGGATGAGTGTCGCTGTGGTTTCAGGAAGTGAGTGAAGGTACTGCAAGTCCCATCATCTGTAGTCCATCCACCTCCAAACAGCACCAGGATGTAGCGTGGGTCATGGGGGCTCTGTGTGCCAAGTTTGGTCTTGATCAGTCATTGGATGAGTTGTAGCAGTCTCGGGAAGTGAGTGGAGATACTTGAAGTAACATCATCTGTGGTCCATCCTCCTCGAAACTGCACCAGGATGTAGAATGGGTCATGGGTGCCATTCTCTGTGTGCCAAGTTTGATCTTGATCAGTCATTGGATGAGGGTCACAGTGGTCTCAGCAAGTGAGTGTAAGTACTGCAAGTCCCATCATCCATAGCCCTCCTCCAAACTGCAGCAGGATGTAGAGTGGGTCATGGGGCATGTCCTCATTATCTTGTGTATTGTTTAGAAAATTCAAGTAGATCGCTCTTGCCGTATTTTTTAATGTTGTTTATGAAAACTGAAAATTCTATAAATTCGCCCAAAAGTCTTAACATTCTGAAATTTGGTGAGCTAACTGTGGTTCAAAAAATGAGAGAGAGAGAGAGAGAGAGAGAGAAGCCCCTCAAGTTTCCCCACTGACCGTGATGTTTTCCCTTTTGTGCTATCGTGACCACTATTAATGAAGTATTTATGAATTCTCGTAATTTTCATTAGAGTTCTAAAATTTTAACCCCCCAAATTCGAAAAGGACTTTAGAAACGGAGCGGCAGTGCCAGCTAACCCCCCCCCCTCTCTTTTTTGCAATGACTCAATCATTATCTGCCTGCTTGGTAATGAGAACTGAAATACTAAGCAGTGATAAGAACTGTGATAGCGATAAAAGAAATGTTTACAATGTTAAGAAGGAAGTGAACACAAGGTGAACACCATGAAGACGAGTCAACATCTGTCCGGGAAACTGAGATGGAGCCAGGAGGTGAAGACTCAAGGGCATTCCAAGCAGGACAATTATTTACGACATGAGCAGAAATAGAATCCTATAAAAGATTCAAAGATCAGTAATGCTGGGATGACCCTGTGACCTCTTCCTAATACAATATGTCCCCCTTATTCATGGGTTCAATATCCAAGGTTATTTTATTTTTGTCCAAGTCTTCTCCTTGGGTCCTCAAGGCAGGGGTCCTCAAACTACGGCCCGTGGGCCAGATACGGCCCTCCAAGGTCATTTCCCCGGCCCTCGCTCAGAGTCCACCTAAGTCTGAAACGACTTGAAAGCACACAAAACAACAACAACAACCCTATCTCATCAGCCAAAAGCAGGCCCACACTTCCCATTGAAATACTAATAAGTTTATATTTGTTAAAATTGTTCTTCATTTTAATTATTGTTTTGTTTTGTTTGATTTTTGCACTACAAATAAGATATGTGCAGTGTGCATAGGATTTTTTTTTCCAAATTAAAATCCGGCCCTCCAACAGTTTGAGGGACTCTGACCTGGCCCTCTGTTTAAAAGGTTTGAGGACCCCTGATCTAAGATAATATAAGGTTTGTATTTCTTTTTCACAGAGCAGTTCACATTCCATATTCTGTTTGGATTAGTTTTATTTATTTATTATTTATTTATTTGCTTTATTTTTATACCGCATTTTTCAGCCTAATTCGGCGACTCAATGCGGTTTACAATGCAATTTATATAACAATAACAATTAGTTAAAACACAACATACACGACAGACAATACAAGACAAACAACGTGGTCATCAACGCCTCAGTAAAAATCAGATTCCGTTCTCATAATCCTTCTACCATTCCTTGTTCATGTTTTCTAGTTTTCTGTTACATGTGTTGTCAAGGCATTGAATAGTTTGCCGTTTCGTTTGTTGGGATCCGCCCTGAATACTCTCGGGGAGATAGGATGTAATATAAATAAATAAATAAAATTATTATTATTATTGCTTTAATATGTACATTTGGCGATTTTATGACAGTGTAAAGACTCAAATGACTGTGAAATTAAACTGAAACCTTCATTCTCCTTTTTTTTTTAAAGATTGCGTGTACATTGAGAGTCGCCGACCAAACACTCCATACTTCATCTGTAGCATTCAAGACTTCAAATTGGTAAGCAGTGACACCTATTTTCTTTCTTGCTCTTTAAAACATATAACGTTCTTCATCCCTGGCGATTATATGTATATAAGTGATTCTCAACCTATATGTATATCAGTGATTCTCAACCTTCCTAGTGCCGCGACCCTTTAATAACAGTTCCTCATGTTGTGATGGCCTCCAACCATAACCTGATTTTTGTTCCTACTTCATAACTGTAATTTTGCTACTGTTATGAATCGTAATGTAAATATCTGATATGCAGGATGTATTTTCATGGTTACTTCTTTCTCCCTGAGATTTGGTCATGGAGGGGCCACTCCGCCCCTCTCTAAGCCTTGGCCTTCCTCAGCCCTCCCCTTCACCTTCTCCCTTCTCACCTCCACCTCTTCCTCCTTCATCCCTCTTGGCTCCAAAGCCAACCTCACCTTTGTCGCTTCCATCTCTTCCTCCTAAAATGGTGGAGGGAGCGGGGCTCCCTCCAGAGAAGAAGAGGCCTCTGTGAAGTGAGCGGTGTCTCGGTTATTAAGACCAATGGAAACAGAGTGTTCCCTCACTTTTTGTGGGGTTTACGTTCCAGGACCTCCCGCAATAAGTGAAAAACCACAATGTAGAGACGCTATATTTATTTTCATATTTATACATTATTTTAGTAGTTATACACAATTTTAAGTCTTTATAAACTTAAAATAAAGTGAAGGAAAGGAAGGAAAGGCCCTTCAAGGCTGGAGGAAGGACTGAGGAAGGAAAGTGCCTCGGAGAGTGGTGGCGGCAAAAATCCGCAAAACAGCGAAAATACCATGATATATATTTTAAATTAATATTTTTTGAAAACAGCAAAATAGCGAGTCCGCTAAAAGTGAACTGCGAAGTAGCGTTCACTTTTAGCGGACTGGAATGTGTTTTAGCGGACTGGAATGTGTTTTCCAGTGGTCTTAGACGACCCATGTGAAAGGGCCATTCGACCCCCAAAGGAGTCGCGACCCACAGGTTGAGAACCCCTGCCCTAGAGAGAGAACTTTTCAAATAGCATTTTTTCCAGCACCAAAACATTGCTCATCTTGGCAGTCTTGATTCTTGTAATCCTGCCCCCTTTGATGCTCCAACAATCTACTCTTTGCACGAATGTCTCTTCACCACTAGCCTGCTTGGTTTCTTCATGGGGCTGAAGGACCTTTCATAGAATCTAGCATAGAAATGGACAGTGTTTCAGACTTCAACTGCTGCCTCCCCATAATGAAATGTTTTGCCCTCTTGTGTTGTCGAAGGCTTTCATGGCTGGAATCACTGGGTTGCTGTAAGTATTTCAGGCTGTATGAACCGACGCGGACACTAAGATCTTCCGGGGAAGCCCTGCTCTCGGTCCCGCCTGCATCACAGGCACGGTTGGCGGGGACGAGAGACAGGGCCTTCTCGGTGGTGGCCCCTCGGCTATGGAATGCCCTACCCATTGACATCAGACAGGCCCCTTCGCTGCTGGCGTTTCGAAAGAAGGTTAAAACCTGGCTCTTTGAGCAAGCGTTTGGCTAATCAGCGCAATCGAACATAGGATGACGGTAAATTGAACATAGGAATGGCACAAGGATTATGAGACTGGATTTTGCTTTGTGATTGAGGCATTACGAATGATTAATTGTGTATTTTGTTATTGTGTATGATGTGTTTTAATTGCTATTGTTGTGTTAATTTACATTGTGTAAACTGCATTGAGTCGCCTAATTAGGTTGAGAAACGCGGTATAGAAATAAAGCAAATAAATAATAAATAAATATGGCCATGTTCAGAAGCATTCCCTCCTGACGTTTCGCCTGCATCTATGGCAGGCATCCTCAGAGCTTGTGAGGTCTGATCGGATTATTTTTCTGTGGATTACTTTTTACTGCTTTGGCTACATATATTCCTAAATAAACTGCTTGCTGATTTTACCCAGCTGGTGTGGTGTTTAAAGTCAGAGGTGATCCTGCTTTGGAGTACAACACTCAAGTCCTAATGTTCAGGTGGAACACTATGTGTCTTGACCAGGATTGGACTCCCTCCTTGGCAATGCAACACTAGTGCAACACTCTAGTCCTTCTGTGCCTTTAGGTCTATGGTTCTCAACCTGTGGGTCCCCAGGTGTTTTTGCCCACAACTCCCAGAAATCCCAGCCACTTTACCAGCTATAAGTGCAATAAGAAATTCAATGTGGAGAATTGATAAATGTGGATTTCATATAATGATGTGTGGGAATGAATGGAAGGATGCATGAATGGAGTTAATCATTTTGGAAGCACCAGTAAAATATTAAGGCCTGTTGTGACTTAACTACCTACTTGCTGGACTGTAATCAAAAAAACCTGCTAATAAGAAATGAAAAGTAAACTCTGATAAGAACTGTGACAATGGTTCTTTCAAGTTAAGGAAATGTTTGCAACATCTGTGGCAGGCGTCCTCAGAGGTTTGCTCTCGTGTTCCTTTAGTTTGAGTAACAAAACTGGATTATGTTGTTCAGAGATTGAATTTTCGTTTTGGCGGTTCTGATTTTGAGATTTTTTAAAGGGACTTCTGTGCTATTTGTATCTTACGTTCTATTTTGTGGTAATTTGTATGTTCAACTTGGAATGTGATTGAAGGGTGCTATAAAATATTTATAAATTAACTGACAGGGGTTTTCTGACTGTTGCTCCAGAGTCTTTGACAGAAATGTTTTTCTCTGTCTTCATAGATTATTTTGTTGATGCAGAAATTAAGCCTGCAACTTGCTATATGCAAAGCAAGGGCCTATTGTTGAGCTCTCTATAACCTATCCTTATTTACTGAGCTCCGAGTGCTGGTCCAGTGTGAATATTATGATCAGTACCAAGCTCGGATGCTTACTTACTTAGGTGATCCCTTGTAACCCGAGGATGATGGTCCTCCAAGTGAAATATCTTGGTGGTAGGTTTGTAGGTGGCTATGGAGACTTATTCTCAATCTGTATGTTCTTCCGCAGTGAGGGCATTGTTTACCAGGTGGAAGGTGGTCCTGGTCAGGGTTGGCTTCATGTGCCTCCTCTTGGCATGTTTCTCACTTTCACCCTCCATTCATGCCTCTTCGAATTCGACAGCACTGCTGGTCACAGCTGACCTCCAGTTAGAGTGCTCAAGGGCCAGGGCTTCCCAGTTCTCTTTTGGTGACTATTCCACAGTATTTGAGTTTGGCTTTAAGCCCATCTTTAAATCTCTTTTCCTGTCCCAGTCTGCTGGGATTTTCTTGGTCACCTACACTTTTTCAATGAGCTTGTAGACTTGTTGCGTCAGCTCAGGTCCAGCTTCTTTTTTTAAAAAAAATTCTTTATTTAATTTAAAACAAAATACATGATTATGATAAAGTAACACTAGCTTTAGATAAATAGTATAGAGATTAGTTAAAGATAGAAGTATAGAATGGAAGGGGGGATAGGGATGACCAGAGTAAGGGGGACGGGTGAGCAGTGAGGGGTAACAGAGAAGTTAAACTATAGTGGGTAAAGAGATAAATAGATGGATAGGTTTAAAAAGAAAGAGAAAGAAACAGAAAGGTTTCAAAGCAGATAGAAATGTAAAGTTCTTGACTTCTATGAGGTTCTTTCCTTTTCCTTTCCTTTTCCTTTGCTTCTTTCTTATTTTTCTCCCTCTGTCCGTCGTTCTTTCTTCTTTAAATAAATATTTTCATTTTTTTCTTTCACTAAATATGTTGTCACTTGTTTCCAGTCTGTCTCTTCCTTTGGTGTGCCCTTATTTTTAGATAGTAGATATGTCAGTTTGTCCATATTTCTTATGTCTTGGATTTAAAGACTTCAGCAGGGATCCCATCAGGTCCGCTGGCTTTTTTTTTTGTTGGCTGATTGCATTGCTGACTTCCTACAGCTCCAGCTCCCCATGTGAGAACATGAAAGAAGCCTCTTGCAAGGATGGAGCTCGCATGGGGAGCTGGAGACTAAGCAGTGCTGCAAGATCATCCCTGGTTTGTTGTTGTGGGATTTGTGAAAGAACCTCTTTCTTTGGCCACTTTGGAGAGCATGGCTGGCTAAACATCCTTCAAGAATTGCCCAAATGTTCTTTTATTGACTTCTTCATCTTATACTGTGTTTTCCATTCTGCCTGGATTTCCCTCCCTTCCCCATATCCTAAAATCCAGTGTACAAAGCAAACGCTTTGGACCACAACTCTTTCCATCATTTTCCCCAACAGAACTAATGTTCAGAATTAAATTGGTTCTGACCCAATCTGTTGTTCTGATGAATAGCCTTTGCCGAGCTTATTCTCCACGATATTAATTATTTTGTGGAGATATATTTCAGATATGAATGTTGTTCTCTTGATATGAATGTAGAGTTTCGACTCCTGGACAGTTGCACATTTTTTCCAGTGCAATTTACAGGATATTATAAATTTTCTAAATCTTTTCAAGTTGGTCTCCAAGATGCCAAGGGCTGCTAGTAAGCAGCTGGGCAAGAGTGAATATCTATGTCTGTTTTAAGTTCACTGAGCTGTAACTTATTATTTCCTGTAGTCTTTCCACCTCAGTCCAAGAAAGCTTGTCATTTGAATAAGTTGAAAATCCAGACAAACAGAGGTGTGTTGTCCAGTTAAAAACAGAACTGGGGATAAACATTCAACTAATTATGGACAGTGTTGCAGTCCCTCTGAAGATACAGCTTAGTATATGTCAGTAATATTAGCTTAGGATACCTCAATGTCTGACAGCCCTCAGACATGGGAGAAGGACCTCAGTGTGAGGTAGGCCTCAGTCTGTGAGAGGTCTCTGTGGGAGAAAGGCCTCAGTGTGAGGTAAGGTTCAGGGTTAGTTGGCCTCAGTATGAGAATGCCTCAGTGTGAGTGGAAGCTCCAGTATGAAGGCTGCTGTGTGTAAAAGGCTCCTGTGTGGAGCTCCCGGGCGAGTAAGTTTGGTGTGAGAAGAGGCTCTGTGAGAGCAAAGCTGTTTATCTGTATGAGAAATAACTCCAGCGTGGAAGCAAAGAAGGAAGTACGAAGAACTGTATTTGTGTTATGGAACCCTTGTTCTTGTTCTTGTAAATAGTACAACCGTATTATTTTACTACAAAGAAAAGCCTCCTATGGAAGAGATAACATTAGTCTGTGTGTTTTTGTTCTTTTTATAACTTTGGGCTACTGGTGCTGGGTCACGCTGTACATTTAAGAGGATGATCTTTTGTTAATAAGCCCACTTACCCAACAGTATACTTCTGGATGCATCCCTGAGCCTCAAATCTCATGTTTCAGCATTGTCCCAGAGTACTTTTGCACAGTTAAGACTTGTGTGCACAGCTGCTTCCATTCCTACAGCCATCCGATCATGCCACAGCGACACATGCTTTAGTTACATCCCATTTGGGTGACTGTAACGCAGTGGTCCAAAGAGCTGTCGTCAGATCATTAACTGGAGCGGCAGCAGGGAACGCACAGCTCCTTTTCCGAAACAGCTGCTTCAAGGCACAATTTAAGAGTTGTGGTTATGATCTATAAAGTCCTGTATAGCTCACGGCTAGATTATCCGAAGAGCTGTATCTCCTTCCAAGAGACTTACTGCATTTATAAAGGTTTTCTGGAAAGTCCCTTCCTCTGCTCCACCATTCTCCCACAAACATCTGATGAGAAACATGAGACTTGAAGACTGTTCCCAGATTCTGAAAATCGCTTCATCAGAGAATGCAAGCTGTTCGTGGTGATTGTGTTGATGTGAGTACTGTGCGTTATTGGGCGAGTAAGTTTAAAGATGTTGAGGTGGGAACATCTGACTTGCGTGACAAACAAAGAGTTGGGCGTCCTGTGACAGCAACCACCGAGTTTCACAAGCAAAAGGATGACAGATTGATTCAGGACGATCGTCGTATCACTCAGAGAGAAATTTCAAGCATAATCGGCATTTCACAAGAACGTGTGGGTCGCATTATTGCTTGGCTTGGCTATCGGAAGATCTGTGCACGATGGGTACCCAGGAGGAGAGAACTGTGAGACAATGGTTGCGGAAACGGAGTGTCGACTTCTTCCGTGACAGCTTCGGAAAACGTTTTCATTGTTGGCAGAAATGTATCCAGTTGTCTGGTGATTATGTGGAACAGTGAATAGTAGTAGTTAAATAACATATTCTAAGGATTATTTCTGCATTTGATTTATTAAAATATTCCCATCCAAACCCAATTAATGAAGGTGGAGGCATTATTTTTCATTCATCGTTGGCAGAAATGTATCCAATTGTCTGGCTATTGGGTGGAGAAGTGAACAGTGGTAGTTAAAGAGCACATTCTAAGGATTATTTCTGTGGGTCACATTCTTGCTTTGCTTGGCTATTGGAAGATCTGTGCACGATGGGTTGCGGAAACAAAGTGTTGATTTTTTCCATGAAGGCTTCAGAAAACTTACTCATTGTTGGCAGAAATGTATCCAATTGTCTGGTTATTTATTTATTTATCGTGTCAGGGGCAACCAGACAATTGCATTACATTTCTAACAGAACAAAACCAACAAACAAACAGACAAAACACAAAATTTGCAAGCTTGGTAGTGGATTAAATGTCCTTTGACCAGTATCTGGCCTCTTGGAGTGCCTCTGGTGTTGCCGCAAGGAGGTCCTCCCTGGTGCATGTGGCAGGGCTCAGGGTGCATTGCAGCAGGTGGTCAGTGGTTTGCTCCTCTCCACACTCGCATGTCGTGGACTCCACTTTGTGGCCCCATTTCTTGAGGTTGGCTCTGCATCTCGTGGTGCCAGAGCGCAGTCTGTTCAGCGCCTTCCAAGTTGCCCAGTCTTCTGTGTGCCCAGGGGGGAGTCTCTCATTGGTATCAGCCATTGGTTGAGGTTCTGGGTTTGAGCCTGCCACTTCTGGACTCTGCTTGCTGGGGTGTTCCAGCGAGTGTAGATCTTAGAAAACTATTTCTAGATTTAAGTCGTTGACGTGCTGGCTGATATCCAAACAAGGGATGAGCTGGAGATGTCTCTGCCTTGGTCCTTTCACTATTGGCTGCTACTTCCCTGCGGATGTCAGGTGGTGCAATACCGGCTAAGCAGTGTAATTTCTCCAGTGGTGTAGGGCGCAGACACCCCGTGATAATGCGGCATGTCTCATTAAGAGCCACATCCACTGTTTTAGCGTGGTGAGATGTGTTCCACACTGGGCATGCATACTCAGCAGCAGAGTAGCATAGCGCAAGGGCAGATGTCTTCACTGTGTCTGGTTGTGATCCCCAGGTTGTGCCAGTCAGCTTTTGTATGATATTGTTTCTAGCACCCACTTTTTGCTTGATGTTCAGGCAGTGCTTCTTGTAGGTCAGAGCACGGTCCAGAGTGACTGCCAGGTATTTGGGTGCGCTGCAATGCTCCAGTGGGATTCCTTCCCAGGTAATAATCCTCAGAGCTCAGGGATGCTTGTCTGTTCTTAAGGTGAAAAGCACATGTCTGTGTTTTAGATAGATTAGGGATCAGCTGGTTTTCCCTGTAATAGGCAGTAAGAGCACCTAGAGCTTCGGAGAGCTTCTGTTCTACCATCTCAAAGCTCCCTGCTTGAGCAGTGATGGCACAATCATCAACATAGATGAAATTGTCTGGTGGTTATGTGGGAAAGTGAACCGTGGTCGTTAAGGAGCACATTCTAAGGATTATTTCTGGGTTTGATTTATTAAAATATTCCCATCCAAACCCACGTAATGAAGGTGGAGGCATGACATTTCTTTCAACCCTCGTATTATAGATCTGTATCTTGCCCTGTATTGTTTATGTAGACATTGAATGTTTGTGTGTTACTATGTTGGAAGCAGGCCTAAGTCCCCATGGTTGAAATAGGACGGGATACAAAGGAAGTTTGCTATAATTTCTCTTCCTTTTTTCTCATTCTGTCTGCCTTCATTCCCGCCCCAAATTGGATTCATCTCCTTCTAGTTAATTTTGAAGAGCTGCTGCATGTGGGAAAATGTGCTTCCTTCCCTGGCTCCTTTGACAGCCTGTTTCAATATTTATGTCTCTGCTATTTTTACCCCCCTGGAGGTTTCAATTATGTACAGTTTCTCTCTTTGCAGGTATTTTTCCCCCGACATCCTTTTGATTTTTTGGAGTTTGTCCAGCTTCCTGGGTTTTTCCCTTCCGAAAGCGCCTTTCTTGTTGCCTTTTTGATTTCTTCCTTGCACCCGGCCCTAAATCCCCGCTCTCTAGCAGATTCAATAACGCTGTGGCAGGAACAACCTCTGGTATTAAAAAAAAATGTGATAGCTTTTAAGCTGCTGGGCTTGAATAACGCCTAAGCTCTATTTATGCAGTTTTGCACATTAGCAGGTGCCTTTGGTGCTCAAGAGGAATCGCTCCTGCAAAAAAAAAATGTTGAATTACAGTGCAGTAGTTGCCATTCTGGGCTGAAGTTCCTGCTGAGCAACAGTAATTGCTTCGGGTATTAGCAGCAATAAAAGCTGGCGCTTCTGTTGTCAGTCGCTGTCTGCAAAACAGCGTGGGAGGTGAAGTACAATATGTTTTACATATTTTTATGTATAGCTTTAAAACACATGCGCACAGGCAACTCCAAACCCTCTTTACATTTCCCGCTTTTAGGTTTTGTATTTACCTTTGGATGATAGAGATGTGGAATATTATCTCTCACGGATTGACTGGATGTTTTGATTAATCTCCTGCTGTCTATTTGATCATTACGTTTTGCAGGTGGGCCAGGTGCTGAGTTGTTTTCAAGCCCCAAATCCTGGGAACTCTCTGGTAGCAATTCAGGGAGTACACCATCATCCCCACACTCTTCAAGGACATTCTCATGGGAAACTACACTTTGCACAGGGGTCTTCTGGTCCTTCTCTGCATCATTGAGCACAGGAAGTGATCCAAAATGTTTGAAAACGGGAAACATTAATCCAAGGCATGAGTAGGCATTCATACAATCCAAGAATCCAAACCATGAAACAGGAAATGCTTAGACAAGGATCTTCCAGGCAAGGCTTTCACGGTACAAGGACGAGAACGTCACTTGATTCCAAACGATGCTTCATCTGACTGTATTTCCTATATTTGGAACTTTTATCCCTTCGTTAAGCTATTCCACGCACTCAGAAATTGGTTTCACTTTACTTGAGATCCCCTTATCTTTTTCTCTCGGAGCCTGGCAGAACACCAAAGGCCCTGTTCGGTCTGTCTGTTTTGACTCATTTCCTCGATCTATTTGCTCATTAAGTTTTGCAGCTGGACCAGGTGCTGAGTTGTTTTCAAGCCCCAAATCCTGGGAACTCTCGGGTAGCAATTCAGGGAGTACAGCATCATCCCCACACCCTTCAGGGACAGTCTCATGGGAAACTACACTTTGCACAGGGGTCTCCTGGTCCTTCTCTGCATCAGTATCATTGACCAAACCATTGCATCTTGAAATTCATTGGCATCACTTCTCACACCCAAAGCATCCTGATCCTGAAACACAATCACAGGCTGAACCCCAACATTGCGGGTGCTACGTTCCAGGACCACTGCCTGGCTCACCTTTTTTCTTTCTTTCTCCTCTCTTTGGATTCTCTGGTGCTTTTCTTACAACTGAACTTAATTCATTACTACTAAAGTTCATTAACCAAGCATGTGTATTCCCTAAATAGCTTTGCTTCCCCCCCCTTTTTTTTTTTGCCCAGCGTAGGAATAATGTTAGTGCTGTCTTAATCATTGTTAGAGAAATCATAGTGTGTTGTGGGGTTGTGTACAGCATTCCATCACTTATCGTGTGTTGCACTCCAGGACAGGAAAAGCCTTCTGACTGTAAACACCACACGTTGAATAGGAAAAACAATCCTTTTATTGAAGATAATTGAAAAGCAGCAAGTAGAAAGCACTTCGAAGAAATGGGGAAAATAGAATCTTAACATTTGGGAGTTGTAGTTGCTGGGATTTATAGTTCTCCTACAATCATTCTGAACCCCACAAACGATAGAATTGGGCCAAACCTCCCACACAGAACCCCCCTGTGGGCCACAGCAACGCGTGGCAGGGGACGGCTAGTACTTCATAAAAATAAGACATCCCCTGAAAATAAGTCATTGTGTGTCTTCTGTAGGAAAAATAAATATAAGACAGTATTTTCATTGAAATACTGTATTCTCTATATCACTCTTTGAAGCTGACAAGTGCCAGGTTTGGATCCCATCTGCTCATTGGCAGCAGAGAGTTCCAAGTTTGAGCTGTGGTCTGATTTTGGAATGGACCTGGACACCTCCGTTCTGTAACACCGTGGCATCTTGGCAAAAAGAGAGGATGCCCATTGAGGTACCGTCTTTCCCAGAGAGCTACCCTCACCCCGTTGCCTCTCTTTTCTTCTGCTTCAGACTGTGTTTTAATGGGGTTGCCCTCTAGTCTCTTCTCCCAATTGCATATCATTAGAGGGCTTTACTGCCTTCTCCACCAAGTCTCTCTCGCTCATTAACCAGCGGCCTCATTGTAAATTTTGCTCATTACTCCAGCCTCTCTTGCAAAGTTTTGCCTCTGCGTTAATTGCATGTCGACCGTCTGGCTTTGAATTTATCACTGTATTTCTTTGCTGGGCTTTTGCAGTTATATGCTTATTGCAGAGTCAAATAGAAAGATTCCATCAGTTGTCCTTAAGCATGTCTAAGATTGGGAATGTGGCTGTGTGTGTGTGTGTGTCTGTACACACACACACACGAGGGTTGAATAAAAAGTAATGCCTCCACCTTCGTAACTCCACGACAGATGGCAGTACTGGTATAATTTTTTTTCTTGATGTAATTTGATGAAGTTGTTTATTGTATTTTGTTGTAATATGTTGTCCGGGCATGGCCCCATGTAAGCCGCTCTGAGTCCCCATTGGAGAGATAGTGGCGGGGTATAAATAAAGTATTATTATTATTATTATTATTATTATTATTATTATTATTATGTGGCAGGTACTGGCTTCTTCAGTAGACTCTCCTCTACAGTTCCATTTTGGTGGGAAGCCTTAGCATTGAACGGTTGTGTTGTTAAAGTGCAAAGTAATGCCTCCACCTCTGTAACTCCTCAACAGGATGGCAGTACTGGTATGCGGCAAGTACTGGCTTATTCAGTAAACTCTCCTCTACAGCTCCATTTTGGCAGGAAGCCTTAGCATTGAACGGTTGTGTTGTTAAAGTGCAAAGTATGGAACCCTGCGCCGACGGTCGGTCAATACGGCTTAAACAACGTGCAGTCATTGAATTATTGACAGCAAAAGGTGTCACCCCAAAGGAGATTCATCAGAGAATGCAAGCTGTTTATGATGATTGTGTTGATGTGAGTACTGTGTGTCATTGGGCGAGTAAGTTTAAAGATGTTGAGGTGGGAACATCTGACTTGCGTGACAAACAAAGAGTTGGACGTCCTGTGACAGCAACCACTGAGTTTCACAAGCAAAAGGTTGACAGATTGATTCAGGACGATTGTCGTATCACTCAGAGAGAAATTTCAAGCATAATCGGCATTTCACAAGAACGTGTGGGTCACATTATTGCTTGGCTTGGCTATCAGAAGATCTGTGCACGATGGGTACGTTGAGAGAACTTTGAGAGGCTGATTGCGGAAACAGAGTGTCGACTTCTTCCATGACGGCTTCAGAAAACTTGTTCATTGTTGGCAGAAATGTATCCAATTGTCTGGTGATTATGTGGAAGAATGAATAGTGGTAGTTAAAGAGCCCATTCTAAGGATTATTTCTGCATTTGATTTATTAAAATATTCCCATCCAAACTCAAGTAATAAAGGTGGAGGCATTACTTTTCATTCACCATTGGCAGAAATGTATCCAATTGTCTGGTGATTATGTGGAAAAGTGAATAGTGGTAGTTAAAGAACACATTCTAAGGATTATTTCTGCATTTGATTTATTAAAATATTCCCATCCAAACCCAAGTAACAAAGGTGGAGGCATTACTTTTCTTTCGTCATTGGCAGAAATGTATCTGATTGTCTGGTGATTGTGTGGGAAAGTGGATAGTGGTAGTTAAAGAGCACATTCTAAGGATTATTTCTGCATTTGATTTATTAAAATATTCCCATCCAAACCCAAGTCACAAAGGTGGAGGCATTACTTTTCATTCAACCCTCGTATATGAGTGTGTGTGTGTATATATTCTTGGAAATACATGCTTTTCCTGGCGCTCAGTGCAGTGCTGCGTAAAGGTAACCTGATTGATTGTTTCTTATGGACACAGCAGGCTGCCAGAACCATTTTAGCCTGATCTGAACCATAGCCTGTTGGCAAAGCTGTGGATGCTGCTCACCGAGATCTAATAAATTCCCTTGGCTTGCAAATCCTAATTCGGCGTAATGATAGAGCTGCTGGAGGAGACTAAAATTGATTACTGGCTCCCAGACAGCCAGATCAACGTCTTACTGTAACACGCCAGATGTCTTCACTAATATGTCGTTTTGTTGTTGATGACGATTTTTTTGTTTTTACGCTGTAGCTTTGATTGCAAGAGAACTTCCAATTTCCCTGATCAGTGTCAATTTAGCACAGAAATAGATGTGCATGCTGGTCCCAAAATGTGTGCATTTTCCTCCTACCCTTTTAGAGACATAGAAAGGGTTATTTTTCCAAATGTATATTAATATACTTCATTCCCTCAAGTTGGCGTGCTAACTAGAACGTATTGCTCCCCAGATTGTGGAGTGGTCATTCTAGAGCAGGGTTTCTCAACCTTCCTAATGCCGCGACCCCTTAATACAGTTCTTCATGTTGTGGTGATCCCCAACCATAACATAGTTTTCGTTGCTACTTCTTAACTGTTATTTTGCTACTGTTATGAATCGTCATGTAAATCTCTGATATGCAGGATGTATTTTCATTAACTGGACCAAATTTGGCACAAATACCCAATACTACTTTGCATTTCGCTTACTGCGGACTCGCTGTTTCGCGGTTTTTCAAAAAAAATTTTTTAAATACAAGTAGCAAGGAAACACTGTATATGCTGCCACAGACTTGAGTTGCAGAGCTACTCACAGACAGGCGTGTGTGTGGCTGGCGAAGAGCCCTGAAGTGGTGCCGGCAAGGGGTGCGGAGAGGACCGCCAAGGCAGCTTCCACCAAGGCAGATTCCTCTGGGGCTTTTTCCTCCAGGGTCAGAGAGGGCCGGCAAGACAAATTCCGCCGGGGCTTCTTCCTCCGGTGCTGGAGAGAGCCTCCAAAGCAGCTTCCACTGCAGCTTCTTCCCGGTTGCTTCCTGGAGCTTCTTCTTCCAGGGCTGGAGAGAACCGCCAAGGCAGCTTCCGCCGGGGCTTCTTCCTCCGGGGTCGGAGAGGGCCACCAAAGCAGATTCCGCCGGGGTTTTTTCTTCCGGGGTCAGAGACGGCCGGCAAAGCAGATTCCGCCGGGTCGTCTTCCCGGTTGCTTCTTGGGGCTTCTTTTTCCGGGGCTGGAGAGAGCCACCAAGGCAGCTTCCACCAGGGCTTCTTCCTCCGGAGTCGGAGACGGCCGGCAAGGCAGCTTCCATTGGGGTTTCTTCCCGGTCTCTCTTCCTCATGTGACTGGATGAGAGCCCCATGCCAATGGGGAAGCAGGGAGGGAGGGAGAAGTGTGGCTCCAGCAAGGGGAGGGGGGATGGAGGGAGGTTGGGAGGGGAAAGAGGAGAGGAAGAGAGAGAGAGAGAGGAGGGGAGAGATGAGTGGGCGGAGGTATTTATTTATTATTTTATTTATTTATTTCTTGTACTTATTGACCGCCACTCTCAGCCCTAGGGGCGACTCGTGGCGGTGAACAACAACATAGAAAGACAGCATACAAAAATTACAACAATACATAACAGACTACTACTACGACATATACTTATACTAAAAATCCGCTTCGTCTAATCCTGGGGTCATAGCCAAATTCGTAGTCATAGTCCGTTCTAACGTCTTTCCACAGATACACTTAGTTGAAGGCCTGCTCGCAGAGCCAAGTTTTCAGGCTCCTACGAAAGGCCATCAAAGAGGGCGCCTGTCTAACCTCAGTAGGGAGGGTGTTCCACAGCCGGGGGGCCACCACCGAGAAGGCCCTCTCTCTCGTCCCCGCCAGACGTGCCTGCGAGGCAGGCGGGACCGAGAGAAGAGCCTCCCCGGATGATCTCAAGGCCCTCGTGGGCTCATAGGCCGAGATGCGGTCTGCAAGGTATTTTGGGCCGGAACCGTTTAGGGCTTTGTAGGCTAACACCAGCACCTTAAATTGGGCCCGGTAGCAAATCGGCAGCCAGTGGAGCTGGGACAGCAGGGGCGTTGTACGCTCTCTGCGTCCTGCTCCTGTTAATAACATGGCTGCCGCGCGTTGGACTAGCTGAAGCTTCCGGGCCGTCTTCAAGGGCAGCCCCACGTAGAGAGCGTTGCAGTAGTCGAGGCGGGATGTGACCAAAGCATGTACCACCGTGGCCAAGTCCGGCTTCCCAAGATACGGGCGCAGCTGGCGCACGAGCCTAAGCTGTGCAAATGCTCCCCTGGTCACCGCTGAGACCTGGGGCTCCAGGCTCAGCGATGAGTCCAGGGTCACACCCAAGCTGCGAACCTGCGCCTTCAAGGGGAGTGCGACCCCGTCCAGCACAGGCTGTAACCCTATACCCTGCTCGGCCTTACGACTGACCAGGAGTACCTCTGTCTTGTCTGGATTTAATTTCAGTTTGTTCGCCCTCATCCAGACCGTTACAGCGGCCAGGCACCGGTTCAGGACCTCGACAGCCTCCTTAGTAGCAGGTGGAAAGGAGTGACAGAGTTGGACATCATCTGCGTACAGATGACACCGCACCCCGAAACTCCGGATGATCTCACCCAGCGGCTTCATGTAGATGTTAAACAGCAGGGGGGACAAGATGGAACCCTGAGGAACGCCACAGGTCAACGGCCGTGGCGCTGAACAGGAGTCCCCCCATAACACCTTCTGGGTACGACCCTCCAGAAATGATCGGAGCCACTGCAGCGCAGTGCCCCCGAGACCCATCTCTGCAAGGCGCCCCAGAAGAATACCGTGGTCGACGGTATCGAAGGCCGCTGAGAGGTCCAGTAGCACCAACAGGGACACACTCCCCCTGTCTAGCTCCCGGCGCAGATCATCCACTAAGGCGACCAAGACCGTCTCAGTACCATGTCCCGGTCTGAAACCAGACTGTGCCGGATCCAGAATATCCGTGTCTCTCAAGAATACCTGGAGTTGTGAGGCCACCACGCTTTCCATGACTTTGCCCAAGAAGGGAGATTGGAAACAGGCCGAAAGTTGTCCAATTTAGTGGGGTCCAATGATGGTTTCTTCAACAGCGGCTTTATAATAGCCTGTTTTAGGCTCGCTGGAATCTTGCCTTCCCGGAGGGAGGCATTAACCCACCACCGTTACCCACTCGGCCAATCCCCCTCTGGCCTCCTTCAGAAGCCAGGATGGGCAGGGGTCTAGGATGGACGTGGTGGGTCTCATTCCTCCAAGTATCTTGTCCACATCCTCGGGTTTCACAAACTGAAAAGAATCCAACAAAATCGGACAAGCAGGTGCTTGTGTCACATCCACAGAGACTGCATTTAATGTGGCGTCCAGCCCAGAGCGGATCAAAGCGACTTTGTCTGCAAAGAACCGAGCAAATGCTTCACAGCGTGCTGCCGAGTTGTCAGGGCTCCCACCTGAGGTAGGGGGAGTTAAAAGTCCTCTGACAATTCGAAACAACTCCGCCGGACGGTTTTTTGCAGACGCAATAGTAGCCGCAAAGAAAGTTTTCTTTGCGGCTTTTATTGCCGCGGCATATGCCCTTAAAAAGGACACAAACCGTGCTCGGTTTGGCTCGCTTGGATCCGAACGCCACACGCTCTCTAGTTCCCTCTTCCTTCGCTTCATCGCTGCCAACTCCTCAGTGAACCAAGGAGATGGTTTAGCTCGGTTACTTGAGAGGGGACGTTCCGGAGCGATCATGTCAATTGCCCTGGTCATCTCCCCATTCCAGAGAGCGACCAAGGTGTCGACATGGTCACCTGCCGAGGTGGCGGGAAAATTCCCAAGAGCCGTCAGGAATCCATTAGGATCCATAAGCCTCCTGGGGCGGACCATCTTAATGGGTCCTCCACCCTTGCGGAGGTTAGGGGGCGCAGTGAGCCTAAATCTAATCAGGAAGTGGTCGGTCCATGGCAACGGAGAGATGGACAACTCCTCCACACCGCCACCCTGCTCCCATCCCTGACAGAAAACCAAGTCCAATGTGTGTCCAGCACAGTGGGTGGGGCCAGTTATTTGTTGGGACAGCCCCATGGTTGCCATGGCAGACATGAAGTCCTGAGCCGCACCTGTGAGGTTTGTCTCGGCGTGGATGTTGAAGTCCCCCAGCACAAGAAGCCGTTGGGACTCCACCGCCAGGCTCGAGACCACCCCCGCTAGCTCAGGTAGGGAGACTGCAGTGCAGCGAGGTGGACGGTACACTAGCAGAATCCCTATTCTGTCCCGGTCACCCACCCTCAGGTGGACAGATTCAAAATTTGTGGTCTGCGGGATGGGGCTCCTGGTTAGATGGATGGTATCTCTATAGACCACTGCGACCCCGCCTCCCCGTCCTCCGGCTCTTGGTTGGTGTTGCACGGAGAAACCTGGAGGACAAAGCTGGGAGAGATTTACGCCCCCCGCTTCATCCAGCCAGGTCTCCGTGATGCACGCCAGATCTGCCCGCTCCTCCAGGATTAAATCCTGGATCCAAGTTGTTTTCCCGTTGACAGATCTGGCGTTCAACAACACCACCTTCAAGCCAGAGGGCCCGCTCACCTGGTTACACCAATTTACCTTAGGAGACCTATTGGGAATAGTTAATTTAGATAAGACAGTCCGAATTAGGCCGAATTAGGTAAACTGTACATATATAGTATAGCGTCCCTACATCACGGTTTTTCATTTTTCGGAGTGCTCCTGTAACGGACCCCCCGTAATAAGCGAAGGAACACTGTATATCCAAATTTGAATACTGGTGGGGTGAAATGGGGTGGGAGATTGATTTTGCCATTTGGGAGTTGTAGTTGCTGGGATTTATAGTTCACCCACAATCAAAGAGCATTCTGAACCCCACCAACGATAGAATTGGGCCACACAGAACCCCCATGCCTTTGAGGGAATAGCAGGCACAAGCCTCCCTCCAGCCTCGCACGCTCTCCCTCCTCCACACATGCGCACTGTGCTGTCATGTGCCAAGCACGCCTGCTCTTCCCTCCCTGCTTGGAGTCTCAGAAACAGTCCTTTGGTGGGACGACTTGTCCTCTGTTTCCAAAAAGGACAGGTGCTCAGCCTTCTCTGTCAAAGAGATTCCTAAAACCATCAGAAATACATGTTTTGCAAACCCCCTGAAGCCCCCTTACGATCCCCCAGGGGTCTCGACCCCCAGGTGGAGAAACGCTGTTCTCGATATTTCCCCAAAAAGGTTATTGTTTCAAAATCAGGAGAATTTATCATTTGGTATACATTTCCCACATCTTCCTTTGGTTCATGTGTTTACTCACATTAGTCCCTATCTAAGAAATGGAATTCCTTAATGAAAATATAATCAGGATTCTCTACGTTGGTTGTAGAACAACACATAACAAAATCCAAAATATGCATTGGGTTAATACCTATCAAAATATATTACACTCGTTTTGGACCTATATTGGACCTTTATTTCAATAGGTAGCTCACTGGCTTCTTCATTAAACTCATGCAGGAGAAGAAAAGTGAATCACAGCCCTACCTCTTGTTGGAGATGTTTGCTTAAGGGGATGGTTCAGGTGTTTGTGATGCAAGTGGAAACCATATCTCTTCTTGGCCATGACGAGACTAAGCACACATACAATAAAAGCAAAGCAATAACATTTCCTTCTTCTTTAGCAAACAACCTCGATCTGATACCTGGGGGTCATTAGCAGGTTTTACCTGTTACACCAAAACCTATCTCCAGATGCAATACTGCAGAGGCTTCTGCTGAGACTCACTGTATTATGTCTACAAAGTGTTTTACAGGCCAGAGACAGTCTGGATCTTAAAGATGCATTAGATACCAGACTTGTGCATTTGGGATTTACTTTGATATGTTTCGTGTTTGGCTTTCAGTAGGGGCTCCTTGATTTGAGTCTACTGGGAGGGGGCTGGTAGCCATGTAGTGGGGGGCTTTCACAGTGTTCAACCTTGTTTCTCTCACATTTAGCTGCAACTTCCCGTCGCGCATCGGGGGGGGGGGGGGCAATGCCAGCTAGCTTGTAGAGTTTATCAACAGGTGTAGGTTTAAGACATCCCGTGATTATTCTGCATGTTTCATTCAATGCCATGTTCACTTGCTGTGCATGGGCAGACTTATGCCAAGCAGGACGGGCATACTCGGCAGTTGAGTCAGACAAGGCCAGGGCTGATGTTCTTATTAATTTTGGGTCTGCACCCTATGCACTACCATTAAGTTTATCAACAGCTGTAGGTTGAAGACATCCCGTGATTATTCTGCATGTTTCATTCAATGCCATGTTCACCTGCTTTGCATGGGCAGACTTATGCCAAATAGGGCAGGCATACTCGGCAGTTGAGTAAGACAAGGCCAGGGCTGATCTTATTAATTTTGGGTCTGTCACATATGCACTACCATTAAGTTTATCAACAGGTGTAGGTTTAAGACATCCCGTGATTATTTTGCATGTTTCATTCAATGCCATATTCACCTGCTTTGCATGGGCACACCGAGGGCAGACATACTCAGGGCAGACATACTCAGCAGTTGAGTAAGACAAGGCCAGGGCTGATGTTCTTACTAATTTTGGGTCTGCACTCCATGTGCTGCCAGTACGTTTCCACAGGATGCTATTGCGTGCAGCTACTTTGTTCTTGGTGTTCAAGCAGTGTTTCCTATATGCTAGTGTTCGATCTAAGGTGACACCGAGATATTTAGGATGGAAACAGTGTTCAAGCTCTTGACCTTCCCAGGTGACTTTGAATTTCTTGTTGGCTTCACGGTTGTGTAGGTGGAAAGCACACACTTGTGACTTAGCAGGGTTAGGCTTCAGGGGGTTATCTTTGCAGTAGCTGGAGAGATCTTTCAAGCATTGTAGGTCCAGGTGTTTGCACCTACGGGTAAAGTCCCCCCTTCCAAATGAAAACGAAACGATAAAACAAAATATCTGACCTCCCGATCACAGTGGGTTCAGATGAAAATGGAAAACAGGCTCTGCTGACCCGGGCTTGTAGACCCGTAGGCTCAAAGTGCCCAATGCCTGCACCCATAGGCCCAGGCGCTTTGGGGCTACAGGTGTAGGATTCCCAGCCTGCGCGGCCGCACATGAAATAGCTTTTAGCTGAGCGCCAAGTAAGGAGCACTCCTTACTCGGTGCTTGGCTGCAGGCCCTGTCAGGCCTGGGTACATAGGTCCAAAATCTGCACCCGTAGGTCCGGGTGATTTGAGCCTATGTGTGCAGGTTTCCCGGCCTACATGTGCAGGCTTGACAGGACTGTAGCCGAGCACCGAGTAAGGAGTGATCCCTACTCAGAGTTTGGCTGAAGGCCCTGCCAGGCCCAAAGCGCCAGGGTACCTGCAGCTGAGTGCCAAGTAAGGAGCTCTCCTTACTCAGCACTCACCTGCAGACTCTGCCAGGCCCGGGTGTGTAGGCCCAAAGTACCAGGGCACTTGCAGCCGAGCACCGAGTAAGGAGCTCTCCTTACTCAGTGCTTGGCTGCAGGCCCTGCCATGCCCGGATGCCAGGGTGCCTGCAGCTGAGCTCCAAGTAAGGAGCTCGGTTTATTAGGCACTCGCCTGCAGGTCCTGCCATGCCCAGGTGCGTAGGCCCAAATGCCAGGGTACCTGCAGCTGAGCACCAAATCAGGAGCTCTCCTTCTTTGGTGCTCGGCTGCAAGCCCTGCCAGGCATGGATGCATAGACCCAAACCACAAGGGTACCTGAAATCATATAGGTTCAGGCCCAGCTTATCTATCCGAACGCATCTCCCCCTATGAACCCACTAGGGATTTGAGATCGTCGGAGGAGGAACCCACCGGGGATTTGAGATCATCGGAGGAGGCCCTGCTCTCGATCCCACCTGTTTCACAAGCACGTCTGGCGGGGACGAGAGACAGGGCCTTCTCAGTGATGGCCCCTCGGCTGTGGAACTCCCTGCCTAGGGATATCAGATCGGCCCCCTCCCTCCTAAGCTTTTGAAAAAAAAACAACTGAAAACTTGGCTCTTTGAGCAAGCTTTTGGGGCCTCAGCTTAATCAGATAAACCTGAATTGGAAAACGACCTAGGAACGGCTAAGACGACAGAACGGATGAGGACTGAATATGATGACATAGTTTAATTTTTTTTATTGTTCACTGGTTTGATGTTTTTAGATAATAGTGTAATGTGATGTTTTATTTTTATTGATGTATGTTTTTTATATACGGCATCGAATTGTGCCGATTGTTCTCTGCCCTGAGTCGGCTTTGGGCTGATATGGGCGGGGTAAAAAAGATATATATAAATAAATAAATAAATATCAACTGCATTTTCATTTCAGGAGGGCCTTTCCGTTTTGTGCCATCCAAATGGACGGAACAAAACGAAAACATGACAAATTTCGGGCCCATGACTATTAGGTACCAGCTTGAGCAAACACTTTAAATGAGACCCAAGTCTGTGGCTCCAACACTGTCAGTTTTCTTCTCTGGTATGATTTTGAATATCTTTTCGTAATGCAGAAACCATTGAGCTCCCGAGTATTTTCATCTTTTGGTGGGTCTAATAAAGGTATCACTGGATATATAGGTTTGATTTTGCTCTATTTTTTAGTGAGCAGGCACTCCAATCCGATCTTGATTTGGCAGGGCTAATCCTGTTTGCCATCTTCCCACACTAAAGTTGCAGATTATTATTTGACGGTTGAGCAGTGTCGTCCCCAAAGCTTTCCCGATTGCATCTGCCGTGTTTATTTCCCTTTGTAATGGAGTGCCGAGGCTCTGTTGCCGCTTCTGCTTTGCTTCTGGTGCGTGGCTTTGGCGGTGTTGCACCTGTGTTTTCTTCCACGGAAGGAACGAGATGCCCTTATCTTGGACTTGGATCACTTTACAGATACCCGTCTGCAAACACAGCACTCGAGGCAGCGGCCTTGTTTTCAGGGGCATGCCGTGGAATTGTAAGAATGCAAAACAATAGCGCGCAGGCTCTTCAGCTCACGGAGATTGCATTTCAATGTTAATTTCCTTGGCATGAGGTCTGGTTGTTGGAGATTTGTGGCGCACACGGAAAATAAAACAGAACGAAGCAGAGATTGTATGCCATTTCCTGCTTTCTCGGGGAATTATCTGTAACCAAGAATTTACATGCGCAGACCCTTCTTGTATCATAATCCAAGCATATGCGTGTAAAACCCTATAGTCTGATTAGACCAGTGCTCCAGTTTGCCCAGCATGCTATTTCCAGTTAAGTGTCCTCTTGGAAAGTGAAAGACAACAAGTGCCTGTAAAGCGGTGCTTCTCAAGCTTCCTAATGCTGCGATCCCTCAGTCCCTCACTAATACAGTCCCGCATGTTGTGGTTATTTATTTATTGCGTCAGGAGGGAACCAAACAGTTGTGTTGCATTCAAAACAAAACAAAACACAAAGTTTGCTAACTTGGTATTCAGTTCATGTTGTGGTGACCCCCAACCATAACATTATTTTCGTTGCTACTTCATAACTGGAATTTGGCAACTGTTATGAATCGTAATGTATATAATCTATATAAATAAAAATGTAATGTTCGTTTGTGGGATTAACAGAACTCAAAAACGACTGGACGAATTGACACCAAATTTGGACACAAGACACCTAACAACCTAATGTATGTCCTTCACTCAAAAAAAAAATGATTTTGCCATTTGGGAGTTGTAGTTGCTGGGATTTATAGTTCACCTACAATCACAGAGCATTCTGAACCCCACCAACAATAGAATTGAGCCAACCCTCCCACACAGAAACCCCATGTGGGCCACAGCAACGCGTGGCAGGGGACGGCTAATATAATATAATATAATATAATATAATATAATATAATATTTTCATGCACTGGACCAAATTTGGCTCAAATACCCAATGCACCCAAATTTAAATACTGGTAGGGTTGGGAGGGGGATTGATTTTGTCCTGTGGGAGTGTTAGTTCCTGGGATTTATAATTCACCTACAATCAAAGAGCATTCTGGACTCCACCAGTGATGGAATTGAACCAAACTTGGCACACAGAACTCCTACCACTGACAGAAAATACTGGAAGGGTTTGGTGGGCATTGACCTTGAGTTTGGGAGTTGTAGTTCACCTACATCCAGAGAGTACCGTGTATTGGAACAATGATAGATACGGACCAACTCAGCATCAGTACTCAGTATGCCCAAATATGAACACTGGTGGAATTTGGGGGAAATATGCTTGACATTTGGGAATTGTAGTTGCTGGTATTTATAGTTCACCTACAATCAAAGAGCATTCTGAACTCCACCAATGATGAATTGAACCAAACTTGGCACACAGAACTCCCATGACCAACAGAAAATACTGGAAGGGTTTGGTGGCTATTGACCTTGAGCTTGGGAGTGGTAGTTCACCTACATCCAGAGAGCACTTTGGAGTCAAACAATGATGGATCTGGACCAAACTTGGCACGAATATCAATATGCCCAAATGTGAACACTGGTGGAGTTTGGGGAAAATAGCCCTTGACATTTGGGAGTTGTAGTTGCTGGGATTTATAGTTCACCTACAATCAAAGAGCATTCTGAACTCCACACTGAGAAGTGTGCTCTCTTTTACAAAAGCCACATGGTGCAGTGAAGCCTCCCAGTGTTAAGGCATTGGCTTCACTCCTTTTTTTTTCTGCTCTTACTTAAAGCTGAGCCTGACTGGAAGATCTCTCCCTTGTTAGCAGCTTGCCTTTCCGAGCGGCGCTCCCTGCAAGGGAATATTATGGAGGATATTTGCTTTTTAAGAGCAGCTTCCTGCACTGCCATCTGCTCCTTTTAACTTAATCCTGCCGCGAACCCAAGGCATATTCAATTTGTGGGCAACAGGAAACGCGATTACAGTAACACAGAGTTGATATAAACACAGTGCTTCTAACTTCATTTCGGGACCTAGAGTGGAGGGAAGGAGCCGTGGTTTCGGGCAGCAGATGTGGCCCGGGGGGCAGACTCAATTTGTCAGTCCATGTGCTCGATATGGAAGAGGTGACCTTTTGCCGAGTGGGCCAGCCATGCGTTCTTTAGTCATTTACTTATTTATTTATTATTTACGATATTTACATGCCACCCTTCTCACCCTAAGGGGACTCAGAGCGGCTTACAAGATATCTATATATATACATACATTGTATTATATTATTAGCATAGTACAATATCAGTATTATATATTTACTATATTGTACTATACCATTATATTGTAATACTAGCTGTACCCGCCATTGCTGTGGCCAACCTTCCCTCCCTTTCTTTTCTTCCTTCCTTTCCTTCCTTCCTTCTTCTCCTTCCTTCCTTTCTTCCTTCTTCCTTCCTTCCTTTCTCTCCTTTCCTCCTTCCTTTTCCCTCTTCCTTTTCTTTTCTTCCTTCCTCTTTCTCTCCTTCTCCCTCTTTCTTCTTCCTTCCTCTTCTTCTTCCTTTCCTTCCTTCCTGCTTCTTCTCATTCCTTCTCTCTTTTCTTCCCTTCCTCCTTTCTCTCCTTCCTTCCCTCCTTCCTTTGCTCCCTCTTTCCTTCCTTTTTTTCTTTCCTTCTATCCTCCCTTCCCTTTCTCTACCTCTTTCCTTCTTTCTCCCCTTTTCTTTTCCTTCGTCTTTCTTTCCCTTCTTCCTTCTCTCTTCTTTTGTTCCCCCCTCTTTTTCTCTTTCTTTCTTTCTCCCCTTCCTTTCCTCCCTCTCCCTTCCCTTTTTTCGTATCAGCTTTTTGTCATTTAGCATTTTTGGGTATTTAAGATCTTTTTGCTTTTGGGGGAGGCACATTAAGAGTGATGGTCACTTGTTGGCCTGAGAGGTGTCTTGTGTCCAAATTTTGTGTCAATTCATCCAGTGGTTTTTGTGTTCTGTTAATCCCACAAATGAACATTACATTTTTATTTATATAGATTATTTCTAATATTACATGTAATATAAAATATATAATTATAACATTGTATTATTATTAGTAGTATTGTTTTGTATTATTAAAATATTTAAAATATTATCTGTATATATAATAAAGGTAAAGATAGTCCCCTGACATTAAGTCCAGTCATGCCTGACTCTGGGGTGTGGTGCTCATCTCCATTTCTAAGCCAAAGAGCCAGCGTTGTCCGTAGACACCTCCAAGGTCATGTGGCCGGCATGACTGCATGGAGCGCCGTTACCTTCCCGCCGGAGCGGTACCTATTGATCTACTCACATTTGCATGTTTTCGAACTGCTAGGTTGGCAGAAGCTAGGGCTGACAATGGAAGCTCACGCCGCTCTCCGGATTTGAACCTGCGACCTTTTGGTCAACAGGCTCAGCAGCTCAGCGCTTAAATCACTGCGCCACTGGGGGCTCCTATACATTATAATATAATATAATATAATATAATATTATTAGCCAAGCACAGAAAACAAGATGGAACTGTCTTCTGTTGTTTGTTGTTGTTGTTGTTGTTTATTTATTTATTTACGACATTTATATGTCTCCCTTCTCACCCCGAAGGGGACTCAGAGTGGCTTACAAGATATATATACATACAATATATTATATTATTAACATAGTACAATATCAGTATTATATATTACTATATTGTGCTATACCATTGTATTGTAATATTATTATTAATATTACCTGTAACATAAAATATATAATTATAGTACTGTAATATTATTAGTATTATATTGTATTATGTTATAATATTACAAATATTATATGTATATACAATATATTATATTATATTATATTATATTATATTATATCATATTATATTATGTTATGTTATATTATATGTAAAGCACAGGAGACAAGATGCAACTGTCTTCTGCTCCCTCTCTCTTCACTCTTTGCAGAGTGGCAGCTCCAAAACATAAAAACCTGTTTCATACTCATTCCCTAGTGTCCCCTCCACACCACCCTTTACTTTTTCTCACCCTGGACATTCCACAGATATATAAACCATCTTCAATACCTGATTGCTCCCTGCCTGGGGGCATCTTTTGTTGGGATGGTAATCAAGCTGAGCAATGGCAACATTCACACCTGACTCCAACAGAGAAGAGTTCTTTCTCCCACCTTGGATATTCCACTGATAGCTAAACCAGCTTCAATGCCTGACTGCTCTCTGCCTGGGGGCATCCTTTGTTGGGATGGTAATCAAGGTGGCCAATAGCAACATTCCCACTTTCCTCCAACAGACAGGAGTCCTTTCTCCCACACTGGACATTATTCCAGAGAGATATAAAGCAGCTTCAATGCCTGACTAGTCTCTGCCTGGGGGCATCCTTTGTTGGGATGATAATCAAGCTGGCCAATGGCAACATTCACACCTGACTCCAACAGAGAAGAGTTCTTTCTCCCACCCTGGACATTCCACAGATATATAAACCAGCTTCAATGCCTGACTGCTCTTTGCCTGGGGGCATCCTTTGTTGGGATAGTAATCAAGCTGAGCAATGGCAACATTCACACCTGACTCCAACAGAGAAGAGTTCTTTCTCCCACCTTGGATATTCCACTGATAGATAAACCAGCTTCAATGCCTGACTGCCCTCTGCCTGGGGGCATCCTTTGTTGGGATGGTAATCAAGCTGGGCAATGGCAACATTCACCTGACTCCAACAGAGAAGAGTTTTTTCTCCCACCCTGGACATTCCACAGATATATAAACCAGCTTCAATGCCTGACTGCTCCCTGCCTGTGGGAATCCTTTGTTGGGATGGTAATCAAGCTGGCTAATGGCAACATTCATACCTGATTCCAACAGAGAAGAGTTCTTTCTCCCACCCTGGACATTCCACAGATATATAAACCAGCTTCAATGCCTGACTGCTCCCTGCCTGTGGGAATCCTTTGTTGGGATGGTAATCAAGCTGGCTAATGGCAACATTCATACCTGATTCCAACAGAGAAGAGTTCTTTCTCCCACCCTGGACATTCCACAGATATATAAACCAGCTTCAATGCCTGACTGCTCCCTGCCTGTGGGAATCCTTTGTTGGGATGGTAATCAAGCTGGCTAATGGCAACATTCATACCTGATTCCAACAGAGAAGAGTTCTTTCTCCCACCCTGGATATTCCACAGATATATAACCCCATTTTCCTAGTTTCCAACAGACCTCACGACCTCTGAGGATGCCTGCCGTAGATGTAGGTGAAATATCAGGAGAGAATGCTTCTGGAACATGGCCATACAGTCTGGAAAACACACAAAAACACAGTGATTCTGGCCATGAAAGCCTTTGACAATAGGCAGACTGCTTTCATATGCTTCAACGCGTGCCCAGCATGATTTGTGGGTTCGTAACAATTTGGTATGTTGTATATTTGTTATGAGCGGGGACGCCGATGCGCTTTGCATTGAAAGCAGAGCGCTCAAAGTGTCCAAGGACTTGAGAAGGGGGAAAAATGGCGGTTTGCCGCATAAATGGGAACGTTATTAGAGGCGGCGCGGTTGCCCTTTGTTGCCTGCGTGTTTACTTGATTGAAGCATCTTGTCTGTGATGCTTTTTCCCAGTCTTCCTGGAAGGCGGATTTGAATGGCGCACCGTGCGGGATCGCCCCCAGGGCCTTGTAAGCATTTATATAGTCTGCGGATGGAAAGGCAGGAGTGCATAAAAAGACAGTTGTGAAATGCTTCCCCGTGCCCTGTAATAGAAAATCTGTGTATGATGACCTTGACTGGGAGGGCCGGCGGGATCATTGGGATGCGATCTGGGGGGAGAAAAGGGAGTGCCATGCCCCTTCCAGAACCAAATACTAAAGGTAGATTTCTTTTTTTATTATGGCAGGATAATGCTTTTGAATGCAAATTTCCCTGGGGGGCGATGTGGTCTAGCCCAGCCACAAACACATACGTGTTCAACTGTGAATGAATCGGTGCTGTGTTCCTCCACAAGCTGCAGCATGAAATCAATGCGGGGCTAATTTCCCTCTCTGTCGTTGTCGGGCTGTGCTTGACCTTTCCTGTTTTTGGCATGCGTTGCATGGGCTAATCTAGACCGTTCTCGAGAAGGGACATTGCCCTATTTTAAGAGAGATTTTGGATGTATTGTCAAAGGCTTTCATGTCCAGAATCACTGCGTTGTTGTAAGTTTTTCAGACTGTATGGCCATGTTGCAGAAGCATTCCCTTCTGACGTTTTGCCTGCATCTGTGGCAGGCATCCTCAGAGGTTGTCAGGTCTGTTGGAAACTAGGAAAATGGGGTTATATATCTGTGGAATGTCCAGGGTGGGAGAAACCATTCTTCTCTGTTGGAGTCAGGTGTGAATGTTGCCATTGGCCAGCTTGATTACCATCCCAATAAAGGATGCCCCCAGGCAGGGAGTAGTCAGGCATTGAAGCTGGTTTATATATCTGTGGAATGTCGAGGGTGGGAGAAAGAACTCTTCTCTGTTGGAGTCAGGTGTGAATGTTGCCATTGGCCAGCTTGATTACCACCCCAACAAAGGATACCCCCAGGCAGGGAGCAGGCAGGCATTGGAGCTGGTTTATGTATCTGCGGAATGTCCAGGGTGGGAGAAAGAACTCTTCTCTGTTGGAGTCAGGTGTGAKTGTTGCCATTGGCCAGCTTGATTACCATCCCAACAAAGGATGCCCCCAGGCAGGYAGCAGTRAGGCATTGAAGCTGGTTTATATATCTGTGGAATGCCTAGGGTGGGTGAAAGAACTCTGTTGGAGTCAGGTGTGAATGTTGCCATTGGCCAGCTTGATTACCATCCCAACAAAGGATGCCCCCAGGCAGGGAGCAGTTAGGCATTGAAGCTGGTTTATATATCTGTGGAATGTCCAGGGTGGGAGAAAGAACTCTTCTCTGTTGGAGTCAGGTGTGAATGTTGCCACTGGCCAGCTTGACTACCATCCCAACAAAGGATGCCCCCAGGCAGGGAGCAGCCAGGCATTGGAACTGGTTTATATATCTGTGGAATGTCCAGGGTGGGAGAAAGAACTCTTCTCTGTTGGAGTCAGGTGTGAATGTTGCCACTGGCCAGCTTGATTACCATCCCAACAAAGGATGCCCCCAGGTAGGGAGCTGGTTTATCTATCTGTGGAATGTCCAGGGTGGGAGACAAAACTCTTGCCTATTGGAGGTGTTGCACTCCAGGACAGGAAAAGCCCTCTGACTTTCAACACCACACGTTGAATAGGAAAACAATCCTTTTATTGAAGATAATTAAAAAGCAGCAAAGTAAAAAAGCACTTTAAAGAAATAGGTAAATCCAATTAGATAAGAAGATAAGCATATTCTCATATAGTCTCATTTTTTTTCTTTTTTTCCTCTCTCTCTCTTAAGTTTTCCCATATCTATTCTTCCTTTTACCTTTTTCTCTTCCCTATTTTTACTCTTATTTTAATTGTAAACCAAATATTCAATAAAGATTATTATTTAAAAAAAGAAGAAGAATATAAGCAGGAACAAAATAGTCTAGGGTAAAGTTCAGCAAAGTCAATTTAAACAAAGTCCACACTTCTCTAATATAATCCAGAAAACCAGGAAACATTAATCCAAGGCATGAGTATGTAGTCATAAAATCCAGTTTACCTGTCCGAATGTTTTCTGCCTTATGAACCATCAAGGACATTAAGATCTTCCGGAGAGGCCCTGCTCTCGTTCCCACCACCTTCGCAAGCATGTTTGGTGGGAACGAGAGACAGGGCCTTCTCTGTGGTGGCCCCTTGGCTTTGGAACTCTCTTCCGAGCAAAATTAGATCTGCCCACTCCCTCTTGTCCTTCTGGAGGCTAGTGAAATCCTGGTTATGGAACGAAGCATTCCCAGAATAATGGCTGAGACTGGTTATAGACCAAAGTGAGTGACCACATATGCGGACTGAGTTGAACATGATTTTACCTTGGCGATTTGGTATATATGTATTTTATCTATATGTATTTTAATCTTGTATTGTTGTATGATGTTTTAACTTGTATTAGTAGCATTGAATCCTTGCTGTAAGCTGGTCTGAGTCCCTCTACGGAGGTGAGAAGATCGGGATATAAAAGTTTTAAATAAATAAGAATCAAAACCATGAAACAAGAAATACTTAAGCATGAATCTTCCAAGCTAGGCTTCCATGAAACAAAGATGAGAACTTAACTTGATTCCAAACTATGCTTCATCTGGCTACATTTCCCGTACTTGTGACTTTTATCCCCTCATTAAGCTAGCCCAAGCACTCAGAAATTGGTTTTGCTTTAATTGAGATTCCCTTATCTTTTTCTGTCGTAGCTTGGCAGAACGCCGAAGGCACTGTTCGGCTTCTCTGTTTTGACTAATCTCCTCCCGTCTATCTATTTGCTCATTAACTTCTGCAGGTACTGAGTTGTTTTCAAGCCCCAAATCCTGGGAAATCTCTGGTAGTAATTCAGGGAGTACATCATCCCCACACCTCTCAGGGACATTCTCATGGGAAACTACACTTTGAACAGGGATCTCCTGGACATTCTCTGCATCAATATCATTGACCAAAACATTGCCATCTTGAAACTCATTGACATCACTCCCCACATCTAAAACACCTTGATCCTGAAACACAATCACAGGCTGAGCTCCAACAGGAGGTAGATATGAATGTTTCAATTGGCCACCTTGATTACCATTTAATGGTCTAGCTGTTTTCAAGATGTGTCTTGAATGTGTCTGCCTGGAGGAATCCTTTGTTGAGAGATGATTAGCTGTCCCTGATTTTTTCTTCTCTGGAGTTCCCCTGTTTTTTCATTTTGTTCTTTATTTACTGTTATAATTTAAGAGTTTTTTAATACTAGTAGCCAGATTTTGTTCATTTTCATGCTTTCTTCCTTTCTGTTGAAATTGTTCAACGGCTTCTCTGTGTAGCCTGATGTGGTAGTTGTTAGAATGGCCACCTTGATTAGCATGCAACTGAGGACAAATAGGGACCACCAAACACAGCACCTAGACACGAATCAAGGAACATGTTGTTGTGGTGGGAACATCTGACTTGCATGACAAACAAAGAGTTAGACGTCCTGTGATAGCAACCACCGAGTTTCACAAGCAAAAGGTCGACAGATTGATTCAGGACAATCATCGTATCACTCAGAAATGTCAAGCATAATAGGCATTTCACAAGAACGTGTGGGTCACATTATTGCTTTGCTTGACTGTTGGAAGATCTGTGCACGATGGGTACCCAGGATGAGAGAACTGTGAGACACTGGTTGCGGAAACAGAGTGTCGACTTCTTCTGTGACGGCTTCAGAAAACTTGTTCATCGTTGGCAGTAATGAGCATTTCACAAGAACGTGTGGGTCACATTTTCCTTTGCTTGACTATTGGAAGATCTATACACAATGGGTACCCAGGATGAGAGAAACGTGGGACGCTGGTTGTGGAAACAAAGGGTTGACTTCTTCTGTGATGGCTTCGGAAAAGTTGTTCATCATTGGTAGTAATCAGCATTTCACAAGAACGTGTGGGTCACATTATTACTTTGCTTGGCTATTGGAAGATTTGTGCACAATGGGTACCCAGAATGCTGACACCTGAAATGAAAGCACACAGACTAGAAACTTCAGATACTGGATCTCACCACCATACGACATCCTCCATACAGTCCAGATTTAGCACCGTCTGACTTCCATCTGGTCCCGATAAAGAAAGAAGATCTGCAAGGACATCATTATGCTTCTGATGAAGATGTTGAGAGAACTGTGAGATGCTGGTTGTGTCAACTTTGTCCATTATTGCTTCAGAAAACTTGTTCATGGTTGGCAGAAATGTATCCAATAGTTCATCGTTGGCAGAAATATATCCAATTGTCTGGTGATTACGTGGAAAGATGAGTGTCATCACCACTCAAGCTTCATAATAATGATAATGATAATAATAAAAATATAGCCACCGGTTCTTCTTATTTTGCAGCCACCAGAGTGTCGACTTCTTCCGTGACGGCTTCAGAAAACTTGTTCATCATGGCAGAAATGTATCCAATTGTCTGGTGATTATGTGGAAAAGTGATAGTTAAAGAGTACATTCTAAGGATTATTTCTGCATTTGATTTTTTAAAAATATTCCCATCCAAACCCAAGTAACGAAGGTAGAGGCATTACTTTTCATTCATCGTTGGCAGAAATGTATCCAATTGTCTGGTAATTATGTGGAAAAGTGAATAGTGGTAGTTAAAGAGCACATTCTAAGGATTATTTCTAGGTTTGATTTATTAAAATATTCCCATCCAAACCCAAGTAATGAAGGTGGAGGCCTTACTGTTCATTCAATCCTCGTATGCTGACGATGGTGCCATCACCGCTCAAGCATAATAATAATGAAAATGATAATAATAATAATAATAATAATAATAATAATATAGCCACCCCTTCTTCTTATTTTGAAGCCACGTTTTCTGTTCCCTTTGCTCCGTTATGTTGGAGAAGATGCCCCAGGATTGAGATAATCATTGCTCTCTCTATCGAGGCTAAGGCGATGATTTATTGTATTAATACAAGAGACCCATTGGCTCAGGCGATGTGCAGCAATGTTATTTTTTAAAACAGAAAAAGCGAAGGAGAAAAACCTTGCATTCCCAGCAAATAAGGATTGACAGCTTGCTTTTAATGCAACTAGCTGGGGATGTATTTTTTTTTTTTTTACTGCCAGGGACAAGGAGGTGGCAGGCCTTGGCAGGTCGGATGCGGAAGGACGGGGGCCCAGATGACAAAGAATCGGAGGTGACAGTTTTAAGGATGGCGTGGCAGGGGCTTGCGCGGTGATTAAATCCCCCCCAATGCTGTCATTGAGCTGTAAGGCGGCAGATAACATTCTCTCCCCGCGCTGGAAACAAGAATCAATACCAACTCCTTGACAGGGGCTAAATTATTAAATAGAGCCTTTCTTTACAGTCTTTCATTATCTGGGATTTACCTCTGCTGGCGATTTGTCAGTGGGGGCGGGAAGGGAGGGGACGGGGAGGAAAAAGGGGGAGGCGAGCTTTGCCACGGTGCCGTTTTGTACGAAAACGATTCCCGCTCCCATCACGAATCCCTTTTGGATAATTCCCCCTCCTTACTGATCTTTGATGGCATTTAGCCTTTTCATACCGTTATTAAAACCGAGAGATTGTAGAAAGAGAGAACAACGTTTATTTCCTTTTTTTTTGTTTGTTTGCCTCATACGCTGGCTGATTTAGAGATATCTTTCTCACGCAGAGATTGGCCTCTCTTCTTTGCTTTCTTGTGTCTCCGAGAACGCGGGCAAATCTGTGCCTTCTCAGTGGTTTGATAATGAAGAGACCTTCCCACAGAGAGAGACACACACATGCCTGCATTTGCAGAAATACAGTGTTTGCCCCGCTACTTCGCGGTTCGCTTTACGCGGACTCGCTGTTTCGCGGGTTTTTTAATATTTTAATTAATCTATATAAATAAAAATGTAATGTTAGTTTGTGGGATTAACATAACTCAAAAACCACTGGACAAATTTACACCAAATTTGGACATAAGACACCTATCAGGCCAACAAGCGACCATCACTCATAACACCCCCCCCCAAAAAAAACAAAAAACACAGGGAAAGGACTTAAAAACCCCAAAAAAATCTAAATGACAAAAAGCTAAATGACAAAAGCTAAATGACAGTACAGAAAAAAGGAAGAGGGAGGGAAGGAAAGGAAGGAAGGAAGGAAGGAAGGAAGGGGAGGAAGGAAGGAAGGGAGGGAGGGAGGAAGGAAGGAAGGAAGAAAGGAAGGAAGGGAGGGAGGGAGGGAGGGAGGGATGGAGGGAGGGAGGGAGAAGGAAATATGGAAGAAAAAACCAAAGGAAGGAAGGAAGGAAGGAAGGAAGGAAGGAAGGAAGGAAGGAAGAGGGTAGAGAAGGAAGAAAGGGAGAGAAAGGGAAGGAAAAGGAAAATGGGGAAGGAAAGAGGTAAAGAAGGAAGGAAATAAGGAAAGAAAAAAAGATAAGGAAGGAAAGAAGAAGTGAAGGGAGGAGGGAAAGATGGAGAGAAAGTGGGAGGGAAGGATAGAAGGAAAGAGAAGGAAGGATGGAAGCAAAAAGCGAAGGAAGGAAGGAAAGGGGTAGGGAAGGAAGGAGAGAAAGGGAAGGAAAAGGGGGAAGGAAAGAGGTAATAAAGGAAGGAAGGAGAGAAGGAAAGAAAAAACAAAAGGAAGGAAAGAGGGAGCAAAGGAAGGAGGGAAAGAGAGAAAGTGGGAGGGAAGGAAAGAGAGAAGGAAGGATGGAAGCAAAAAGCGAAGGAAGGAAAGAGGTAGAGAAGAAAAGAGAAAGGAAGGAAAAGAGAAAAAGGAAGGACGGAAGGAAGGAAGGAAGGAAGAAGGAGAGAAGGAAAGAAAAAAACAAAAGGATGGAAAGAGGGAGCAAAGGAAGGAGGGAAAGACAGAAAGTGGGAAGGAAGGGAAGAAGGAAAGAGAGAAGGAAAGATGGAAGCAAAAAGAGAAGGAAGGAAAGAGGTAGAGAAGAAAGGAGAGAAAGGGAAGGAAAAGGGGGAAGGAAAGAGGTAAAGAAGGAAGGAGAAAAGGAAAGAAAAAAAAGGAAGGATAGGAAAGAGGGACTGAAGGAAGAAAAGACGGAGAGAAAGTGGGAGGGAAGGAAAGAAGGAAAGAGAGAAGGATGGATGGAAGTAAAAAAGCAAAGGAAGGAAGGAAGGAAAGAGGTAGTGAAGAAAGGAGAGAAAGGGAAGGAAAAGAAAAAGGTTAAGGAAAGAGGTAGAGAAGAAAGGAAGGAGGGAAGAAAAGAAGAAGAAGGAAGGAAAGGGAGCAAAGGAAGGAGGGAAAGAAGGAGAGAAAGAGGAAGGGAAGGTTGTCCACAGCAATGCGTGGCGTGGCAGGTACAGCCTATATTAAATATAAAATGATTAAATATAAAAAAGCACTTTAAAGAAATAGGTAAATCCAATTAGGTAAGAGTACAGGATTTGCGGGCCAGAACTCCCTCCGCTGGCTCCGCTTGCCCTCCCGCGACATGAGTGCTTGTGCGACGACTTCTTCCGGCCCAGGGAGGCAAACCTTCCTCACCACCCCTCAGACCTCCCTATTTCGCGGATTTTCACTTATCGCGGGTGGCCCTGGAATAGAAAGCGAAAAACCATGTAAATGAACAAAATCTGGCTACCAGTGTTTAAAAAACCCTCTAAATTCATAACAGTAAGTAAAGAACAAAACTCAAAAACAGGGGAACTCCAGACAAGAAATAATCAGGGACAGCTAATCATCTCTCAACAAAGGATTCCCCCAGGCAGTAAGAAGACACAGTTTGAAACTGCCAGGCCATTAAATGATAAAACATAACTTCAGAGGCTTCTCTGCTGCCATTTTTAAAGAAATCCCCACAAAAAAACTAACAGTGTTCCAAGTGCCCCCTGATGACTAGAGAGAATATTTCAACTCCAATAATCCTAAAGGTCAGGGATAATATGAAACAAGACAGATGTTCTTAGTATTCCGCACACTTAAAGAAGTTGGCTAAATTCATTTCAGCTACAATTACCCTGGACAGCTATTTCTTAAACGGGAATTTAAATTGTGTGTGATTGGCCAAAGAAGCCCAGGGCCGGCCTCTACGTGTACGTGTCCGCAAGTGTTTTCGCCCGCTCTCGCTCCTCAGAAGACAGCTTCTGTTTTATTTAGCAGCCAATTATCTGAACACCAGGTGTAGGAAATGGCTGTGTTTACATTGGGAGAACCCCAGGAAATGAGACTGCGGGGAAAAAGCGGCAGGGGAAAGGTCCAAGGTGCGACAACATTACTGGGAAGAGGTTTGCTTCATTAAGAAGACCGGCAATTAGGTCACAAATAAACTCACACTAATTTCACAGCTCTTGCGTGCACATCGAACACAGTCCCATTTCCATATATGAATTATTGAGGTAAGAACAGAGCCAAAGAATCGAGATGGTCGTGATCATTACATGGTGTGCATTTTCTACCAGTCTTGGTTGGATACTGTGATGGATGCTTGCAACTGGAAGTATGTGTGTTTATGTGCTTATTATTATCATTGCTGTGTGTATCTGTTTCCGCTGACTTCCAAAAGCATACTGTTTCTACATTGAAAGTCTAATTGCTTCCGCCTCTACTGGCATCTGAATACATACTGTTTCTAAAATGGAGTCTGAGTCCTGAGCAATCCCAGATCTGATCACATTGTCTGCAGTCCCTCCCACAACATAGAGCTAAGGAAAACTGCATACCATACTGTTTCTAAAATGGAGTCTGAGTCCTGAACAATCCCAGATCTGATCACATGGTCTGCCGCCCTTCCCACAACATAGAGTTAAGGAAAACTGCATACTATACTGTTTCTAAAATGGAGTCTGAGCCCTGAACAATCCCAGTTCTGATCACATTGTTTGCAGCCCATCCCACAACATAGTCAAGAAAAACTGCACACCAATACAAACATAAACAATACAGTAAGTAATCTGAATTATATACATAATAAATAACTAGTGGAGGGTTGTTGCAGGTGTTTCAGGCTGTATGGCCATGTTCCGAAAGCATTCTCTCCTGACGTTTTGCCTGCATCTATGGCAGGCATCCTCAGAGGTTGTGAGGACAGCAGAGATTTCTGACACCACCACCACCATTGTTGTTGTTGTTATTATTTGATACACAACAAGATGAGTACACAGCAAAAAAGATCACAATGCTGGCTGTTGTATTGGATCACACATCGGACTGCTATGGGTAGAAGTTCCAACACTTAGCAAAGGAACCATGTTTAAGAAATGAAATGGATATACAGTGTTCGCGGTTGGCTTTTAGCGGATTCGCTGTTTTGCAGGTTTTTGAAAATATTGATAAAAATATAAAATATAAAATACTTACATCCAGTGGAGGCCAGGGACCCCGAAAGTGTGGAGGCCTGAGGCGAGGCGGAGAAGGCCTCTGCAGGGGTCTGCGGAGTCCATGGAGGCAGGCAGGTGCCCTTGGGATGGGACAGGAGGCGGCTAAGGAACCGTGGGTAAGAAAAGAATACATAAAACAATGTAAACTGTAAAGATTAAAATTAATATGGCATCCCTACTTCTCAGATTTTCACTTATTGCGGGTGGTCCTGGAACGGAAGCCCCCCAATAATTGAGGGAACACTCTACAGTATTTCCTTGCTACTTTGCGATCTGCTTTTTGGGGACTCGCTACTTAGCAGTTTGCTTTTCGCAGACTCACTACTTCACGGTTTGCTTTTTGTGGACTCGCTACTTTGCCGTTTGCTTTTCGCGGACTCACTACTTTGTGGTTCGCTTTTCAGGGACTCGCTACTTCATGGTTTGCTTTTTGCGGATTCGCTACTTAGCGCTTTGCTTTTCACAGACTCACTACTTTGCAGTTCGCTTTTCGCAGACTCGCTACTTCATGGTTGGCTTTTCGCGGACTCACTATTTGTGGTTTGCTTTTTGTGGACTCACTACTTCGCGGTTTGCTTTTCGGGGACTCGCTACTTTGCTGTTTGCTTTTCGCAGACTCGCTGCTTTGCAGTTTGCTTTTCATGGACTCGCTACTTTGCGGTTTGCTTTTCGCAGACTCGCTGCTTTGCAGTTTGCTTTTCGTGGACTCGGTACTTTGTGGTTTGCTTTTGGCAGACTCGCTGCTTTGCAGTTTGCTTTTCACAGACTCGCTGCTTTGCAGTTTGCTTTTTGCAGACTTGCTGCTTTGCAGTTTGTTTTTCGCAGACTCATTGCTTTGCGGTTTGCTTTTTGTGGACTCGCTGCTTTGCGGTTTGCTTTTCGCGGACTCGCTGCTTTGCAGTTTGCTTTTCGCGGACTCGCTGCTTTGCGGTTTGCTTTTCGCGGACTCGCTGCTTTGCGGTTTGGTTTTCACGGACTCGGTATTTTGCTGTTTGCTTTTTGCAGACTCGCTGCTTCACGGTTTAAGAAAGAACAGTTGAGAAACTTTGAAGATGGGTTTTAAGGTTGAAATCCCACTCTCCTGATAAAACAAACAAAATGTTACTGCATCCCAAATCCAATCAGCTCTAGTTATGGTGACTAATGATGAGGAATACAAGAGTCCAGCATCTGGAGGGCTACATAGAAGGACATGGCAGATCGGATTTGGTTCATAGGCCTTGAGTTTGACACCTGTGACGTTAGAGATCCGAAACAGCAACATGTAAAGCCTCTCCAAAGCTTGGTTTGACTTCCTTTTTTCCCCTCGTGGTGATGGGGTTCTGGTGCTATGGGTGCCTAGCAGGCTTTAGGAGGGATCGGGAAGGCAACATGTTCTGTTGTAGTCGCAACCCAAATCTGGGACACATTGCAATTCTGATGAAAGTGATTGATTGGGTTGGTATTAGTTTGGGGCAATTAGATGTAATTTGAAAAGAAGATAATTCTTTAATTAAATTAGCCGGGTATGAGAACCCTCCCCTTCTCTTCTGCTTTCCAAGCAGCAATTTCGTTAATCCCAAATGCGCTTCTTCCCATTGCAGGGAGAAATTGCTTATCTATGTAATTCAGAAACAGTGAAAGTGTGGAGAATTGGAAACGGCAGTCACTCGGCCCCTTCCTGAAGCTGTTGAACCTCACTGCCTTGGACCAGACCGCTTAAGATACTACTATTGTGCTACTATTGTGTGACATTTTGTCATTTAGAGTCAAGGGTGGGATGTAGAAGCATCTCGCCTTTGGTTATCTACGAGGGTTGAATGAAAAGTAATGCCTCCACCTTCGTTACTTGGGTTTGGATGGGAATATTTTAATAAATCAAATGCAGAAATAATCCTTAGAATGTGCTCTTTAATGATCACTATTCACTTTTCCGCATAATCACCAGACGATTAGATACATTTCTGCCAATAATGAACACGTTTTCTGGAGCCGTCATGGAAGAAGTCAACACTCTGTTTCCACAGCTAGCGTCAACATCCTGTGTACCCATCGTACACAGATCTTCCAATAGCCAAGCAAGGCAATAATGTGACCCACACGTTTTTGTGAAATGCCGATTATGCTTGAAATATCTCTATGAGTGATACGACAATCGTCCTGAATCAATCTGTCAACCTTTAGCTTGTGAAACTCAGTGGTTGCTGTCACAGGACATCCAACTCTTTGTTTGTCACGCAAGTCAGATGTTCCCACCTCAACATCTTTAAACTTACTTGCCCAACGGCGCACAGTACTCACATCAACACAATCCTCATCAACAGCTTGCATTCTCTGATGAATCTCTTTTGGGGTGACAACTTCAACTGTCAAGAATTCAATGACTGCACGTTGCTTAGGTCGCATTGACCGACCATCTGTGCAGGGTTCCATACTTCGCACTTTAACAACACAACCGTTCAATGCTAAGGCTTCCCCGCCAAAATGGAACTGTTGAGGAGAGTCTACTGAACAAGCCAGTACCTGCTGCATATGGTGCTTAAGTCACATTGACCGACCTTCTGCACAGGGTTCCATGCTTTGCACTTTAACAACACAACCGTTCAATGCTAAGGCTTCCCCGCCAAAATGGAACTGTTGAGGAGAGTCTACTGAACAAGCCAGTACCTGCCGCATAGCAGTACTGCCATCTGTTGAGGAATTACGAAGGTGGAGGCATTACTTTTCATTCAACCCTCATAGCATACTTCAGGGAAATGTGAAATGCCAATTTGGATTCCCCTCCTTCACTGCTCTCTTTCTTAGTCAGAGGCTCTTGAAATGCTGGCTGCCCTGAATCTGTGAGCAGTGATGCAGTTAGATAATTTCAGACTCTGGGCACCGTAGTCTTTGCACGGCAGGTACTCTTTGCCTTCAAGATGAGATAAGCTGGCTTTGCTACAGTTGGGTGGAAAGTAGAGCCCTGCTTCTGAATTGACTGAACCCCCCTAATAGTGCCTGCGTTTACCATTGTACCTGTGGTAAATAATGAAAGTTGGTTCCTCTGGGACTCAACAGACAGCAGGTAATTCCTTTGTTATTGTTTATTCGTTCAGTCATTTCCGACTCTTCATGATCTCCTGGACCAATCACACGCCAGAGCTCCCTGTGGTCAAGGAATTACGAGAATTCTTGAAGTGAGGTATAAAAGGATCTTTGGGGACACATGGGACAGGAAAAGATGTGAGATATATTATATATACTAGCTTGGGGACTCTGCGATGCATGAGTTATTTGAGAAAGACATTGTTTGTCTATTCTCCAAGTTTAGTCTAGATCCAATGTCAAATGGATTCAGTGGGTGCAGGTGAACTACAACTCCCATACGTAAGTCCCATGGTCCATGTCGCATCCCCTTCCAAACTGCACCAGGATGGAGAATGAGTCATGGGGGTTCTATGTGCCAAGTTTGGTCTTGATCAGTTATTGGATGAGGGCCGCAGTGGTGTCAGGAAGTAAGTGAAGGTATTGCAAGTCCCATAATCTGTGGTCCATCGTCGCCCAAACCACACCAGGACCTAACGTGGGTCATTAGGGGTCTGTGTGCCACGTTTGGTCCAGGTCTGTAATTTGTGGGGGGCGCTGTGTTCTGTAGGAAGTGAATCGGGTGAAGATACTTCAAATTCTATCGTCCATGGTCCATCCTCCCCCGAACCACACCAGGATGTTAAGTGGGTCATGTGGGCTCTGTGTGCCAAGTTTGTTCTTCATCCGTCATTGCTGTGTGTCACAGTGGTCTCCGGAAGTGAGAGAAGGTACTGCAAGTCCCATCATCCATGGTCCGTCCCCCTTCAAACTGCACCAGGATGTAGAGTGGGTCATGGGGGCTCTGTGTGCCAAGTGTGGTCTTGATCTGTCATTGTTGTGGGCCACAGTGGTCTGTGGGTGCCGAAGTCTTTGAAAGTACTTCAAAACCCATCATCTGTGGTCAATCCTCCCCCAAAACCACACCAGGCTGTAAAGTGGGTCATTGGGGTTATATGTGCCATTTCGGTCCAGGTCTGTCATTTGTGGGGGTTGCAGTGGCCTGCGAAAGTGGCAGCCAATCTGAAAGCTGTCACCTACATACATACATACACTACTGCAAACATACAAACACTGACATTTGTATTACATTTTTAACAAAAACAAACAAACAGACAAAACACAGAATTTGCAAGCTTAGTAGTTGGTTAAATGTCCTTTGACCAGTACCTGGCCACTTGGAGTGCCTCTGATGTTGCCACAAGGAGGTCCTCCCTGATGCATATAGCAGGGCTCAGGTTGCATTGCAGCAGGTGGTCAGTGGTTTGCTCTTCTCCCCACTCGCATGTCATGGATTCCACTTTGTGGCCCCATTTCTTGAGGTTGGCTCTGCATCTCATGGTGCCAGAGCGCAGTCTGTTCAGCACCTTCCAAGTCTCCCAGTCTTCTGTGTGCCCAGGGGGGAGTCTCTCATTTAGTATCAGCCATGGATTGAGGTTCTGGTTTTGAGCCTGCCACTTTTGGACTCTCGCTTGCTGGGGTGTTCCAGCGAGTATCTCTGTAGATCTTAGAAAACTCTTTCTTGATTTAAGTTGTTGACGTGCTGGCTGATACCCAAACAAGGGATGGGCTGGAGATGTCTCTGCCTTGGTCCTTTCACTATTTCACCCTGGTCCTTTCACTAGATAGATAGATAGATAGATAGATAGATAGATAGATAGATAGATAGACATATGGCTGGTGACACTTTATTGCTTGGCCATCAGGCATATTTATGCCTTCACTTTCAATGATTTTTCCTTTCTTCAGTGCCACTGTTGAACATTTGTCCAAACCCAACTCCATGTTGATATCAGTGCTAAAGATTGAGACAGTGTTAGTTAGAGATTAGATTTCAGTTTCGGTTTTTCCATACAACTTCAGGTCATCCATGTACAGCAGATATGAAATTTTGTGAAATTTCATAGACATTGATAGCAGAGGTTTGCTTTTTGTAAGATTGTCACTTCAAGGATACCATCCACCCACCTTGCCCTCTTCCTTTTTCCTTCCATTTTCCCCAGCATCATTCTCTTCTCCAAGCTTTGTGCTACATCTTTACTTCAGAGAGTTTCATCTATGCTGACGATCGTGCCATCAGTGCTCAAGCAGAGAGCTTTGGAATGGTTGAACAGAAGTTCTCTGAAGCTTTAGGTGTCAAAGGACTTCATCTTTGCCTCTAATATCCTTCCTCCAGTGGGTAGTCGGGCATTCTTTCCTGAAGTATGGACTGGTTGGATCTTCTCGCAATCCAAGGCACTCTCAGAATTTTCCTCCAACACCACAGCTCAAAAGGGTCTCTCTTCCTTTGCTCAGCCTTTCTTATGGTCCACGTGATTCATTTTACATTACATCACATCTCGGTGGTCCTCTCTGTTACAGCTCTAAGTGTTAGAGTGGATTTCAGGATACCCTTTCCTGGCAGGATGCTGATAAAGAAAAGGAACACTTATCTTCTCTTTCAAAGTTGGTGTTTTATGTAGTGCAAGGAAGAGAAATCACAGCAGAAGATGCCTTACTTCAGGAACTAGGTTGTTGAGTCCCAGCCTTCTCTCCAGTATGGGTTAGAATGCCAACTAGAAGGCATGCACTCCATCAGAAGTGGTTCCAAACTGGATCTTTAATAGCACTCACGCTGTCGTACAAGTTGAACTGTTGACTGCCTTCATGGCTTTTGCTCATGTTTTGTTCAGAGGAACACCAGCAGGACTCTTGCCCCGGGTTCTTCTTGGTGTGAAGCATTCACTGTGGAGAAGCAGAACCCTTCCCTAGGATAGTGTTCATGCAAATATCTTGTCAGGAGAGACAGAAATGGATCTCAAGATGGGTACTTTATTTTACATAATTTAGAGGAAAGGTCCCAGTTCAGCGGTAAAACCCCTGCTTTGCATGTTTTTATATATATACACACTAGCTGTACCCACCACGCGTTGCTGTGGCCAACCTTCCCTCCCTCTTTCTCTCCTTCTTTCCCTCCTTCCTTCGCTTCCTCTTTCCTTCCTTCCTTTATTTCTTTCCTTCCTTCTCTGCCTCTTTCTTTCCTTCCCCCTTTTTATTTTCCTTCCTCTTTCTCTCCTTTCTTCCTTCTCTACCTTTCCTTCCTTCCTTAGCTCTTTGCTTCCATCCTTCCTTCTCTCTTCCCTTCTTTCCTTCCCTCCCTCTTTTTTATGCTTCTTTCCCTCCTTCCTCGCTCCTTCTTCCTTCCTTCCTTCCTTCTTTCTTTCTCTACCTCTTTCTTTCCTTCCCCCTTTTAATTTTCCTTCCTCTTTCTCTCCTTTCTTCCTTCTCTACCTTTCCTTCCTTCCTTAGCTCTTTTTCCATCCTTCCTTCTCTCTTCCCTTCTTTCCTTCCCTCCCTCTTTTTATTCTTCTTTCCCTCCTTCCTTCGCTCCCTCTTTCCTTTTTTCTCTTCTCTTCCTTCCTCTCCTTCCTTCCTTCCTTCTTCTCCTTCTTCTTCCTCCTTCCTTCTCTCTTCCCTTCTTTCCTTCCTTCCTTTTTTATTCTTCCTTCCCTCCTTCCTTCCTCTACCTTTTCTTTCCTCCTTTTTCTTTTCCTTCCCTTTCTCTTCTTCTCTCTCTTTCCTTCCTTCCTTTGCTTTTGCTTCCATTTTCCTTTCTCTTCTTTCTCTTCTTCTTCCCCTTTTCTTTCCTTCTTTTTTCTTTCTTTCTTTCTTCTTTCTTTCTTTCTTCTTCTCCCTTCCCTCCCTCCCTTCCTTCTCATTGCTTTTCCTCATTTAGCTTTTTGGGTTTTTAAGTTCCTTCCACTTTTTTTTTGGGGGGGGTTATGAGTGATGAAAAGCAGTGGGGACAATTAGTTTCCCTGGAAAATTCCTCTTCTGGTGTTGACAAGTCCATAGTTTTCATTTCCAACAAACAGTTCAGTTTTCTAGTGCTTCACTATAGTTTCAATAAAAATGCTAACGTTTTTACAAATCCCGATAGCATCTAGGCACTTGATGATCCAACTGTGTGGGAGCGAGTCAAGGGCTTTTTTTTGTAGTCAATCCATGTCATGTGAAGATTGGTTTTTTGGCTTTTGCAGTTCTCCAGAATTGTCAATTAATAACAATTTATTGTTATTATTGTTGTTGTTATTACTACTACTAATACTACTACTACTTTTGATAACCCACCACATGTAACACAACTTCTTATATTTTGTATTTCAAACGCACTTTAGAGAATCCTTCTCTCCCTCCTCAGCGTCAGTGATCAAAGAGTGTCATTACAAACTCGATAGACCACAACTGAGTGTATGCCGTTATAACACCAGGCAACATTGGTTTTCTGAAAGCCTTCTGATAACGGTGGACTGATGTTCAAGTTCCCATTTGTGTATTATTTTTTAGTGGGGAGCGGGGGGGGGCATCTTAAAACATCTTTTGTTGCCTTCTAATCTAGGCTCTTTGTTTTATTTTATTTTTGAATTCCGGAACAGCCTGGCCCCCTGAGCGAAAAGATTTCACACTCTGAAGTGCAAAATTCCATCAGCATGCAGTAAAATATCATCATAAATCTTTCATCTGGATGCTGCAGCTGTCGTCTCCCCCTCCCCCTTAAGCATTCAGCTGTGTATCCTGCTACTCTGTGCAATTCTGTCTCCTGCATAATCTTCACTTCTGATTAAGCAGGGTGTGACCCCAGGTGCTCTTTCTTCTCACTCAGCAGCTCACTCGCTGTGGTGCCAAAAGACGAGGGGAACAGGGCAGGGAAGCTCAAGGAGCGAGCATGAAATTTTTCTTCCCGCAAAGCATTGTAGTAGGGACTAGCTAGGGACATATATATGGTATACATATCCTTCTCTCTCTATGTGTATACCAACTAACATCTATAATATCTGGGTGTACTAGAGCTGGAGAACATCAAACATGAACATGTGAATATTGGGAAGGTCAAGAGCTTGAACATTGTTTTCATCCTAAATATCTCGGTGTCATCTTAGATCGAACACTAAATGCAGCTAGTCTCTCCAGCTACTACAAACATAAGCACCTGAAGCCTAACCCTGCCAAGATACAAGTGCGTGCTTTCTATTTACACAACCGTGAAGCCAAGGCAGCGTTCTTGCACCGACCTTGTTTAATATCTTTACTAACGATCAGCCACAACCACCACTCTCACAAAAAGCTTTATATATGCTGATGATGTTAGCCGAACAACACAAACAAAAGACTTTGAAACAATTGAAATCCAATATGGCCATATAGCCTGAAAAAAACCCTCAACAACCCAGCAATTCCAGTCATGAAAGCCTTCGACAATAAATTGAAATCTAGCTTGCTAATGCCTTGAAAGATCTCTCTAGCTACTCCAAAGATAACTACCTGAAGCCTAACCCTGACAAGACACAAGTGTGTGCTTTCCACTTATGCAACCGTGAAGCCAACAGGAAATTGAAAATCACCTGGAAAGGTCAAGAGCTTGAACACTGTTTCCATCCTAAATATCTCTGTGTCACCTGAGACCAAACACTAGCATATAGGAAACACTGCTTGAACACCAAGCACAAAGTAGCTGCACGCAATAGCATCCTGCGGAAACTTACTGGCAGCACATGGGGTACAGACCCAAAATTAGTAAGAACATCAGCCCTAACCTTGTCTTACTCAACTGCCGAGTACGCCTGCCCTGCTTGGCATAGGTCTGCCCATGCAAAGCAGGTAAACATGGCATTGAATGAAACATGCAGAATAATCACAGGATGTCTTAAACCTACACCTGCTGATAAGCTTAATGGTAGTGCATAGGGTACAGACCCAAAATTAGTAAGAACATCAGCCCTGGCCTTATCTTACTCAACTGCCGAGTATGCCTGCCCTGTTTGGCATGTCTGCCCATGCAAAGCAGGTAAACATGGCATTGAATGAAACATGCAGAATAATCACAGGATGTCTTAAACCTACACCTGCTGATAAGCTTAATGGTAGTGCATAGGGTACAGACCCAAAATTAGTAAGAACATCAGCCCTGGCCTTATCTTACTCAACTGCCGAGTATGCCTGCCCTGTTTGGCATGTCTGCCCATTCAAAGCAGGTGAACATAGCATTGAATGAAACATGCAGAATAATCACAGGATGTCTTAAACCTACACCTTGATAAACTCTACAAGTTAGCTGGCATTGCCCTCCCTGATGTGTGACAGGAAGTTGCTGCTCAACGTGAGAGAAGTAAGGTTGAACCCTGTGAAAGCCCCCCACTACATGGCTACCAGCCTCCTCCCAGTAGACTAAAATCAAGGAAAAGCTTTATGAGAACCACCACTCCTCTTGGCGCCTCCCCAGTGACACCAATGGTCTGTATGGAAGGAAGGAAGGGTGGGAGGGAATGTAGGGAGGAAAGAGAGAAGGAAGGAAAGACAAAAGGGAAAGAAGAAGAAAGGGAGAAAGGGAAGGAGGGAGGGAGGGAGGAGGGAGGGAGGGAGGGAGGAGGGAGGGAGAAGGAAGGAAGGAAGGAAGGAAAAGAGAGGAAGAAGAAGGAAGGAGAGAAGGAAGAAGGGAAAGGAGGGAGGGAGGAAAGACAAAGAGAATGAAGGAGAAAGAGGGAGAGGGAAGGAGGAAGAGGGAGGAAGGAAGACAAAAGGGGAAGGAAGAAAAAGATGGAAAGGATGAAGGGTGGGAGGCAATGGAGGGAGGGAGGTAAAGGAGGGAGGAAAGACAAAAAGCGAAGGAAGGAGAAAGAGGGAGAAGAAAGGAGGAAGAAGGGACGAAAAGGTGGAGGGAAGGGTGGGAGAAAATGGAGGGAATCAGGGAAGGAAGGACAGAAGGAGAAAGAGGGCAGAAGGGAGGAAAGAGGGAAGGATGAAAGGGTAGAAGGGAAGAAAGGAAGGAGGAAGAGGGAGGTTTGAAGGGAGGGACAGAGGGAGGAAGGAAGGGAAAGAAAGAGAAAGGAAGGATAGGCCTGGGTTTGCCTATGGCTGCTGTAAACACTACACTTTGTTGCTCACAGATTTGTGTAAATGTCTAAAACAGCCACTAGGTGGCAATCAGAAATCTTTTACTGTTGTCCATTTTTCCGTGACCCCAACATTTAGCAAAGGGGACCCCATTTGCAGCCAGGGTCTAGAACAGAGGTGCAACTGTGTCCTACAGATTCCATGCAGGTCCCTCCTAGACATCTTCACGCATGTTTGGGGGGCGGGGGGAACTCCTGTATATTTCCAGGAGTAATGATCCTATTTTTAAGCAAGCTACGTTCACTCATATACTTTAATAATTCCACGAGTAAACGATCCACGATTTGTTAGAATTCATGGTCAACTATTCTAGAAACATTGTTGAGGGCTTCGAATAAGCCACTTCTTTTTGTGTGTGTGTTTGGATCATGCGCATATCCCCTGTCTGTGAAGGTAATTGAAGTCACCCATCCCTAGAACACTTTCTCCTTTGAACGCCTCCCGGATTTCACTCTGGAGCATTTTATCCTACCGAGCTGCAAAATTCAGCCTCTTTTCTTCCCTGGCTTAGTTCCAGCTGCCAAGATGCCTCTATCCCCAGCTGAGTTGGTGGAGGGCCTGCTCAGTAGCTATTAACCACCAAGTTTGGAGTTATTGTAGCAAGCGTAGTCTATGCATCAATGCCCACTGAAGAAGCGTCTTTAGGTATTTGTTCACAGAAAAGGCAGAAATATTTTGAGCATCAGTTTGTAGCCACTACATTTAACTGTATGAAGAGCACCACAGATCACAGTGTGTTTATAATCCAGCCGTACGAATCTCTGCTGGTCCCCAAATACTGTGTGCATGGCCTTGCCTGCCAAGAGTTGGGCACGTGCCTTCGTTGGAGGCGGGGAGTCAAGATGCTTCGATTGCATCGACTGGACCTGAGTCTCAGGATCAGAGGGATGGACACAGCTTTTCTCCTGTGTGATCAGTCCTTTATTGATTATTATTATTATTATTATTATTATTATTATTGTGAGCATGACCTTGCCTGCCGAGAGTGGGGCACGTACCTTGGTTGGAGACGGGGAGTCAAGATGCTTCCATGGCATCAACTGGACTTGAGTCTCAGGATCAGAATGATGGACCCAGCTTTCCTCCTGTGTGATCAGTCTGTTATTAAATTATTATTATTATTATTATTATTATTATTATTAGAAACACAACAAGATGAGTCCACAGCAGATAAGATCACTCTGTTGGCTGTTGTATTGGATCACACGTCGGACACTTCCCAAGTGTCTAGGACTGTGTGATGTATCGGCAAATATGTGCAGATCCCAGTAAGGTGGCCTTCTGCAGCTGGCAGATGGTAATTTTGCCAGCACTGATTGTGTTTAAGTGCAGGCCAAGGTCTTTAGGCACTGCACCCAGTGTGCCGATCACCACTGGGACCACCTTGACTGGCTTGTGCCAGAGTCTTTGCAGTTCGATCTTTAAATCCTCGTATTGTGTCAGCTTTTCCAGTTGTTTCTCTTCAATCCCGCTGTCACCTGGGATTGCTGTCACCTGGGATTATTGTTGTTGTTGTTGTTGTTGTTGTTGTTGTTGTTGTTGTTGTTGTTTTACTGACACAAAAACACAGTATGTCACAGCAAACGAGATATATATGGACTTTGCTGGACTATTACCCTGGACTACTTTGTTTCTGCTTATCTTCCTACTTAACTGGATTTACCTATTTCTTTAAAGTGTTTTTTACCTTATTGCTTTTTAATTATCTCCAATAAAAGGATTGTTTTTCATCCAACGGTATGGTGTTTAAAGTCAGGGGGCTTTCCTGTCTTGGGAGTGGAACGGTTATACACTATTTTGAGTCTTTGTAAACCCTCCCCGCACACTTATACAATACATAACGCTTCTTGAACGTGTTGTTAACGTAATCCTTGGCTGTGGCTTTATCCGCAGAGGCAGCCTCTCCATTCAGATGAACGCTCTTAAGTTCATATTGAAAAACTGCGAAACAGCGAGTCCGCGAAAAGCGAACTGCGAAGTAGCGGGGGACCCCACTGTATTGGGGTTTCATCCTGGGATGTGTTACGGGGAAAAAGCATGCGTCTTTCCTCCATTCTGTGACCCTTCACCACATGGTCTGGAAAGGAGAACATGGCTTTCTCGGAGTTGATTTGGAGACTGTTCTTACATCTCATCACAATGGAAATCTCACTGATGCTGATGTTGCTTGCTGTGTGGGTTGTTGTCACTTCTCCAAAGGCACTTGGCTCAGCGCATGGGAAGCCGCAAGTTGCTAGGAGCCTTCTTGGAGACTTGTTATTGCCAGCGGCTGCACTATGGCAAATCCCACCTCACTGTCCCGAAGTTTGTGTTCCTTTCCAGTTCTAATTCTGTGATCTGAATCTTTTTGTGTGGAGTTTTCCTCTCTGTCTCTCTGTGTGTTTCTGTGTGTACAATATACATGTCTTGTTTACATAAGCATATGTTGTGCAAGTGCCTATGCCTGACATGCCAGGTGGCTGAAAAACTGTTGCTCGCAGTTGCTCTTTAATTGTGCACAAGGAGACAATTTTTGAAGTTCAGCTGCGTTGCTTCAAGGGGTTGGAATGCACGGCAAGCACACAATGTGCTTAAAAATAGCTTTTCCATAGCCCTTGTGTTGACATCAGTGTTTTCCAAATTTCTCGTTGGTGCTTTTTAAAGAGGTTTATAGAATTACATATGCTGTGGAGGAAGGGGGTAGGAAAGCTTAGCTTTCTCTCGCTGTCGAAGTGGAATTTCTAATTAATTTATTGTCGTACGGTATAGTGATGGAAGTTAGCTTATAAGCAGAGCAGAAACCGGAAGCATAGCTCAAGATGGTTGCTTTAGTAGTAAAACTAACGGCTGACACATTTACATTCAAACTTGGCACAAGCACCCGATACACCCATATTTGAAGACTGGTGGGGTTGGAGTGGGGACTGATTTTGTCACTTGGAAGTTGTAGTTGCTAGGATTTATCGTTCACCTACAATCTAAGAGCATTCTGAACCCCACCAATGATAGAAGGGAGCCAAACTTCCCTCATGCTTTGAAGGGGCTTGCTGCTGCACTCCAGAACAGAAACGAAACCCTCTGACTTTAAAACACACCACACATTGAGTGAAAAACCTATCAGGTTGTTGTAGGTTTGTTTGGGCTATATGTCCATGTTCTAGAGGCATGCCTCTAGAACATGGCCATATAGCCCGAAAAAACCTACAACAACCCAGTGATTCTGGCCATGAAAGCCTTCGACAATACAACGAAAAACCAATCCTTTTTATTGAAGCTGAGTAAAAAAGCCAGTAGAAATAAATGCTTGTAAAAATAGGAAAATTTCAAAATGTAAAAGATCAGTAAAATGCAGTAATTCAAAGCAATGTCCACAAAAGATATAAAAACAATCCAAGGCAGTATTTATCCAGACAGGAATCAACAGGTTGCAAAGATAATCCAGAAGGTGCCAGACCACAGCAAAATGCTAAAAATCTCTATAAGAATAAGGCTCCTTGAACAGGATTTCCAAGGCACATGGACATGATTTCCAAACGATGCCTGATTTAACAGGCTTTCTCTTGAAGCAAACCTTATATCCCAAAGCCCAAAAATTGGTTTCGTTTCCCCCCACTCTTGCCTCTTATCTGACGAAGTCTTTCAGAGTGATGTAAATATTGAGTTTATTTATTATTTACAGTATTTGTATACTGCTTTTCTCACCCCTAGGGAGACTCAAAGCGATTTGTTGTCTCAAAGTTTGTTATCGATCTTGGCTGAACTTTAGCCGCCTATTTTTCAACTCCCTTTCTGGCTGCTCATTAAAATTTCCAGGTATCAGATAGTTTTCCAAACCCAAATCTTGAGAGCTCACAAAAAGAGGGACCCAGCAGAGATATTCTCATGAGAAACTGCCCTTTGCACTGGGGCCTCTCTGTCATTGTCTGCATGAAAATCATTGACCAAACCATCTCCATCTTGCACCTCAGCCTCAGCACCATCATTTCCCTCATCATGTCTCACATCAGGATCTTGAAAGACAAACACAGGTTGATTCCCAACACTCGCAGGCACGAGCCTCCCTCCAGCCTAGCCTGGAGGAACCACTGTTACGACTGAACGGTAGCCTTGCTCCAGGAGCGCTTTATCTATTTGTTTTCATAGATGGGGATGTGCTGCTCTTTATCGAGAGGAGTTGTTCTGCTGCTCCAAGGTTCGCAGGTTTGGTTCAACACACTCTTCCCCTTCCTTCTCTATTGTAACAAGCCACCCATTTAGGTTTGCTCTTGCTGCCGCGTGCTGCTCAGCGCGGTCTGTGTGCGCTTCTGCTTCGCTTCCTCGGCATCAGGTGCCGCGGAGCAAAATCCACAGAACATAAAAAGGAAACAGAGCAGAAAGATGCCTCGGTGGGAATAAATGAGAGATAGTAAGCAATGGCCTGTGACCTTTTGCGAAATAGCTTGATCGCTTTTTCCGAGCTCGTGTAGTGTGTGAAGAGAGAAAGGCTTAGAGTGTGTGCAGGGTTTTTTTTTTTTTAATTCTCTCCCTCTACGAGGATAAAATACTTTCCTCACAATATTAAAAATGACAGTTCGCTTCGGAAAGGAGTAATTTTTCATTCCTTTGGACGCTGGGCATTTTTGCGATTTTCGGTTTCAGCGGAGACTAAATGGAAAGGGTATGTAGGGAAATAAAAAGCATTTTAGGCAAATTGGAAGGCTGTTTCTGGCTGAAATACAGGTTCCCTTTTATCCTTGGATGGCTAATCTTAGTTATCTGCGCCAAATTTGTATGTTGGTCTGAGAATGTTGACCCCCTAGTTCCCCATTTCTTCTGCTTCCACAATTACTAAGAGGATACTCAGGTCTCTTATGCAGAGAAGCTCAAACGTCGCTCATTCCCTTTCCAGCTCGTCCTTTGATTGGTAAGATCTACTGCTTCTGGTGATTAACCAGCTGTGCTAAAGCCCAAAATATCTGGCAACTCACAAATTGAGAACCACTGGCTTAGGTGGATAGCAAACTGGGCTGAAGGTTGGGTGCTCATCCCGACAAGGGCTTTGAACAGTCAAACTCCTGATGGATAAGGTCTATTGTTGCTGGTGATTAACCAGCTGTGCTAAAGCCCAAAATTTCTGGGTACCCACAGATTGAGAACCACTGGCTTAGATGGACAGTAAGCTGGGCTGAAGGTCAGGTGCTCACTCCGACCCAGGCTTTCAACTGCCAAGCTTCCAATTGGGAAGATCTGCTTCTGGTGATTAATCAGCTGTGCTAAAGCCCAAAATATCTGGCAACCCACAGATTGAGAACCACTGGCTTAGATGGACAGTAAGCTGGGCTGAAGGCCGGGTGTTCATCCCAACCCGGGCTTGTAATATAAAATATATAATTATAATATCATATTATTATTACTATTATATTGTGTTTCATTATAATATCATAAATATTATATATATACATTATTATATTATATTATATTATATTATTAGCATAGCACAGAAGAGAAGGTGGAACTGTCTTTTGGTACCCTCTATCTTCACTCTGGCCAAGAGGAGCAGTTGGTGCTGGGGGGAGGGGTCCCCGGCTGATGACATATGCAGGAGACAAGACGGAACTGTCCTGAGGGATTGGCTGGTGACTGCTAGAAGAGCAATTTGGTTTTCTCGATGTTCATTGGCAGGCCGAGCTTCTGTGAAGTTTAGAGTGGCTTGTAGGTCTTCTTCTGAATGAGCACAGAGTATGTTGTCATCGGCATATTGGAGTTCTATAGCAGATGTTGTTGTGACCTTTGTTTTGGCTCTCTTCTCTCTTCTCTCTTCACTTTGGTCTCTTCTCTCTTCACTTTGGCCCAGAGCAGCATTTGGTGCCAGGGGAAGGGATCCTCAACTGATGACATATGCAGGAGACAAGACGGAACTGTCTTCCTGGCCCCCTCTCTCACACTCTGGCCTAGAGCAGTAGTTGGTGCAAGGGGGAGGGGTCCCCAACTGATGACGTATGCAGAAGACAAGTGGAACTGTCTTCCTGGCCCCCTCTCTCTGCATTCTGGCCCAGAGCTGCAGTTGATGCTGGGTGGAGGGGTCCCCAAATGATGACATATGCAGAAGACAAGGTGGAACTGTCTTCCTGGCCCCTCTCTCTTCAATCTGGCCCAGAGCAGTTATTGGTGCTGGGGGGAGGGGTCCCCAGCTGATGACATATGCAGGAGACAAGACGGAACTGTCTTCCTGACCCCCTCTCTCTCACTCTGGCCTAGAGCAGTAGTTGGTGCAAGAGGGAGGGTTCCCCAAATGATGACGTATGCAGAAGACAAGGTGGAACTGTCTTCCTGGCTCCCTTTCTCTTCAATATGGCCCAGAGCTGCAGTTGATGCTGGGTGGAGGGGTCCCCAAATGATGACATATGCAGAAGACAAGACGGAACTGTCTTCCTGGCCTCCTCTCTCTTCACTCTGGCCCAGAACAGTTATTGGTGCTGAGGGGAGGGGTCCCCAACTAATGACATATGCAGGAGACAAGACAGAACTGTCTCCCTGGCCCCCCCTCTCTCTCACTCTGGCCTAGAGCAGCAGTTGGTGCTTGGGGGAGGGGTCCCCAGCTGATGACATATGCAGGAGACAAGATGGAACTGTCCCCTGGCCTCCTCTCTCTTCACTCTGGCCCAGAGCAGTAGTTGGTGCTGAGGGGAGGGGTCCCCAACTAATGACATATGCAGGAGACAAGACAGAACTGTCTTCCTGGCCCCCCCCCTCTCTCACTCTGGCCCAGAGCAGCAGTTGGTGCTGGGGGGAGGGGTCCCCAGCTGATGACATATGCAGGAGACAAGATGGAACTGTCCCTGGCCCCCTCCCCCTCACTCTGGCCCAGAGCGGCAGTTGGTGCTTGGGGGAGGGGTCCCCAGCTGATGACATATGCAGGAGACAAGACGGAACTGTCTTCCTGGCCTCCTCTCTCTTCACTCTGGCCCAGAGCAGTAGTTGGTGCTGGGGGGGGGGTCCCCAACTGATGACATGTGCAGGAGATAAGATGGAACTGTCCCCTGACCCCTCTCTTCACTCTGGCCCAAAGAGCAGATGGTGCCGGGGAGCGGGGTCCCCAACTGATGACATATGCAGGAGACAAGATGGAACTGTCCCCTGGCCTCTCTCTTCACTCTGGCCCAGAGCAGTAGTTGGTGCTAAGGGGAGGGGTCCCCAACTAATGACATATGCAGGAGACAAGACAGAACTGTCTCCCTGGCCCCCCCTCTCTCACTCTGGCCTAGAGCAGCAGTTGGTGCTGGGGGGAGGAGTCCCCAGTTGATGACATATGCAGGAGACAAGACGGAACTGTCTTCCTGGCAACCTCTCTCTTTGCTCTGGCCCAGAGCAGTAGTTGGTGCTGGTGGGAGGGGTCCCCAACTGATGACGTATGCAGAAGACAAGGTGGAACTGTCTTCCTGGCCCCCTCTCTCTTCACTCTGGCCCAGAGCGGTAGTTGGTGCTGGGGGGGAGGGGTCCCCAACTAATGACATGTGCAGGAGATAAGATGGAACTGTCTTCCTGGGTCCCTCTCTCTTCACTCTGGCCCAAAGAGCAGATGGTGCCGGGGAGAGGGGTCCCCAACTGATGACGTATGCAGACGACAAGATGGAACTGTCTTCCTGGCCCCCTCTTTCTTCACTCTGGTTCAGAGCAGCAGTTGGTACTGGGGAAGGGGTTCCCAACTGATAGATAGATAAATAAATAGAGCTAAATAATAAATAAATAAATCTAAATCAAGGAATCGGCATCCCTTATTATTCCCCCCATAAGGTATTTTGCAAACTGGTTATGGCAACTTAGATTAGAAGAAAGCAGTATCTTTCTGGTCTTCTCTGGATATCAGGATTCTTTGATTTGCATGAAACGTCACCTAAAAGTGTTTACCGTTTTTGCACCTCCCTTTATTTCTCCGGGAAGTGAAGTCTGACGTGATTTGCTTCCACGTTGTCATCAAAGCAACCTCGTACAGTTATGGTAGATGAGCCTCGGGGCAGGGGGCTGACTCCACTCATTCATCCCGTGATATAAATGAAAAATATGTCTATATAGAAAAAGGTTATACTCTGAGGATCCCAGCTAAACTGTAACCTAATTTTGAACAGTCGATTAAGGACAACTCCTCGGAGGAATCACTGCTCCTCTTCCAATGAAGCTACGGAAGAAATCACAGAGGCCTGGAACATCAAAGGCAGGTGCTCCCACATTTTAACTGTTGACCGATGACCCTAGGAGCTCTCCCAGGTCACACACTTACTGGGAGACATAAGAGATGCATTCCAAAGGTTGGAAGATCAAATTAGAAGGATTTAGGTGGCAACAACAGAAAGAAGTGTTCCTCATGCTGGGAATCTTGCCCTGTCTAACCCCCAATTGTGACCCCTGGGTCATCTAACCCCTGTGGGGGGGGGGGAGTTCACAAGGAGGTGTCAGAAGGGTCGTCAAAGACCATCAGAAAACATACGAGGGTTGAGTGAAAAGTAATGCCTCCACTTTCGTAACTCCTCAACAGATGGCAGTACTGGTATACGGCAGGTACTGGCTTGTTCAGTAGACTCTCCTCTAAAGTTCCATTTTGGTGGGAAGCCTTAGCGTTGAATGGTTGTGTTGTTAAAGTGCGAAGTATGGTACCCTGCGCAGACGGTCGGCCAGAGTGACTTAAGCAATGTGCAGTCATTGAATTCTTGACAGCAGAAGGTGTCACCCCAAAGGAGATTCATCAGAGAATGGAAGCTGTTTATGGGGATTGTGTTGATGTGAGGACTGTGTGTCGTTGGGTGAGTAAGTTTAAAGATGTTGAGGTCAGAACATCTGACTTGCGTGACAAACAAAGAGTTGACCGTCCTGTGACAGCAACCACTGAGTTTCACAAGCAAAAGGTTGACAGATTGGGTTGTTGTAGGTTTTTTTGGGCTATATGGCCATGTTCTAGAGCAGGGGTCCTCAAACTAAGGCCCGGGGGCTGGATGCGGCCCTCCAAGGTCATTTACTTGGCCCTCGCTCAGGGTCAACCTAACTCTGAAACGACTTGAAAGCACGCAACAACAACAACAATCCTATCTCATCAGCCAAAACATTGTTCCTCATTTTAATTACTGTATTGTTTTTAAGTGTTTTTACACTACAAATAAGATATGTGCAGCATGCATATCATTCATGTTTGTTTTTTTAAATTATAACCCGGCCCTCCAACAGTTTGAGGGACTGTGACCTGGCCCTCTGTTTAAAAAGTTTGTGGACCCCTGTTCTAGAGGCTCGAGTGGGTGATGGCACGATCGAGATAAAACTCATATCTATGGTTGGGGGTCACCACAACCTGAGGAACTGTATTAAGGGGTCGCTGCATTAGGAAGGTTGAGAAACACTGACCTAGAGCTTTGAAGAGCTTCTGTTCAACCATTTCAAAGCTGTCTGCTTGAGTGTTGATAGCACGATCATCAGCATAGATGAAACTCATATCGATGGTTGGGGGTCACCACAACCTCAGGAACTGTATTAAGGGGTCACGGCTTTAGGAAAGTCAAGAACCACTGACCTGAAGCTTTGGAGATCTTCTGTTCAACCATTTCAAAGCTGTCTGCTTGAGCGGTGATGGCACGATCACCAACATAGATGAAACTCATATCAATGGTTGGGGGTCACCACAACCTCAGGAACTGTATTAAGGGGTCACGGCATTAGGAAAGTCAAGAACCACTGACCTAAAGCTTTGGAGATCTTCTGTTCAACCATTTCAAAGCTATCTGCTTGAGTGGTGATGGCATGATCATCAACATAGATGAAACTCATATCTATGGTTGGGGGTCACCACAACCTGAGGAACTGGATTAAGGGGTCGCGACATTAGGGAGGTTGAGAAACACTGACCTAAAGCGTTGGAGATCTTCTGTTCAACCATTTCCAAGTTCCTTCCCTTGAGCAGTGATGGCACGATCTTCAGCATAGATGAAACTCATATCTATGGGTGGTGGTCACCACAACCTGAGGAGCTGTATTAAGGGGTCACAGCATTAGGATGGTTGAGAACCACTGATCTAATAGTGTGTTCCATTATAGTTGGTAAATCAAGCAGTATTACGTTCATAGGCAACAGTTCATTCCTCATTCCTCGGATAGAGACCTGTCCTTGTACACAGAACATAAATTCTGGATTTCAGAGAGTGACGGAAAAGGCAAACAGAGCATTTGCATGGGTTTTGTGAGAATGAATGACAAGCAAGGCTATGGATTTCCAGCTCCATCAATTCTAATTCCAACCTATTCCCATCCTCAGCTTTATCTTGCAAAAGGAGGACAAAAAGAATGAAAATCCCCCCCCCCCAAATTGTAGAGAATTGCAAATATCGAAAGCAAGACATTCCTTTTGCTTTGTCAATAAATTATTCTTTTTGCACACATTTGCAGAGATGAGACTTTGTCCTGGAAGCCACAATATTGGTTCCCCTGCGCTGCCTCGATTTCCTGGCTCGGCTCACACTTCGCTGCATACAGTGATCGATTATCCGCGGCTTAACCAAGCCTTCTCATTTCCTGCCTTCCATTACGGCGCTCAATCAAGCCGGCGGTTCTTTGAGAGGCTGGCTTGTGTGAGGAGATAAGCCATCGAGGCCTGTTTCTATTAGAAAAGCTCTTGTAGATGGAACAGTCATTAGATAACGCTAACAGGTTTAAAGGTTGCAGTCTTTGTGTTGGTTCGGGTTAAGAGGACAGGCGCCAAAAGAGGCGGTGGCTGCTGATGCGAGGGCTTTTGCCGTTGCAGTTGGAGTTTTGTGTAACATAGAGCACTGTGTGGATACAAGGTTGTTGACTGCCTCACCTTCCCTTCACTTTTCCTCCTGAATGCCAGCATGTCACAGGTCAGATGGGAAGGTTACATCTGTCATGCAAAACCCGCGGATACGGAGGACCAACTGTGGTTTGGTTCCTGGGAGTACTCTAGATACCAAAATCCATGAATGTCAAAGTATCGTGATACACAGTGATGTCGTAATATAGCGTCCCTTGGCAAAATCATGTTTTGGAATGTTTTAATAATGTTCTCAAGTTGTGTGTGGTTGCATCCGTGATGCAGAACCCGCAGATACGGAGAACCAACTGTGGTTTGGTTCCTTGGAGTACTCTAGATACCAAAATCCATGAATGTCAAAGTATCGTGATACACAGTGATGTCGTAATATAGCGTCCCTTGGCAAAATCATGTTTTGGAATGTTTTAATAATGTTCTCAAGTTGTGTGTGGTTGCATCCGTGATGCAGAACCCGCAGATACGGAGAACCAACTGTGGTTTGGTTCCTTGGAGTGCTCTAGATACCAAAATCCATGAATGTCAAAGTATCGTGATACACAGTGATGTCGTAAAATAGCGTTCCTTATATAAAATGGCAAAATCATGTTTTGGAATGTTTTAATAATGTTTCCAAGTTGTGTGTGGTTGCATCCGTGATGCAAAACCCGCGGATACGGAGGACCAACTGTGGTTTGGTTCCTAGGAATGCTCTACATACCAAAATCCATGAATGTCAAAGTAGTGATGTCATAAAATAGTGTCCCTTATATAAAACTGCAAAATCATGTTTTGGAATGTTCTGATAATGTTTTCAAGTTGTGTGTGATTGAATCCATGGTGCAGAACCTGCGGATACGGAGGACCAACTATATAGTGTTTTCTCGTGTTTTCTAGTGTTTTCTGGTGCAGGAAATTGTGTCACTGGGAATGTTTCGATTTGTCCTCAAGTCAGTTTTAATTGTCATAAGGTATTTTTGATTATGTGACCTATTGCTTACTTATGTGACCTATTACTTACAGTCTGCTGAGGGATTGACTGGTGACTGCTGGAAGAGCACCTTAGTTTTCTTGATGTTCAATGAGAGGCCGAGCTTCTTGTATGCTTCTGCAAAGGTGTTTAGAGTGGCTTGTAGGTCTTCTTCTGAATGAGCACAGACTATGTTGTCATCAGCATATTGAAGTTCTATAACAGATGCTGTTGTGACCTTGGTTTTGGCTTTCAGTCTGCTGAGGGATTGGCTGGTGACTGCTGGAAGAGCAGTTTGGTTTTCTCAATGTTCAGTGGCAGACCAAGCTTCTGTGAACATGTTTAGAATGGCTTGTAGGTCTACTTCTGAATGAGCACCGAGTATATTGTCATCAGCATATTGGAGTTCTATAACAGATGTTGCTGTGACCTTGGTTTTGGCTTTCAGTCTGCTGAGGGATTGGCTGGTGACTGCTGGAAGAGCACTTTGGTTTTCTCGATGTTCAGTGACAGGCCGAGCTTCTCATATGCTTCTGCAAAGGTGTTGAGAGTGGCTTGTAGGTCTTTTTCTGAATGTGCACAGACTATGTTATCATCAGCATATTGGAGTTCTATATCCCCTCCTCAGCTTGTCTTTAGAGATTATAGTCCTATGCTTCTGTTGTCTGCAGTGGAAGGTCACTCCACGGAGGAGCTGTCAGCCAAGTTCCACAACCAACAACGTGTAGGGGAATATCAGAATCCAGCTGCTTTTTCCCTTATTTATTTATGTATTTATTTAGAGCATTTTTGTATCTCAAGGGCTCCCAAGACGATGAACAAATAAGAACCAATTAAAAGCATGGAAAGATAAAGCAGTTTTGGAACATGTTATGATAATCTTTCAAAGAGGTCAGACCATTTTAGCAATTGGTGCTACTTCAGACATTTTTGCGACCCCGTTTCACACATCTGTTTGTGTCATCTATATTTGAGTATCTTCTGGCTGGAGATGGGGCGCAGTGACCTTTCTCGTCACAGCCCGGCTTTGCAATTCTCTCCGCGCCCGCTTATGTATTATGAGATGTTGATATTTCCAGGAAAGATCTGATTTACATGCGCCGGCACTGCGAGTGATGTTGCTAAGCTGGAGGACGAAAACTCAGCCTGGTTTTCATGGCTAAGCCTTTCAAATTAATTGGACACAAAAGAAGCAATTATTGGGACATGATACCTTAAAGGGGAGCTGTGATGTGCCCGAGCCTTGCGTTGTGATATCAGCGGAGAGCAGATTGCGGGCAAATCAAGGTGTCAGCACATTTTTCAGTTGCATCATCTGCCAAGGGATTTGAATGTAAGTGGTTGCTTTGCGCTGCTGTTGTCAACAGCAAAGGTGGTTTTTGTTTGCGGCTGCTCTGTCTGTGGGTGTTAAAACACACACACACTCCTGCCACGTTGGCATGGAGGATGATGTAAAGTGCCAAAGGCAGCGAGTCAGCATTGTGGAACAACTGCTGACCCCTCCGTTTTCGAGACTCGGGGTCTATAAATTTTCGGCTGCTGTTTCTACAAGATTCGTAGGTCAAATGCTTCTCCTCCGTGCTTTTACTGCAGACCTGAAGATTGATATTGTGGAGAACCACTTGACTCAGCCTTGAGCTGAGATTTCCACTGCTTTCTATTTTTATAACCAAACTAGCCGTCCCCTGCCACACGTTGCTGTGGCCCACCCTGGTGGTCATGGGGGTTCTGTGTGGGAGGTTTGGCTCAATTCAATCGTCGGTGGGGTTCAGAATGCTCTGTGATTGTAGGTGAACTATAAATCCCGGAAAATACAACTCCCAAATATCGAGATTCTATTTTTCCCAAACTCCACCAGTGTTCACATTTGGGCATATTGAGGATTTGTGTAGAGTTTGGTCCAGATCCATCATTGTTTGAGTCCACAGTGCTCTCTGGATGTAGGTGAACTACAACTCCCAAACTCAAGGTCATTGCCCACCAAACCCTTCCAGTATTTTCTCTTGGTCGTGGGAGTTCTGTGGCCCAAGATACCTATCTGACCGCATCTCAGCCTATGAACCCACCAGGACTTTGAGATCTTCCGGGGAGGCCCTGCTCTCGATCCCGCCGGCTTCTCAAGCACGGCTGGCGGGGACGAGAGATAGGGCCTTCTCGGTGGTGGCCCCTCGGCTGTGGAACGCCCTTCCTGCGGACATTAGGCTAGCACCATCTCTCATGGCATTCCGAAAAAAGTTGAAGACCTGGATGTTTGTGCAGGCGTTCGAGTAATCTAGTGCAATATTGGTAATTGAACATAGGAATGGAACAATGGACGACGAACCTGGACCACGCTTGGATGATGAGACGATTGGGCTGGTTATTGTAATAATTGTTAGTGTAATTGCTTGTTGTTTATTAATTGGATAATGTGTTAAGTGGTCATTGTTATATGTGCATTGAATTATTGCTGTTTTTACTGTGTGTAAACCGCTGTGAGTCGCCTTCGGGCTGAGAACAGCGGTATATAAGCAAAGTAAATAAATAAAATAAATAAACATTGTTGAATTCCATCGTTGGTGGAGTTCAGAATGCTCTTTGATTGTAGGTGAACTATAAATCCCAGCAACTACAACTCCCAAATGACAAAATCATAATTTTTTTTGAGTGATGGTCACTCCTTGTGTAGTGAGATGTTTTGTTGCCAAATTTGGTGTATGATTTCGTTCATTGGTTCTTTTGTTTTTAAGGTGCTCATTATGCACAGAACATTTTTATATATATAGATAAGCTCATCCCATCACTTCCTACAGTTTTACTTATAGGCAGAGGCAGCTCTAGGTCATTTTCAATGGTAAGCAAACAGTATTTTGCCCCCCCCCCCCAACCAATCACTGATATATATTTTCTGTTCGTCGTGGGAGTTCTGTGTGCCATATTTGGTTCAATTCCATCATTGGTGGAGTTCAGAATGCTCTTTGATTGTAGGTGAACTATAAATCCCAATAACTACAACTTGCAAATGCCAAGGTCTATTTCCCCCTCAAGAGCACCTCAAGAGCGCCCCTGGGCAACATCAACTCTACTGCAAAGGCTTACTTTGCGTAATGGCTTGAGCCACCCCTGCGTATCAGTCACCAAGACATTTCCTGGACTTCTCCCCAGTTCCAAGGTAGAGAATTCATCCTCTAAAGCATAAGTGTGAACATTGTTGCTTCTACGAGGGTTGAATGAAAAGTAATGCCTCTACGCATTATTTATTATTTATTTATTTCCTATATTTATACCCCGCCCTTCTCCCCCCGACTGGCATTGTTGCGAAGGAGACGGACGCCCACTGTTAGCATCCCATGATGTTTGTTTTGGATGGCTCTGTGAAGTTTCTTCTTGGTTTCATAGTATATTCCATATCCATTTTGTCACATGCTGTTTTGGCATTACGTCCTCTCCATAAACTGAAATTATTTCGCAATGAATCCCAGTGGAGTTCATGCCCTTAGCATTTAGGTAGCATATTACAGCGCAAACTTTGCACTTGGAGGGAAATGGAATGAAGATGCTCATCTCTAACGTATTTTCGAAGGCTTTCACTGGGTTGTTGTAAGTTTTTTCAGGCTATTTGGCTATGATCTAGAGGCATTCTCTCCTGACGTTTCACCTGCATCTATGGCAAGCATCCTCAGAGGTAGGGAGGTCTGTTGAAACTAGGAAAAAGGATTTATATATCTGTGGCATGACCAGGGTGGGACAAAGGACTCTTATCTGCTGGATCTAGGTGTGAATGCTTCAGCTGACCACCTTGATTAGCATATAATGAACCCCTGACAGAGCCTGGAGCAAACTTTTGTTGAGAGGTGATTAGATGTCCTTGTTTGATTAGATGTCCATCTCTAACCTTCACCACAATGCCAGTCATAGAATCATAGAATCCTAGAGTTGGAAGAGACCTCATGGACCATCCAGTCCAACTCCATTCTGCCAAGAAGCAGGAATATTGCATTCAAAGCACCCCTGACAGATGGCCATCCAGCCTCTGTTTAAAAGCTTCCAAAGAAGGAGCCTCCATCACACTCCGAGACAGAGAGTTCCATTGCTGAATGGCTCTCACAGTCAGGAAGTTCTTCCTTATGTTCAGATGGAATCTCCTTTCTTGTAGTTTGAAGCCATTGTTCCGCGTCCTAGTCTCCAAGGAAGCAGAAAGGAAGCTTGCTCCCTCCTCCCTGTGACTTCATCTCATATATTTATACAGGGCTATTGTGTCTCCTCTCAGCCTTGTCTTCTTCAGGCTAAACATGCCCAGCTCCTTAAGCCGCTCCTCATAGGGCTTGTTCTCCAGATCCTTGATCATTTTAGTCGCCCTCCTCTGGACACATTCCAGTTTGTCAATATCTCCCTTCAATTGTGGTGCCCAGAATTGGACACAATATTCCAGGTGTGGTCTAACCAAGGCGGAATAGAGCATGGGGAGCATGACTTCTTTAGATCTAGACACTATGTTCCGCAAAGACCACCAGCATTGAAGCGATGGTCCTCCATCAACTCCGCTGGGCCAGCCACCTTGTCCGGATGCCCGACCACCGTCTCCCAAAGCAGTTGCTCCACTCCGAACTCAAGAACGGAAAAAGGAATGTTCCCCCCTCGGGGGTTGAGAAGGGCGGGGTAGAAATGCGTGAAATAAATAATAAATAAATAATGTTGACGGACAGGAAAAGAGATTGAAAGATGGGCTCAACGCCAACCTTAAGAACTCTGGCATAGACACTGAGAACTGGGAAGCCCTGGCCCTTGAGCGCTCCAGCTGGAGGTCAGCTGTGACCATCAATGCTGCAGAATTTGAAGAGGCATGAATGGAGGGTGAAAGAGAGAAATGTGCCAAGAGGAAGGCGCATCAAGCCAACCCCGACCGGGACCACCTTCCACCTGGAAACCTGCGGGAGAAGATGCAGATCAAGAATAAGGCTCCACAGTCACCTACGGACCCACAAGAATACTGATCTTGGAAGACTATCGAGGGATCGCCTAAGTAAGTAAGTAAGTAAGTAAGTAAGGATAAGCGGAGCTAAATGTACCACACCAGAACAAGTTGCAAACCCACCAATTGTAGGGGCTGAGATGCAAGAAAGGAAGGAGAGCCCTGCGGCTGGAGATGAGCCTCAGCGAGCATTGTCCAAGGTGCACAGAGCGGCTGCTGGCCCGTCTGCTCTCGGTTTGGTTTGCCCGGGGCGCACAGAGGGGAGGCCAAACATCCTGGCTCCCGATTTGATAAAAGCGCCGTGGAGGTCAATGTGCGGGTAAGCCCGCTTGAAGGAAAGGGCACCCTCCTTCCCCGTCTCCCCAGGCTGGAGCTCTAATCTTCTTCCAGACCCCTGAACTCCAGCTGTTCCTGCCTTGCTTCGGCTGCCAATCTGTTTTGTTTTCGGAAGCAGTGCGCGGAAGTGAGATGGGCTCCCGGAGAGGAGGCAGGTGGAGAACAGTCAGAGCTGGGCTTCACATCAAGCAGAGACATCACAATGGCAAAACGGCTCTTTGCGACCCCCGCTCTTTGAACATTGGTCGCAAGAGCCCATGTGTCCTGGAATGGGCTATGCTGATGTTGCAGAATGTCACGTATGTTCTATCAAGGAGTGTTTGGCAAAGAGTGTCAAGATTTATTTCTCAAGTTATTAAAAAAAATCAGCTGAACAGATTTCGATTGTTGTTGCTGTGGGTTTCCCGGGCTGTAAGGCCATGTTCCAGAAGCATTCTCTCCTGACATTTCACCCACATCTATGGGAGTCACCCTCAGAGGTTGCGAGGTATATGTCAGTACTGTAGTTTTACTAGTGTGAAATATAGTTTCTAGTTTTTAAACTCTTTGTGTCCGGTGTAGGACGTAATGCTATGTAATGCTCTGAGGCCAAATTTTACCAGACGAGAAACCATCAGGGCTAACTAATCACCTCCCAACAAAGGATTATCCCAAGCAGGAAGCAGCCAGTCTTTGAAGCTGCAAGGCTATTTAATGCTAATCGGGGTGATCAATTGTAACGGACTGCTGGGCATCCTTTTCTAGCCATGCCGGAGAAGAATCAAGACGTAATACTATGTAATGCTATGCAAGAGTTAAAGGCATAGAGTGATTTACTGCCTAGAGAGTGAACTATGCGCTTTTCCTGTATACGTCACACATCCCAATGACATGGATTTGGGATAACAGACTGCTGGGCATCCTCTTCTAGCCATGCCGGAGAAGAAGCAAGACGCGTGTGTGATTTCTCTTGTACATATTGATGTTTGTTATTTTTGTAGCTGTTAGAAAGTAGCTAAATAAAATGTGCCGCTTCAAGGCATTGAAGTTGATTGAAGACTGTGCACTTTGTTTTCATTGCAAGCCTCCTAGCAGTTGCTCTGAGACCAAATTTTACCAGACAACAAACAATCAGAGCTAACTAATCACCTCCCAACAAAGGATTCCCCCAGGCAGGAAGCAGCCAGTTTTTGAAGCTGCAAGGCTATGTAATGCTAATCAGGTAGATCAATTGTAACATACTGCTGGGCATCCTCTTCTAGCCATGCCGGAGAAGAAGCAAGATGCGTGTGTGATTTATCTTGTACATATTGATGTTTGTTATTTTTGTAGCTGTTAGAAAGTAGCTAAATAAAATGTGCCGCTTCAAGGCATTGAAGTTGATTGAAGACTGCGCACTTCGTTTTCATTGCGAGCCTCCTAGCAGTAGCTCTGAGGCCAAATTTTACCCGACAAGAAACAATCAGGGCTAACTAATCACCTCCCAACAAGCAGGAAGTAGCCAGTCTTTGAAGCTGCAAGGCTATTTAATGCTAATCAGGGTGATCAATTGCAGCATTCACACTTGCCTCAAACAGACAAGAATTCTTTCTCCCACCCTGAACAGTACACAGATATATAAATCCCACATGCTTTGTTTCCAACAAAGTCCATGTGGTTGTCGTAAATGAACAGGCAACACGATGACACATACTCACGCACTTGTGTTCATGTACAAAATGGCAGAATCTGGGAAAGTGTAGCTTTCAGGGGCTAATTGAATTTCAGTTCTGTATCAAGTCAAGTCGACATTCCTCTAATGCAGTCTTGAGTAGACGCACTCACATCCTTGCAGTGGATCTGTCAGGAAATGCAATTGGAGCATGGTAAATATAAATCAGATTACCACCCAGCTACAGCCTAATTCAAGTTCCTTAGATTTGCTTAAACCTTTTCAAGCACTGCTTTTTCCCAGCTTGTATCCTGCTTGGTTTTGTCTTCTAAAGTGCTTTTTAAGCAAAGGCCTGGGCACTTGTTCAGAGCAGTCTGAATTTTTTCGCCAACACAATGCTGCCACTAGCTGGCCTTTGCAAGGTATTGCATTTGCTTTGATTGCCACACATGCCTTTCAGATCCTTAAGATTCGAAGGGTTTCCCATTTATATTGTTTTACTGTTAGGAATAGAAGATAAGGTCGTTACTGAGGGAAGTGCATGAGTTGCTGTAGTTAGCAAGAGCATTATCTATCATGCAACAAGGCAAAACACTGCAGCGCCTTTGCTTCATTTTAGTACATTATGTTTGACTTTCTTTAAATATGTCCATTAGCCCTAGTCTAGGGTGGAGATATGACACAGGAGCTGGCATGTGAGCAATGTTTTATGTCATTATGACTGCAAATACAGTGTTCCCTCGCTACTTCGCGGTTCGCTTTTCGCAGACTCGCTGTTTTGCGGTTTTTCAAAATATATGAATGTAAAATATACAAGTACAGAATCAGAAAACGGCATCAGCCAACAAAAAGATAACAAAGCCAGTGGACCTGACGGGATCTCTGCTGAAGTAAAGTGTGATAATAATAATAATAATAATAATAATAATAATAGTGTGCATTTTTCCATTCAACACACACACACAACTCTAGATAAAAGCCTTTTCCATTCCCAACAATACTTAATTTACTAATAAGCTGCGTTCTCCTTACCAGGATCGGAAAATGCCATACAGCCAACAAAAAGATAACAAAGCCAGTGGACCTGACGGGATCCCTGCTGAAGTAAAGTGTAATAATAATTTATTTATTTATTTGACTTGTATACCGCCATTCCCAATTTGGAATTCCCAATTCGGAGCAGTTTACAGCAGTAGATTAAAACAATACAACCAACTTTAAAATACAATAAAAACGAGAACCGACATAGTCCCAAGTTATTCACGCATCGAAAGTTTGTCGGAAAAGAAAGGTTTTACAGGCGTTCCGAAAAGCAAGTAGCTCTCGGATGGTTCGGGTTTCAACTGGCAAGGCATTCCATAAATAAGGGGCCACAATCGAGAAGTCTCTCTGCCTAGTAGAGGACAGATGATAAGTCCGGATGTTGGGGACTTCAATTAATAATAGTGTGCATTTTCCCATTCAATACACACACATACACCTATAGATAAAAGCCTTTTCCATTCCCATCAATACTTAATTTACTAATAAGCTGCGTTATCCTTGCCAGGAACGGAAAATGCCATACAGCCAACAAAAAGATAACAAAGCCAGAGGACCTGACGGGATTCCTGCTGATGTAAAGTAGAATAATAGTAACAACAACAACAATAGTATGCATTTTCCCATTCAACACACACACACACACACACCTCTAGATAAATTTATTTATTTATTTAAAACTTTCATATCCCGATCTTCTCTACCTCCATGGAGAGACTCAGACCAGCCGACAGCAAGGATTCAATACGAACAGTAAAAATCTAAAACATCATATAACAACAGTAAATTAACCAATACATATAAAATTAATTACATAAAAGCCGTTCGCCAAGATAAAATACATGTCCGACTCGGTCTGTATATTCAGTCCATATATTGTGGTCAATAACTTTGGTCGATTACCAGTCTCAACCATCATTCTACAAAGGCCTCATTCCACAGCCAGATTTTCACTAGTTTCCTAAAGGTCAGGAGGGAGGGGGCAGATCTAATTTCATTTGGGAGGGAATTCCATAGCCACCACAGAAAAGGCCCTGTCTCTCGTTCCCACCAGATGCAACTGTGAAGGTGGTGGGACTGAGAGCGGCGCCTTTCCAGACTATCTTAACACTCTTGATGGTTCATAGGGGAGAATAGGTTTGGACAGGTAAACTGGGCCGGAACCGTATAGGGTTTTGTAGATTAAGATTAGTACTTTGAATTGTGCTTGGAAGCTGAAAGCCTTTTCCATTCCCTTCAATACTTATTTTACTAATAAGCTGCGTTCTCCTTACCAGGATCAGATTGGCCATCAGCCAACAACAAAATAACAAAGCCAGCGGACCTGACGGTATCCCTGCTGAAGTAAAGTAGAATAATAATAATAATAATAATAATAATAATAATAATAATTTGCATTTTCCCGTTCAACAAACACATGTGCACCTCTCTATATGAAAGTCAAAGTATGTCTGCCTGTTATATACCACAAAGGTGATGTGGCCCTTTATGATGTCACTAGGTTGACTGTTGCTAGGCGAAGCATTGGCTATTGCTAGGTGTAGTGGCCCTCTGTGATGCCACTGGAAAAGAAAAATGACCTATGTATGAGTGGAAGGAAAGGAGGAGCGAGCCACAAAGAGAGCCACGTGGCCATGGAGGCCTTAGAGCTAGAAAAAGGAGACAGGGAAGAGGAAGGAAGGAGAAAAAAGAAGGGAAAGAAAAGAAATAATAATAATGCACTTTATTTATATTCCGCTCTATCTCCCCAAGGGGACTCTGAGCGGATTACAACATACAGTGTTCCCTCACTTATCGCGGGAATTACATTTCAAGACCACCCGCAATAAGTGAAAATCCGCAAAGTAGGGACGCTGTATTAATTGTAATATTTATACATTACTAGCCATTCCCTGCCATGCGTTGCTGTGGCCCAGTCTCGTGAGCTGGAAAATAAAGCAATGAGAAAGTCTTGGTTTCTAATGTATGTAATGTCTTTCTGCTTGTGGGTAAACAGTATTTCTTGTTGTTTCTTGTCAGTGTTGATGTGGAGATTGTCTGGTTTGCCCATTCTGGAACATGCAACATATAACCGTCCTTCTTTAGGGCTCCCTTTCAAATCTATGATACTATATCTGTGTGTGTGAATCATATAGAATCTATGGCTGGATGTCTCTTTATCAGGAGGGCTTTGATTACGTTTTCTTGCCCTGGTGAAGGGAGTTGGACTGGATGGCCTTCAGTATTTTCTGTTGGTCATGGGGGTTCTGTGTGGGAAGTTTGCCCCAATTCTATCGTTGGTGAGGTTCAGAATGCTCTTTGATGGTAGGTGAACTATAAATCCCAGTAACTACAATTACCAAATGTCAAGGTCTATTTCCCCCAAACTCCATTTGTGTTCATATTTGGGCATATGGAGTATTCGTGCCAAGTTTGGTCCAGATCCATCATTGTTTTGAGTCCACACTGCTCTCTGGATGTAGGTGAACTACAGCTCCCAAACTCAAGGTCAGTGCCCACCAAACCCTTCCAGTATTTTCTGTTAGTGTGTGCCAAACTTGGTTCAATTCCATTGTTGGTGGAGTTCAGAATGCCCTTTGATTGTAGGTGAACTATAAATCCCAGGATGACAAAATCAATCCCCCCCCCCCCCAACCCTACCAGTATTCAAATATGGATATATTTGGTCGCGAGGTGGTTTCAGAGGGGTCCATCAGTGTTCAAATTCGAGCATATTGGGTAATAGTGCCATGTTTGGTGCAGATCCAGCTTTCTTTGAGTCCACACTGCTCTCTGGATGTAGGTGAACTACAGCTCCCAAATTCAAGGGCAATGCCCACCAAACACTTTTTTTTTTTGTTGGTCATGGGAGTTCTGTGTGCCAAGTTTGTGTTGTATCTCAGAACGGGAACACCTCAGTCCTTAAACATCACACCATTATAGTAAAATCAGCAAGCAGTTTATTGACGGATACAACTCCCAAATGACAAAATCAATCCCACCAGTATTCAAATGTGGGTGTATCCGGTATTTGTGCCAAATTTGGTCCAGTGAATGAAAATGCATCCTGCAAATCAGATATTTACATTATGATTCATAACAACAGCAAAACTACAGTTATGAAGTAGGAACGAAAATAATGTTATGGTTGGGGGTCACCACAACAAAAGGAACTGTATTAAGTGGTGCGGCATGAGAGAGGTTGAGAAACACTGCTCTATCTGTTGTCTGTCATGTCATTGTAGAATTGAATGTTTGCCGTATATATGTTCTGTGATCCGTCCTGAGTCCCCTTCGGGGTGAGACGGACGGAATATAAATATTGTAAATAAATAAATACGTTCCTGGAATAGAACAACTACTTTCATACTAAGTACTTCACAATGAAACAGGAATAACACTTTTAAACCAGCAGATTCCCCCCCCCCCCAAATTTTGTTACATAGTGTTATTCAGATATATGTGAAATATATATGTATATTAGTGATAAGTACATCTATCTGGGATCCAGAACCAACTTATCAGAAGAGATGTTTGCTTCTTTTCAATTCAGTCAAGCACTTAGAATCCTAGAGTTGGAAGAGACCTTGATATGTGCTTCACTTGAGGCAATGTCTGGGATAATGTCAAGTTTCATGTACCAAGGACTGCCTAGCTCATGTTTTGTCTAACCAAAACTAAGAAAGAATGCATTCCTAGAAGTTTTGGAGTCAGGGAAGAGTTTATAATTCTTTGTGGGGACATGTGCTTCAGTTGAGGCAACGTTGGGATAACGTCAAGTTTCATGTACCAAGGACTGCCTAGCTCATGTTTTGTCTATGGGATATGCTTTATGTATTGTTCATGAATTCAAGTGCCTAGTTTCATAGAGTCATAGAGTTGGAAGAGACCTTGTGGGCCATCCAGTACACCCCCGACAGATGGCCATCCAGCCTCTGGGTTCAATTAATGGAGTTTAAAAAAAAGGCCTGAGTTGCTGGAAGAGGATTCAACCAAAGTTAAATAATAAACCCAAACTAAGAAAGAATGCGTTCCTAGCAGTTTTGGAGTCAGAGAAGAGTTTATAATTCTTTGTGGGAGACATGTGCTTCAGTTGAGGCAACGTTGGGATAATGTCAAGTGTCATGTACCAAGGACTGCCTAGCTCATGTTTTGTCTATTGGATATGCTTTTATGTATTGTTCATGGATTGAAGTGCCTAGTTTCATAGAATCATAGAGTTGGAAGAGACCTCGTGGGCCATCCAGTCCAACTCCCTGCCAAGAAGCAGGAAAATTGCATTCAAAGCACTCCGGACAGATGGCCATCCAGCGTCTGGGTTCAGTTAATGGAGTTCAAAAGAGAGGCTGAGTTGCTGGAAGAGGATTCTTGAGGTCCTGAGCTTGGGAAAGGCCTTTTGCCATGGTTCCCTGAGCAGTTATCTGAGAATGAAGATGATTTTGGTGTACCAGGTGCAAGAGTTAATGAAGAGAGTAAGACCTTGAACAGGAAAAGAAGTTTTAGTAAACAGAGGCAGTCCGGGCAGCAGTTAAGATGCTAAGTTTGGATTCAACCGAAGTTAAATAATAAACCAAAACTAAGAAAGAATGCATTCCAAGCAGTTTTGAAGTCAGGGAAGAGTTTATAATGCTTTGTGGGAGACATGTGCTTCAGTTGAGGCAATGTCGGGATAATGTCAAGTTTCATGTACCAAGGACTGCCTAGCTCATGTTTGTCTATAGGATGTGCTTTGTGTATTGTTCATGGATTGAAGTGCCTAGTTTCATAGAATCATAGACTTGGAAGAGACCTCGTGGGCCATCCAGTCCAACCCCCTGCCAAGAAGCAAGAAAATTGCATTCAAAGCACCCCCAAAAGATGGCCATTTAGCCTCAATTTAAAAGCCTCCAAAGAAGGAGCCTCTAGCACACTCCGAGGCAGAGAGTTTCACTGCTGAACAGCTCTCACAGTCAGGAAGTTCTTCCTAATGTTCAGAAGGAACCTGTCCACATATGCGATGGAACTCCTTCTGCGAAAGGTCTCCTGAAACACTATAATATCTAATGACATTATTTTCATGTCCATGTCATCACATTTAGCACTACTAAACTATGATTTCCTCATTATATTGCAACTCCCTTTCTCTTCCTGCAATTGCAAATGTCTTGGCAGGCTAAGTGTGTAATTCCACTCTTTGCTCTTCTTTCCTTCCCCAGAGTAAACGGGACCATCTCCTCATGAATGTCAAATGGTACTACCGTCAATCCGAAGTTCCCGATTCTGTCTATCAGCACTTGGTCCAAGATCGGCACAACGAAAACGGTAAGCTCTGGAAACGGATCCTTTCCCTAGCTGTCCAGGAAGCTTTCTTCTCCTTCATTACTGCATCCCATTATTCCTTTGGAAAGCTCAAAGCAGCTTATGCTGGCGTCCTCGGCGCTTTGCCGGCCGAGGCTTTAGCTTAGCATGCCAGGAGCATCCTGTTCCTTCAGACCATTGTCTGGGACACACAGCGAGAGACAAAAGGGAAAGGGACTAGTGGAGTTAAATCCTGATTGACTGACGGTACAAGGCTCCCATTTACAACCCTGTAGCTTTCTGAGCATTTGAAACTTGCTGTCTTTTTTGCCCTGATCCTCTTTTGTTCCAACAGAGAGCTCCTTATATGTCATTTAATTGAAAAGAAAATTTAAAACTGGGTAATGGAGCTGGTCATTCTCCTCCATGGTTGTATCCATGATCATTGAGATACTTACAATGCATATGCTTTAGTATTCATTGTGGTTTTGTTCCTGGGGACCCTCTGGATACCAAAATCCATGAATGTCAAAGTATCATGATACACAGTGATGTCATAAAATAGCGTCTTTTATATAAAATAGCAAAATCACCTTTTGGAATGTTTTAACAATGTTTTCGAGTTGTCTGTGGTTGAATCCGTGGTGCAGAACCCGCGGATACGGAGGGCCAACTGTATAGTGTTTTCTGGACACCAAAATCCATGAATGTCAAAGTATCATGATACACAATTATGTCGTAAAATAGCGTATTTTCTATAAAATGGCAAAATCACATTTTGGAATGTTTTAATAATGTTTTCAAGTTGTCTGTGGTTGAATCCGTGATGCAGAACCCGCGGATACGGAGGGCCAACTGTACAGTGTTTTCTGGATACCAAAATCCACTAATGTCAAAGTATCATGATACACAATTATGTCATAAAATAGTGTCTTTTATATAAAATGGCAAAATCACATTTTGGAATGTTTTAAAAATGTTTTCGAGCTGTGTGTGGTTGAATCTGTGATGCAGAACCTGCGGATATGGAGGGCCAACTGTATAATGTTTTCTGGATACCGAAATCCATGAATGCCAAAGTCTTGTGATACACAGTGATGTTGTAAAATAGTGTCCCTTATATAAAATGGAAAAATCAAATTTTGGAATGTTTTAATAATGTTTTCGAGCTGTGTGTGGTTGAATCCATGATGCAGAACCCGCGGATATGGAGGGCTAACTGTATAGTGTTTTCTGGATACCATGAATGTCAAAGTCTCGTGATACACAGTGATGTTGTAAAATACTGTCCCTTATATAAAATCACGTTTTAAAATGTTTTAAAAATGTTTTCAAGTTGTGTGTGGTTGAATCCGTGGTGCAGAATCGGCGGATACGGAGGACCATCTGTATAGTGTTTTCTGGTGAAGGAAATTCCACCATTGCGTCACTAGCAATGTTTCGATTTGTCCTCGACTTGTAAGAAGTGTCAAGAGGAATTCCTCAGTTTCTAATAGCCATTAGGTATTTCTATTATATAACTTACTACTTACTTAGGCGATCCTTCATAGCCCGAGGATGATGGCCCTTGAAGTGTAAGTGCCTTGATGGTGGATACGTAGGTGGCTGTGGAGATTTATTCTTGGCCCGCATGTTCTTCCGCAGTGAGGACATCAGTGTCCAGGTGGAAGGCGGTCCTGGTCAGGGTTGGATTCGAACTGTCCTCTGGATTCAAACCGCTGACCTTTTGGTCAGCAGTCCTGCTGGCTCAAGGGTTTAACCAATTGCGCCATCGGGGGCTCCTACCTGTATGATATTATTACTTACTTACTTAGGTGATCCCTTGTTGTCCAAGTAGAATAATCTTCCAGGGTGGGTCCATAGGTATCTGTAGAGCCCTATTCTTGACCTGCACCTTCTCCCGCAGTGAGGGCATCGGTTTCCAGGTGGAAGGCGGTCCCGGTCAGGGTTGGCTTGACGCGCCTTCCTCTTAGCACATTTCTCTCTTTCACCCTCCATTCGTCCGTCTTAAAATTCGACAGCACTGCTGGTCACAGCTGACCTCCAGCTGGAGCACTCATGGGCCAGGGCTTCCCAGTTCTCAGTGACTATGCCAGAGTTTTAAGGTTGGCTTTGAGACTGTCTTTCAATCTCTTTTCCTGTCCACCAACATTCCGTTTTGCATTCTTGAGTTCGGAGTAGAGCAACTGCTTTGGGAGATGGTGGTCAGGCATCCGGACAACGTGGCCAGTCCAGTGGAGTTGATGTTGGAGGAGCATCGCTTCAATGCTGGTGGTCTTTGCTTCTTCCAGCACGCTGACCTTTGTCCGATTGTCTTCCCAAGAAATTTGCAGGATTTTTTGGAGGCAGCGCTGATGGAGTAGTTCTAGGAGTTGCATGTGACATCCGTAGACAGTCCACGTTTCGCAGGCATATAGCAGGGTTGGGAGCACAATAGCTTTATAAACAAGCCTCTTGGTCTTGTTTTCCCAAGAGATTTGCAGGATTTTTTCAGAGGCAACGCTGATGGAATCATTCCAGGAGTTGCATGTGATGTCTGTAGACAGTCCATGTTTCACAGGCATATAGTAGGGTTGGGAGCTAAGGCAGTGTTGAATTTCAGTGTCAACGTTGATTTTTGTGGAGAGGTGGCTGCCACAACAGAGTTGGGAGGACAATGGCTTTATAAACAAGCACCTTGGTATCCCTACGGATGTCCCGGTCCTCAAACACTCTCTGCATTCGTTCTGAAAAATGCTGCACTCGCAGAGCTCAGTGTCAATGTTGTCTTTTGTGGAGAGGCGGCTGCCCAGGGAGCGGAAATGGTCAACATTTTCTAATGTGACACTATTAAGCTGTATTTCTGGCATTGGAAAGGGGTTGGCTGGTGACTGCTGGAAGAGGACTATGGTTTTCCTGATATTCAGTGACAGGCCAAGCTTCTCGTATGCTTCTGTGAAGGTGTTTAGAGTGGCTTGTTGTAGGTTTTTTCAGGCTATATGGTCATGTTCTAGAGGCATTCTCTCCTGACGTTTCGCCTGCATCTATGGCAAGCATCCTCAGAGGTAGTAAGGTGTTTAGAGTGGCTTGTAGGTCGTCTTCTGAATGTGCACAGACGACGTTGTCATCAGCATACTGGAGCTCTATAACAAATGTTGTTGTAACCTTGGTTTTGGCTTTCAGTCTGCTGAGGTTAAATAGCTTGCCATCTGTCCGATAGATGATTTCCACTTCCCATCAACAAGATGAAGTATCATAGTGATGAAGATGGATATTATTAGGATGTAAGTGTATTAGGAAACCAAAGGCATTGAACCAGGATTTTTATATAGATTAAACCGGTGGTCACTCTCCAGTATGTGAATTGAAAAGACTGGTTCCTCTCTTCTACTTCTAAGCTTCCGTTTGCGTTGTATATGCACCCAAAGTCCTGATTGATGTTGATACTCTTGTAGCTCTGCTCAAAATACGTGTGTTTCTTTGCAGATTCTGGGCGTGAGCTGGTTATTACAGACCCAGTGATCAAGAACAGAGAGCTTTTCATTTCCGATTATGTTGACACCTATCATGCTGCTGCCCTCAGGTAAGGCGCCCCAGACCTCTTGGCCCTTTGGCTCTCTTTTTGTCAGAATCACTAGGTTGCTGTGAGTTTTCCAGGCTGTATGGCCATATACCAGAAGCATTCCCTCCTGACATTTCGCCCACATCTATGGCAGGCATCCTCAGATGCTGAGGAAACTGTTGGAAACTAGGCAAGTGTGAATGTTACAATTGCCCACTTTGATTAGCATTTAATGGCCTTGCAGCTTCAAAGCCTGTGTGCCAAGTTTGGTCCAATTCCATCTTTGGTGGAGTTCAGAGTGCTCCTTGATTGCAGCTAAACTATAAATCCCAGTAGTGTGCTCTGGATGTCGGTGAACTACAACTCCCATAAATCCCTCCAAAGACTTCCAATATTGTTTCTTGATCATGCGGGTTCTGTGTGCCAAGTTTAGTCTAACTCCGTCTTTGGTGGAGTTCAGCGTGCTCATTGATTGCAGGTGAACTATAAATCCCAATACCTACAACTCCAAAATGTCCAGGCCAGTTCCCCTCCAAAACCCACCAGTATTCAAATTTGGGCATATCGGGTATGCATGCCGAGTCTGGCCCAGATCCATCATTGTTTGGGTTCATAGTGCACTCTGGATGTCAGTGAACTACAACTCCCATAAATCCCTTCAAAGACTTCCAATATTGTTTCTTGATCATGCGGGGTTCTGTGTGCCAAGTTTAGTCTAACTCCCATCTTTGGTGGAGTTCAGAGTGCTCATTGATTGCAGGTGAACTATAAATCCCAGTACCCACAACTCCAAAATGTCCAGACCAATTCCCCCCAAAACCCACCAGTATTCAAATTTGGGCATATTTGGTATGCTTGCCAGGTCTGGTCCAGATCCATCATTGTTTGGGTTCATAGTGCACTCTGGATGTCGGTGAACTACAACTCCCATAAATCTCTCCAAAGACTTCCAATATTGTTTCTCGATCATGGGGGGTTCTGTGTGCCAAGTTTAGTCCAACTCCATCTTTGGTGGAGTTCAGAGTGCTTATTGATTGCAGGTGAACTATAAATCCCAGTACCTACAACTCCAAAATGTCCAGGCCAATTCCCCTCCAAACCCACTAGAATTCACATTTTGGCATATTTGTTTATTTATTTATTTACGACATTTATATGCTGCCCTTCTCATCCAGAAGGGGTCTCAGAGCGGCTTACAAGATACACACACACACACACACACACACATATACACACACATATACACACACATACATACACACATACATATATTATATTATATTATATTATATTATATTATATTATATTATATTATATTATATTATATTATTAGCATAGTACAATATCAGTATTATATGTTACTATATTGTACTATATCATTATATTGTAATGTTATTAGTAATATTACATGTAATATAAATATATATAATTATAATATCATATTATTAGTATTCGTATGATATTGCATTATATTATGATATTATAAATATTATATTTATATACAATATATTATATTACTTACAAAATAGATAATTATAATATATTATTAGTAGTATTATATTGTATTACGTTATAATATTATCAGGTATGCATGCCAAGTTTGGTCCAGATCCATCATTGTTTGGGTTCATAGTGCGCTCTGGATGTCGGAAAACTACAACTCCTCTAAATCCCTCCCAAGATCTCCAGTATTGTTTCTTGGTCATGGGGGTTCTGTGTGCGAAGTTAGTTCCAGGTCCATCGTTGGTGGAGTTTGGAGTGCAGTTCTTAGATTGCAGGTGAACTACACATCCCAGTCCCTACAACTCCTATAAATCATGGTGAATTCTCCCCAAACCTCTCTAGTATGTTCAGTTGCTGATCAATTCCTCTGCTTGTTGTGTGCCATAGAGAAGAATAGGAAAGGGTTATGGGAGAGGCAGTGGTCAGGGTCATGCAAATTCCACACCAATGGAGAGAGTCAGAAACACTGTGGTGTCTGTGTTGGAGGAAACACATACAATCTAGGATGGAATTGTCCCCATGTGAAAGTCTTCACTTGGGTGGTGGGCAGTATGATGCTGGTGGAGGATATTGGCAGGGCTCTTGGACATGTTCATGGCACTCGCTGTAACCTGCAATGGCACTGGAGGGAGGGCCATGGGTGTCTCCTGAGGAGTGGGAGCTATAGCTTTTTTTTTTGAGGCAGGAGCTTGCCTGGGTAAGTGGACACCCCGGCCACATACACACATACGTATTTTCATTTTTATTGTGTGGATAGATAGATAGATAGATAGATAGATAGATAGATAGATAGATAGATAGAACAAGACAGACAGACAGACGGATGGATGGCTGGGGGGAGGGAGGGAGAGGGAGAGGGAGAGAGATAGAAGGGGGAAGAGAAGGAGGGAGATGGATGGAGAGAGATAATGGATGGATGGATGGATGGAGGGAGGGAGGGAGGGAGGGAGGGAGATAGAAGGTTGGCAAGATGGATGGATGGATGGATGGATGGATGGATGGATGGATGGAGAGATAGATAGATGGATGGATGGATGGATGGATGGGGGAGGGAGGGAGGGAGGGAGGGAGGGAGGGAGGGAGATAGAAGTTGGCAAGATGGATGGATGGATGGATGGAGAGATAGATAGATGGATGGATGGATGGGGGAGGGAGGGAGGGAGGGAGAGAGAGATATGAAGTATTAAGTTATGGTTAATGCACCAACTGGAGCAATGATTATCAATTTAGGCAATTTTTTATGCACTCGTGCGCACACACCCGAAGGTTGGCAAGATGGGTGGATGGATGGATGGATGGAGAGATAGATAGACAGATAAGACTGATAAGATAGATAGATAGATAGATAGATAGATAGATGATAGATAGATAGATAGATAGATAGATAGATAGATAGATAGAGATAGATAGATAGATAGATAGATGGATGGCAAGATGAATGGATGGATGGGTGGGTGGAGAGATGGATGGATGGATGGAGATAGATAGATAGATAGATAAGATAGATCGATCGATCTTATAGATAAGTTAGATAGTAAATTGATGATAGATAGATGGTTGGCAAGATGGATGGAGAGAGAGAGAGATGGCTGGCAAGATAGATGGATGGATGGATGGATAGATAAAATAGATAGATAGATGGATGGATGGATGGATGTAGAGAATGAGCTAGATGAGATAGATGAGATAGATGGATGGATGGATGGATGGATGGATGGATAGATAAATAGATAGATGATAGATGCCTGGCAAGATGGATGGATGGATGGAGAGAGAGAGAGAGAGAGAGATAGCTGGCAGGATAGATGGATGGATGGAGAGAGAGATAGAGATAAGATAGATAGATAGATAGATAGATAGATAGATAGATAAGATCTATCGATCGATCGATCAATGATAGGTAGATGGCTGGCTGGCTGGATAGATAAAATAGATAGATAGATAGATAGATAGATAGATAGATAGATAGATAGATAGATAGATGATCAATGCCTGGCAAGATGGATGGAGAGACAGAGAGAGAGATGGCTTGCAAGATGGATGGATGGAGAGGTAGGCAGGTAGGTAGATGATAGGTAGGTGGCTGGCAAGATGGATGGATGGAGAGATAGGTAGATAGGTAGGTAGGTAGATGGATGGATGGATGGATAGATGGAGAGAGAGAGAGATGGCTGGCAAGATAGATGGAGGGAGGGAGGGAGGGAGAGAGAGATATGAAGTATTAAGTTATGGTTAATGCACCAACTGGAGCAATGATTATCAATTTAGGCAATTTTTTATGCACTCGTGCGCACACACCCGCATATCATGCTTTATCTCTCAAAAAACGAGGCACAAAATGTGTTTATTTGTTTAGTTTCTTCAGTTACACAAAACTGTTTACCCAGTCTGTCTGGCTTAACTTGTTGTTTATTATTTGCTTATGTGTTTTTCCTCTTCCTTGCAGGGGGAAGTGTAATATTTCCCATTTCTCTGACATCTTTGCTGCTAGAGAGTTTAAAGCGCGCGTGGACTCCTTTTTCTACATTCTGGGCTACAATCCAGAGACAAGGTGAGTTGGCTCCTACCATCTATTTACCAGAAGCTATAGATTTGAATGCATATAGATATCAGCTTAGTCTCTTGTCCTCCTCTGATTTGGACACTGGGATGTCTGTGGTGGAGGAAACACAAATGCAAATAATAGAAATTATATATCAAGATGGACAATGTTGGTGGCTCTGGGAGCCAGTTTTCTCCCTCCAAACACACATTCCCAGAAGTGTTTCAAAAATTGGAAGTGATTGGAAGTCCTCTTCTGGTTTTGCAAAATGTGTATATTTCTTCAGCATGATTGCAGTAAATCTCTGGATATGAGTTACCATTCTTATAGACTTTCAAGAGAAGCAATTCACCATTGCAGAGGGAGTAAAAGAGAGGTTTGCATCCATGTGGGAGGGCTGAAAAAGTAGCTTTCTTCCATTTTCCGTTGTTGTTGTTATAGAATTATATTGCTTGCTTTGAACCAGGAAGGGCAGGTATGGGCAGATTCAGGCCTGTGGGCTGGATGTGACCCCTTGGGCTCTTTTCTCAGGCTCTCCTCCCTCTCCCCATCCCATCCTTCCTTCCTTCTCTCTTTCCTTCCCTTCCTTCCTCCCTTTCCCTCTTTTCCCTTCCTCCTTCCACCCTTTTGTCCTTCCTTCCCTCTTTGCTCCCTCCTTCCATCTCCCCCACTTTCCCCTCCCTTCCTTCCTCCCTCCCTTCCCTCTCTCCCTCCCTCCCTCCCTCCCTCCCTCCCTCCCTCCCTCCTTCCCTTCCCTTCCCTTCCCTTCCCTTCCCTTCCCTTCCCTTCCCTTCCCTTCCCTTCCTTCCCTTCCCTTCCCTTCCCTTCCCTTCCCTTCCCTTCCCTTCCCTTCCCTTCCCTTCCCTTCCCTTCCCTTCCCTTCCCTTCCCTTCCCTTCCCTTCCCTTCCCTTCCCTCCCCTCCTTCCTTCCTTCCACCCTTCTATCTTCCTAACCCTAACCCTAATCCTTCCCTTCCACCTTTTCATCCTTCCCTTCCAACCTTTCGTCCTTCCACCTTTTCGTCTTCCCCTCCCTCCCTCCTTCCTTCTTTTCTTCCTTCCTCCTTCCTCCCTCCCTCTTCCTCCTTCCTTCCTTCCTTCCTTCCTTCCTTCCTTCCTTCCTTCCTTCCTTCCTTCCTTCCTTCCCTCCCTCCCTCCCTCCCTCCCTCTTCCTTCCTTCCTTCCTTCCTTCCCCCTTTTTCCCTTCCTTCCTCCCTCCCTCTATCCCTTCCTTCCCTCCCTCCCTCCCTTCCACCCTTTCGTCCGTCCGTCCGTCCTTCCCTTCCCTTCCCCTCCCCTCCTTCCTTCTTTTCAGTCTTCTCAGTCCTTCCTTCCCTCCCTCCCTTCCACCCTTTCCTCCTCCCTCCCTTCCTCCCTCCCTCTATTTTCTTAGATCCTTCCTTCCTTCTCTTCCTCCCTCCGCCCTTTCCTTCCTTCTCCTTCTTTCCTCTTCCCTCCTTCCTTCCCCCTCCTTCCTTCCTTCCCTTCCACCCTTTCGTCCTTCTCCTTTCCCTCCCTCCCTTCCTCCCTTCCATCCTTTCGTCCTTCCACCCTTTGTCCTTCCTTCCACCCTCCCTCCCTCTCTCCCTTTTCTCTTTCCTTACTCCTCTCTTCCTCCCTGTTCTTCCACAGTGAGGGCATCAGTTTCTAGATGGAAGGCAGGTCTGTTCAGGATTCACTTGATGCGCCATCTTCCTTTCACCCTCCATTCATGCCTCTTCGATTACTGCAGCACTGCTGGTCACAGCTGACCTCCAGTTAGAACTTTCAGTAATTCTCAAATTGTGACAGACCTGAGGTTCACCTGTCATGCTCTGCTCCATGGGAAGGAGAGAGATGGTGTATTTGGAGAGTGGCAGATTTGCAAAGGAGCAGATTGGTCACTTTGGGGCTTCTTTCTCAAGGGAAGAGGAAGAAGTGCATGACAATGAATGGTGATTGAAAATGTAATTCTCCTTTGTCTGTTTGTTAGCCAATGTAATACAGTTGCATAGAATCTGTATGTCTAAATGTTTTTCAGTAATCTGATATACCCTCTCACACTGGAAATTGCAATGAAAAGAACCTATGCTTTAAAGTTATTGAAAAGTCACTCATGACATTAGGATTTCTGGGAGTTGAAGGACAAAACATCTGGGGACCCACAGATTGAGAACCACAGGCCTAAAGGCATAGAGTGTTGTACTCCAGAGCAGGATCACCTCTGACTTTAACCACCACACCAGCTGGGTAAAATCAGCAAGCAGTTTATTTAGGAATATATGTAACCAAAGCAGTAAAAAGTAATCCACAGAAAAATAATCTGATCAGACCTCACAACCTCTGATGCAGGCGAAACGTCAACTCCACATTTATCAAATCGGCGCATTGAATTTCTTACTACACTAACAGCTGGTAAAGTGTTGGGATTTCTGGGACCTGTGGGCCAAAACTTCCAGGGACCCACAGGTTGAGAACCACACATCTAAAGGCATAGAAGGACTAGAGCAGGGGTCCTCAGACTTTTTAAACAGAGGGCCAGGTCACAGTCCCTCAAAGGGTTGGAGGGCCGGATTATAATTTGGAAAAAAATGATTGAATTCCTATGCACACTGCACATATCTCGATCCCGTCTGCATCACAAGTGTGTTTGGTGGGAATGAGAGACGGCCTTCTCAGTGGTAGCCCCTCAGCTGTGGAATGCCCTTCCTACAGAAATTAGATCGGCCCCCTCCCTGTTAGCATTTTGGATGAAGGTTGTTCAAGCAGGTATTTGAATAGGCAGTGTAACCAATATAGGAATATGGAACAATTGGATGATGAGACTGGATCTTGATTTTAACTATGAGACGATATGAGATGTTATATGATGTTTAATTTATTGTTATAATGCTTTTGTTTTCATTGTTTTTAACTGTTTTGTGATGTTTTAAGCATTGAATTTTGCTATTGTGAACTGCTCTGAGTTGCCCGAAGAGCGGTATACAAATGTAGTAGATAAATAAATAAATATCTTAAAAACAGTACAATAATTAAAATGAAGAACAATTTTAACAAATATAAACTTATTAGTATTTCAATGGGAAGTGTGGGCCTGCCTTTGGCTGATGAGATAAGACTGTTGTTGTTGTTGTTGTTGTTGTTGTGTGCTTTCAAGTAGTTTCAGACTTAGGTTGACCCTAAGGGAGGGCCAGGTAAATGACCTTGGGGGGTCGTATCCGGCCCCCAGGCCTTAGTTTGGCATAGAGTGTTGCACTCCAGAGCAGGATCACCTCTGACTTTAACCATCACAACTAGCTGGGTAAAATCAGCAAGCAGTTTATTTAGGAATATGTGTAGACAAAGCAGTAAAAAGTAATCCAAAGAAAAATAATCAGACGAGACCTTTTGATGCAGGTCCTTTTGAGAAGTAGAAGTACCAGCATTTAATGTTGATGACTTTCAAGGGAGTTCCAATCTTCATATATCGGTGTACTGAAATTTTACGGTGGAGTGTAGCCTTTCCTCGACATTTTGCCTTTTGTGTTACGTCTTTTTGGCAGTCCATTTATCGGCGGTGACCAGGGGAGTATTCACACAGCTAAAAACTTGTGTGCCAGCTGCGCCGATACTTGGGAAGCTTGACTTGGCCATGGTAGTCCACGCTCTGGTTACATCCCATATAGACTACTGCAATGCTCTGTACGTGGGGTTGCCTTTGAAGACTGTCCGGAAGCTTCAAATGGTCCAACGGACAGCAGCCAGATTGTTAACAGGAGCAAGTTTTTTTGGTCGTGTCAGGAGCGACATGAGAAACTGCAAGTCGCTTCTGGTGGGAGAGAATTGGCCGTCTGCAAGGATGTTGCCCAGGGGACGCCCGGATGTTTCGATGTTTTTATCATCTTTGTGGGAGGCTTCTCTCATGTCCCCGCATGAGGAGCTGGAGCTGACAGAGGGAGCTCATCCATACTCTCCCTGGATTTGAACCTGCGACCTGTCGGTCTTCAGTCCTGCCGGCACAGGGATTTAACCCAATGCGCCACCTCAGGGAGCATACAACTCCTCTGCTACGCCAGCTCCACTAGCTTCCAGTCTGCTACTGGGCACAATTCAAAGTGTTGGCTTTAGCCTATAAAGCTCTAAACGTCTCTGGCCCAATTTACCTGTCCGAATGCATCTCCCCTTATGAACCATCTAGGACTTTAAGATCGTCCAGGGAGGCCCTGCTCTCGATCCTCCCCTCATCACAAGTAAGTTTGGTGGGGACGAGAGACAGGGCCTTCTCAGTGGTGGCCCCTCGGCTATGGAACGCCCTCCCTAAGGAGATTAGATTTGCTCCCTCACTCTTTACATTTCAGAGATAAGTTAAGACATGGTTATATGAGCCAGCGTTTACAAATGCAGAGTAACTGACATAGGAAATGGAATCACTTGACAATGGAATTTGGACAACGTTATTTAACTAGGAGACCCTAYTGATAATGATGTTGGTTTTTATTATTTTTACTAGCTTGGGGACCCAGCGCTGCCCGGGTAATTTGAGAAAGGCATTGTGTGCCAAGGTTGGTCTTTATCAGTCATTTATGTGGCTCACAGTGCTCTCAGGAAGTTAGTGAAGGGTCCATGGTTCATCTGCCTCCAAACAGCACCAGGATGTAAAGTGGGTCATGGGGGCTCTGTGTGCCAAGTCTGGTCTTGATCAGTCATTGGATGAGGGTCGCAGCGGTCTCGGGAAGTGAGTGAAGGTACTTCAAGTCCCATCACCCGTGGTCCATCCTCCTCCAAACCACGCCAGGATGTAGAGTGGGTCATGGGGGCTCTGTGTGCCAAGTTTGGTCTTTATTGCTCTTTGTTGGGGGCTACAGTAGTCTGTGGAAACTGAAGGGTTGGAAAGTACTACAAACCCCATCATCTATTGTCCGTCCTCCCCCAAACTTCACCAGGATGTAAAGGGGGTCATGGGGGTAATGTGTGCCAAGTTTGGTCTTGATCAGTCATTGGATGAGTGTCGCAGCGGTCACGGGAAGTGAGTGGAGGTGCTTCGAGTCCCATCATCCATGGACTGCCCTCCTCCAAACTGCAGTAGGATGTAGAGTGGGTCATGGGGGCTCTGTGTGCCAAGTTTGGTCGGTATTGGTCTTTGTTGGGGGCTACAGTAGTCTGTGGGAAACGAAGGGTTGGAAAGTACTACCAATCCCATCATCTATTGTCCGTCCTCCCCCAAACTTCACCAGGACGTAAAGGGGGTCATGGGGTTAATGTGTGCCAAGTTTGATCTTGATCGGTCATTTGATGAGGGTCGCAGTGGTCATGGGAAGTGAGTGGAGGTACTTCAAGTCTCATCATCCATGGACTGACCTCCTCTAAACTGCAGTAGGATGTAGCGTGGGTCATGGGGGCTCTGTGTGCCAAGTCTTGTCTTGATCAGTCATTGGATGAGGGTCGCAGCGGTCTCGGGAAGTGAGTGAACGTACTTCAAGTCCCATCATCCATGGTCCATCCTCCTTTAAACTGCACCAGGATGTAGAGTGAGTCATGAGGGCTCTGTGTGCCAAGTTTGGTTGTTATTGGTATTTGTTGGGGGCCACAGTAGCCTGTGGGAACCGAAGGGTGGGAAAGTACTACAAATCCCATCATCCATTGTCCTTCCTCCCCCAGAGCTCACCAGAACGTAAAGGGGGTCATGGTGGTTATGTGTGATCCAGGTCCGTCACCCATGCTGGTCACAGTGGCTTGTGAAAGTGGCAGCCAATTAGTGAGCTGCCACATACACCTCCCTCCCTCCACATACAAACATTGACTTTTATTATATAGACAGATTGCTTCTATTGTGGTTTTACACTGTTTTAATGTTTAATTTGTATTTTATTGTTATGTGAAAGGCTGTATACAAGTAAAGTAAACAAATAAAATAAATAAACTTTATGGGGAAGACTGGGAAGCGAAAGCCCAGGCGTGATATGGCCCAATTTGAATACTGGTGGGGTTGGCAGGGGATTGATGTTGTCATTTGGGAGTTGTAGTTGCTGGGATTTATAGTTTACCTACAATCAAAGAGCATTATGAACTCCAACAATGGAATTGAACCAATCTTGCCACACAGAACTCCCGTGACCAACAGAAAATACTGGAAGGGTTTGGGAGTTGTAGTTCACCTAGATCCAGAGAGCACTGTGGACTCAAATAATGATGAATCTGGACCAAACTTGCCATGAATACTCAACATGCCCAGTGTGGATGAACACTGGTGGAGTTTGGGGAAATAGACCTTACATTTCAGAGTTTTAGTTGCTGGGATTTATAGTTCACCTACAATAAAAGATCATTCTGATCCCTACCAATGATAGAACTGGGCCAAACTTCCCACATGGAACCCCTATGACCAACAGAAATTACGTTTTTGGATGGTCTTTGGCATGGCTGGAATCACAAGGTTCTTGTGGGTTTTTTCGGGCTATAGGGCCATGTTCTAGAGGCATTTCTCCTGACGTTTCGCCTGCATCTATGGCAAGCATCCTCAGAGGTAGTGAGGTCTGTTGGAACTAGGAAAAAGGGTTTATATATCTGTGGAATGACCAGGGTGGGACAAAGAACTCTTCTCTGTTAGAGCTAGGTGTGAATGTTTCAACTGACCACCTTCATTAGCATTTGAAGGCCTGCCTGAGCCTGGGAAACAGGCTGAGCAAAACAGCAGAGAGGAAACAACCAGGCACATCTTAACACCTCTCAACAAAAAATTTTCCCAGGCTCAGGCAGGCCTCCAAATGCTAATGAAGGTGGTCAGTTGAAACATTCACACCTAGCTCCAGCAGGGAAGAGCTCTTTGCCCCACCCCAGCCATTCCACAGATATATAAACCCATTGTCCTATTTCCAACAGACCTCACTACCTCTGAGGATGCTTGCCATAGATGCAGGCGAAACGTCAGGAGAAATGCCTCTAGAACATGGCCCTATAGCCCGAAAAAACCCACAAGAACCTAGAAATTACTACGTTTTTGGATGGTCTTTGGCGACGCCTCTGAAAGCCCCTCGTGACCCCCTCCCCAGGGGTGCCGTCCCCCAGGTTGAGAACCACTGAGATAGATAGATTGCTTCTATTGTGGTTTTACACTGCGTTAATGTTCAATTTGCATTTAATTGTTATGTGTACTGACTTGTTGTATACTAGTAAACAAATAAAATAAATAACAAAGCCAGCGGACCTGACGGGATCCCTGCTAAAATAAACTATAATGATAATAATAATATTAGTGTATACTTTCCCATTCAGTAAACACACACTTCCTAATGCCTAATGCCTTCAGCCAATGATAATAATAATAATAGTGTATACTTTATGGGGAAGACTGGAAGGCTTTGACCGTGCTGCATTGAATGGCACATTTGCACTGAGTAGATGCAAAGGAAAAGGTAAATAGAGAGAGCTTGGGCTCGGAGCGTTGCCCGTCGCAGATTCCCTGGCGAAGGCCCCTTTTCCCCGCACACTAGCTTGCTGTGGCAAAGCTGAAGCTGCTGCAGGGAGGACGGCATCCGACAGCCGACAGCCTGCAGTGTCTGTTGGCTGCGCTTTATTTACGGAAACGGCAGGGCCGAGATTGATTGCGTCGTCGTCGTTGTCGTGCGGCCGAGGGAGGGAAAAGGGGGGTCACAGCACATGCTCAGTGCTGTCAGTCTGAGGGCGAAGTTTCTGCGTTCTGCGTGCAAGGCTTAGGTCATAGCACAAGCTCAGTGGAGGCTCGCTCAGGTCTCGCTCAGACTGCATGGGCCTCCATTTTGAGGAGTTAGAGTAGCAAAGGGAAACAGGCACCCTTTTTTCCTTTTATTTTTGGGGTGGGGTATCAGGAAACGAGCCCCGAGTGGCAAGGTCAGGGAAGCGAAGCCGTGCCTCTCCGGAGCCTGTCACTGCCATGGACGATCCGCTGGGCCCCTTCAGGTAGGCTGACAGCGCTCTGGCCTTGCCTCGGGAGGGATGCCGTGTCGCCGACTTTCTGCGGATTTGTTATTGTGCTCGTTCGCTGTTGCATGCCTTCTCTCGCTGTTGCAAAATGCCTGCGTCCCAGATGCACATGCAAGAATCCAAACGGCGGTGGTTGTTGTGGTGACAGCCAACCTGTCTCTGCAGGGGGGAAATGTTTGGGTGATGCTTAGGGGGAAGGAAAGGTTCGGGGAGGAGGGCCCACAGATCCCTGGCCATTGGCTGCCTGGGAGGAGGGACGAAGGGACTCCCTCTGACAGCCAGTCTGCTCCTTTCTGGCAGGCAGGTGACGACAGCAAAGGCTCGCCTCCCTCTGTCCGTCCCGCGAGTTCCCCATCAGCAGCTTGACAGCCTTCAAAACATGGTGGCTTCCTATTGGCAGCATCGGCCAGCGAGATTGCGCCCAGGTGGGCAACTTGGGGCAGCGGAACTGACATTGGTTTTGCCCTGACCATAATCATTAGTTAGTATTTATATTCCGCCCTTCTCAATGCACATACAGTGTTTCCTCGCTACTTCGTGGTTCACTTTTCGCGGACTCGCTGTTTCGCAAAACATCGGTGTCCTGGCAGTGAGTCCGTAGGTGACCGTGGAGCCCTATTCTTGATCTGCATCTTCTCCCGCAGTGAGGGCATTGGTTTCCAGGTGGAAGGCGGTCTCGGTCAGGCCTTCCTCTTGGCACGTTTCTCTTTTTCGGCCTCCATTCATGCCTCTTCAAATTCTACAGCACTGCTGGTCACAGCTGACCTCCAGGGCCAGGGCTTCCCAGTTCTCCATGCGGAGACTGACCTCTTATAAGGTTTGGGCCACCTTTAACCCATTTATGGCCAAGAAGGTTGAGGATCTTCATGTCTTACTTTACTTAAGCGATCCCTCATTGTCCGAGTAGGATTGTTTTCGAAGATCGGTGGTCCGTAGGTGACAGTGGAGCCCTATTCTTGATCTGCATCTTCTCCCCCAGTGAGGGCAATGGTTTCTAGGTTGAAGGTGGTCCCAGTCGAGGTTGGCTTGATGTGCCTTCCTCTTGGAATGTTTCTCCCTTTTGCCCTCCATTCGTGCCTCTTCAAATTCTGCAGCACTGCTGGTCACAGCTGACCTCCAGCTCGAGCGCTCAAGGGCCAGGGCTTCCCAGTTCTCAGTGTCTATGCCAGAGTTTTTAAGGTTGGCTTTGAGCCCATCTTTCAATCTCTTTTCCCGCCCACCGACATTCCATTTTCTGTTCTTGAGTTCAGAGTAGAGCAACTGCTTTGGGAGACGTGGTCGGGCATCTGGACAACGTGGCTGGTCCAGTGGTGTTGATGGCGGATCATTGCTTCAGTGTTGGTGGTCTTTGCTTCTTCCAGAATGCTGACATTTGTTTGCCTGTCTTCCCAAGAGATTTGCAGGATTTTCTGGAAGCAGCGCTGATGGAATCATTCGAGGAGTTGGATGTGCCATCTGTAGATAGTCCATGTTTCTCAGGCATATATCAGGGTTGGGAAGACAATAGCTTTATGAACAAGCACCTTGGTCTCCCTACGGATGTCCCAGTCTTCAAACACTCTCTGCTTCATTCGGGATAAAAGCTGCACTCGCAGAGCTCAGGCGGTGTTGTATTTCAGTGTCAATGTTGACTTTTGTGGTTGCCACAGCAGGGTTGGGAGGACAGTGGTTTTATAGACAAGCCCCTTGGTCTCCCTACGGATGTCCCGGTCCTCAAACACTCTCTGCTTCATTCAGGAAAATGCTGCACTCGCAGAACTCAGGCGGTGTTATATTTCAGTGTCAATGTTGACTTTTGTGGAGAGCCGTCTCTAAGGTAGCAGAAATGATCAACATTTTCTAATGTTACACCATTAAGCTGTATCTCTGGCATTGGAGAGGAGTTGGCTGGTGACGGTTGGAAGAGCACTTTGGTTTTCTCAATGTTCAATGACAGGCTGAGCTTCTCGTATGCTTCTGCGCAGGAATTTAGAGTGGCTTGTCGGTCTTCTTCTGAATGCACACATACGACGTTGTCATCAGCATACTGGAGTTCTATAACAGATGGTGTTGTACAGTATTTATATTCCACCTCTCTCACCCCGCAGGGGATTCAGGGTGGATTACAATGCACATACAGTGTTCCCTCGCTACTTCATGGTTCGCTTTTTGCATACTCGCTGTTTCGCTGGTTATTGCCTCCTGGCAACGATGGAGCATGGAAAGGGGTTTCACTCTCCCCCTCGAAAGAGAGGCAGCCAATCATAAGGGGGTAAAAGAGAGGAGTCACCAAACAATATGTAAATCACAGCCTTATAGTCCTTTCCTTATAGCTGGTACACAAAAAAAAGTGTGTGGTACCTTTAAATCTCTCCTTGTTTCTGCCTCACCCTTGGAACGATATATATCTATATAAATAAAAATTTAATATTCGTTTGTGGGATTGACATAACTCCAAAACCACTGGAGGAATTAACACCAAATTTGGACACAATACACCTCTCAGGCCAACGAGTGACCATCACTCTTTAAAACACTGAAATACACAGCAGAAGAAACTTTAAAAGGCAAAAAACCCCAAAAATACATTACAATGCATGCGCAAAACCACATATATACACAAACACACATATATAGACATACACAAATATATACACACAGAAAACACATATTATTATTATTATTATTATTAGTAGTAGTAGTAGTAGTAGTAGTAGTAGTATTCTACTTTATTTCAGCAGGGATCCCGTCAGGTATGCTGGCTTTGTTATTTTTTGTTGGCTGAAGGCATTAGGCATTAGGAAGGCCACAGCAACGCGTGGCAGGGATTGTCCCTGCTTTGCGGATTTTCACTTTTCGCAGGTCGTCTTGGAACGTAACATCCGCGATAAATGAGGGAACACTGTATACATGGCAAACATTCAATACCATTTAGACATACAACATATATAGACAGACACAGAGGCAATTTAACATTCCAGCTTTCCTGCTTCATGGGGGTATGCTCAATTCCGACCACAGGGGGAGCTGCCGCTTCACTGTCCACTTGTAACACCGAGTCCTTGGCGGAGTACTTCCTCATTCTTATGCACCCTGCTGGAAGGTTTTATGGTGTTGTAAATTAGTTAAATTAGCCTCCCTGCATAATTCGGTACCTAAATTTCCTACTTGACAGATGCAACTGTCTTTCGGGCTGCATAGTTGACATCCCTGTTGACATCAGACAGGCGCCCTCACTTATGGCATTCCGTAAGAGCCTAAAAACATGGCTATTCGAAAAGGCGTTTAACTAAGTGCTATAACAATTGGCAATGACGACTGGAACGGAATATGGATTACGAGATTGGCTTACGATTCTATGTTGAGACGACGCGGATGATTTAGTTTAATTATATGTTTTGTAAACTGTTTTTATATGTTGTACACCGCCGTGAGTCGCCCTAAGGGGCTGAGAACAGCGGTCAACAAATGCAATAAATAAATACATAAATAATAAATAAATAAATAGGTCGACAGCAAGCTATACTATTAATGGTTGGCAGCTCACTCCAACCCGGGCTGGCTTCGAACCCATGACCTCTCGGTCAGTAGTGATTTAATGCACCTGGCTACTAACTAGCTGCGTCACAGCCCGGTCCTATGGTTTCAATCCCCAGGAAGCCCTTTTCATTGTGAATTTTCTGCAGGGGAATCTGTACATATTGGAAAGTATTATGGAGGTTGCTTTAAGAGCCAGCCTCAAGCAGACTTTGGCCATTCTTGGCCTATGTGATCAGAGAAGCGGCCTTAAAAAATTAAAAACTATCCAGAACTGCAGTCTTCGAGGTGGATGAATCTTACCCTTAAAGCAGTGGTTCTCAACCTTCCTAATGCCTTCAGCCAACAAAAAAAATAACAAAGCCAGCGGACCTGACGGGATCCCTGTTGAAATAAAGTATAATAATAATAATAATAATAATAATAATAATAATAATAATGTACACTTTCCCATTCAGCAAACACACACACTTCTCTATATAAAAGTCAAATTATGCCTACCTGTTTATACCACAAAGGCCATTGCTAGGTGGCTCTCTGCGATGTCACTGGAGTGGCTGTTGCTAGGCCAGTGGTTTTCAACCTTCCTAATGCCTAATGCCTTCAGCCAACAAAAAAATAACAAAGCCAGCAGACCTGATGGGATCCCTGCTAAAATAAACTATAATAATAATAATAATAATAATAATAATAATAATAATAATAGTGTAGACTTTCCCATTCAGTAAACACACACTTGTCTATATAAAAGTCAAATTATACCTACCTGTTTATACCACAAAAGCCATTGCTAGGTGAAGTGGCCCTCTGCGATGTCACTGGAGTTGCTGTTGCTAGGCCAGTGGTTTTCAACCTTCCTAATGCCTAATGCCTTCAGCCAAAAAAATAACAAGGCCAGCAGACCTGACGGGATCCCTGCTAAAATAAACTATAATGATAATAATAATAATAATAGTGTACACTTTCCCATTCAGTAAACACACATTTGTCTATATAAAAGTCAAATTATACCTACCTGTTTATACCACAAAAGCCATTGCTAGGTGAAGTGGCCCTCTGCAATGTCACTGGAGTGGCTGTTGCTAGACCAGTGGTTTTCAACCTTCCTAATGCCGCAACCCCTCATATTATGGTGACCCCAACCATAAAATTATTTTCGTTGCTACACAACTGAAATTTCACTACTGTTCTGAACCAGAATGAAAATATCTGTTATGCAGGACATATTTCCATTCACTGGACCAAATTTGTCACAAACACACAATGCTGCTAGTCCTCAAAGCACACAGTTGTTAAACCCTGAAAGCTTGAAGCAAACAAGAGATTGCTTTGACATGTGCAAAGTTAGGACTGTCTTGTCGGCTTTCATGGTCAGAATCACTGAGTTGCTGTGAGTTTTCCCAGCTGTCTGGCCATGTTCCAGAAGCATTCTCTCCTGACGTTTCACCCACATCTATGGCAGGCATCCTCAGAGGTTGAGCAGTCTGTTGGAAACTAAGCAAGTTAGATTTCTATAACTGTGGAAGGTCCAGGGTGGGAGAAAGAACTCTTGTCTGTTCGGGGCAAGTGGGAATTGTCACTTTGATTGAATGGCCTTTCAGCTTCAAAGCCTTGCTGGTTGCTGCCTGTGGAAATCCTTTGTTGGAAGGTGTCAGGACAGTAAATAGAGAGGAACACTAAAAAAGCAGGGGAATTCCAGACAGGAATCAAATCAAGGCCAGTTAACACCTCCCAACAAAGGATTCCCCCAGGTGGCAACCAGCCAGGCTCTTCTGATGTCTGTAGTGGAGTTTCCATTGGCTTGTCGAACCAGGTTTAGGTGGTTCACTTCAAAAAACATGGGAATTCCAGACATGAATCAATCAGGGCCAGTTAACACCTCCCAACAAAGGATTCCCCCAGGTGGCAACCAGCCAGGCTCTTCTGATGTCTGTAGTGGAGTCTCCAATGGCTTGTAGAGCCAGGTATAGGTGATTCACTTCAAAAAACATGGGAATTCCAGACAGGAATCAAATCAGGGCCAGTTAACACCTCCCAACAAAGGATTCCCCCAGACAGCAACCAGCCAGGCTCTTCTGATGTCTGTAGTGGAGTCTCCAATGGCTTGTAGAGCCAGGTTTAGGTGGTTCACTTGAAAAAACATGGGAATTCCAGACCGGAATCAAATAAGGGCCAGTTAACACCTCCCAACAAAGGATTCCACCAGGTAGCAACCAGCCAGGCTCTTCTGATGTCTGTCGTGAAGTCTCCATTGGCTTGCAGAGCCAGGTTTAGGTGGTTCACTTCAAAAAAACATGGGAATTTCAGACAGGAATCAATCAGGGCCAGTTAACACCTCCCAACAAAGGATTCCCCCAGGCAACAACCAGCCAGGCTGTGAAGCTGCAAGGCTTCTGGAGCATGGCCAGACATGTTGGCAGAAGCTGGGGCTAACAGCAGGAGCTCACCCTGCTCCCCGGATTCAAACCGTTGACCTTTCAGTCAGTAAGTTCAGCAGCTCAGCGGTTTACACCGCTGCACCACCGGGCAGCTCCGCCTACACTTTATACCATTGATATTATATTATTATATATTGTATTGTATTGTATTGTATTAAATTAAATTATGGTCCATTCCTGTTCTATATTGGCTCGGCGGCAGTGAGGTATTCTTGATTTGGTTTCTAAAATTAAGATTAGTGGATGATGGGAAAGGCGTTTCTTCATAGGAGCATACCTTTCTGGGTTGTTGTTGGACAGATGTCCACCTACCAAGTTCTCAGATAACCCCACTTATGTAGCATAGGGAGCCCTGGGAGTTGTAGTTCACCACAACAAAGAGGCATCAAGTTGGGGAAAGGTGTCCTGGAAAATGGTGTATTATGAAACTACCTATATTTGGAGCATCCATTGGCGCAATGTTTTAAAATCCTTGTGTCGGCAGGATGGTTGACCAACAGGTCAGTGGTTCAAATTATTATTATTATTATTGTGTTGTCAAAGGCTTTCATGGCCAAAATCGCTGGCTTGTGTGTTTTCCGGGCTGCAGTGCTCCAGTGGGATTCCTTCCCAGGAAATTCTCAGAGCTCAAGATGCTTGTTTGTTCTAATCCATTTTAGATGGATTAGGAATCAGCTGGTTGTTCCCTGTAATAAGCAGTAAGAGCACCCAAAGCTTTGGGGAGTTTCTGTTCAACCATTTCAAAGCTCCCTGCTTGAGTGGTGATGGCATGATCGTCAGCATAGATGGAACTCTCTGTCCCTTCTGGCAGTGTCTGGTCATTTGTGTAGATGTTAATCATTGATGGAGCAAGCTTCGGAGAGCTTCTTCTCAACCATTTCAAAGTTCCTTGCTTGAGCGGTGATGGCATGATTGTCAGCATATATGAAACTCTGTGAAGTAAAGATGAAGTATTTTGGCTACATAATGAGAAGACCGGAAAGCTTGAAGAAGAGAATAATGCTGGAGAAATGGAGAGCTTCTGTTCAACCGTTTCAAAGCTCCCTGCTTGAGTGGTGATGGCATGATCGTCAGCATAGATGAAACTMTYTYTYMCTTCTGGCAGTGGCTGGTCATTTGTGTAAATGTTAAACATTGATGGAGCAACCTGGKTTTCCCTGTAATAGGCAGTAAGAGYACCTAAWGCTTTGGAGAGCTTCTGTTCAACCATTTCAAAGCTCCCTRCTTYAGCGGTGATGGCATGATYGTCAGCATAGATGAAACTCTYTGTCTCTTCTGGCMATGGCTGAYCATTTGTKTCARTGTTAAACATTGATGGAGGAAGCTTCGGAGAGCTTCTSTTCAACCATTTCAAAGMTCCCTGCTTGAGCGGTGATGGCACGATCGTCAGCRTAGAYGAAACTCTCTGTCCTTCTGGCAGTRGCTGATCATTTGTGTAAATGGTAAACATTGATAGAGMTATCTATTAAATTTCRTAAAATACTACTAMTAATAACAACATTGACAAMAAATGAAATTATTATTATTATTAYTRTTATTATTATTATTATTATTATGTYGTYGAAGGTTTTCATGGCTGGAATCACTCAGTTGTTGTGAGTTTTCCGTGCCGATATGGCCAAGTTCCAAAAGCATTCTCTCCTGACGTTCCACCCACATCTATGACAGGCATCCTCAGAGGTTGTGAGRTCCGTTGGAAACTAGGAAAATGGGGTTTATATATCTGTGGAATGTCCAAKGTGGGAGAAAGAACTTTTGTCTRTTGGAGCTAGGTGTGAATGCTGCAGTTGATCACTTTGATTAGAATTGAAAAGCCTTATAGCTCAAAGCTTGGCTGCTTCCTGCCTCAGGGATCCTTCATTGGGAGGTGATTTGCTGCTTCCTGCCTGGGGGAATCCTTTGTTGGGAGGTGATTAGCTGGCCCTGATTGTTTTTTGCCTGGAATTCCCCTGTTTGTAGACTAATTCAGTTAGAGAAGTCAGTCATAGCTGAACACTTGATGAACCAGCCTGCACACAGCATATTATTTGAGAGCACAGAAATGCTGGACCACTCTCACAACCACCATGTCAGACTAGACAGAGAAGCCTCTATATATAAAAGTCTTTTCCCTTTCCTTCTACACTTAATTTACTAATAAGCTGCGTTCTCCTTACCAGAATCAGAAAAGGCCATCAGCCAACAAAATAATAATAACAAAGCCAGCGGACCTGACGGGATCCCTAATGAAATAAAGTGTAGTAGTAGTAATAATAATAATAATAATAATAATAATAATAATAATAATAATAATAGTGAGCAATTTCCCATTCAACAAACATGCACACACCTCTATATATAAGACTTCTCCATTTACTTCTACACTTAATTTACTAATAAGCTGTGTTCTCCTTACCAGGATATACCTTACTATGAAAAACTATGAACTCTCTCCAGTCTTCACTTTGGTGATATTTTCTGTGCTGCATACAGAAAAAGCCGGTGTGTTGTTTCACGTTTATGACACTACTTAGGACATGTCCTTTTTTGGACAGGGATGGTGTAGTAATATAGTAATAATATAATACAATGTAATGCGTACTACTAATATTGTGCTATGCTAATAATATAATATATTGTATGCACATATAATATTGATCATAATATTGCAATACAGTATAATACTAATAATAATAATAATACAATATAATAATTGTATATTATATATTACATGTAATATTACTAGTAATCATAGAATCATAGAGTTGGAAGAGACCTCATGGGCCGTCCAGTCCAAGAAACAGGAAAATTGCATTCAAAGCACCCCCGACAGATGGCCATTTGTTTAAAAGTTTCCAAAGAAGGAGCCTTCACCACACTCCGGAGCAGAGAGTTCCACTGCTGAACAGCTCTCACAGTCAGGAAGTTCTTCCCAGTGTTCATGGATTTCCTTTGACTCTTTGTTCCTGCCTTCCTTGGTATCTGATGAACTATATCAGATTTATTGTCAAAGGCTTTCATGGCTGGAATCACTGGTTTGTTGTAGGTTTTTCGGGCTGTATGGCCATGTTCTAGAAGCATTATCTCTTGACGTTTCGCCTGCATCTATGGCATGCATCCTCAGAGGTTGTGAGGTCTCATCTGATTATTTTTCTGTGGATTACTTTTTACTGCTTTGGCTACATATATTCCTAAATAAACTGCTTGCTGATTTTACCCAGCTGGTGTTGAAGTCAGAGGTGATCCTGTTCTTGGGTGCAACACTCAAGTTTTAATATTCAGGTGGAACACTACGTGTCTTGACCAGGGTTAGACTCCCTCCTTGGCAATGGAAACCCACTCTCTCAGCTTCAGAGGAAGGCAATAGGGAAGACCCATATAGGTCCGTCATGAATCGGCTACATATATTCCTAAATAAACTGCTTGCTGATTTTACCCAAATAGAGGGAGAAACCGTGGAGGCCGTGACAGACTTTGTATTTCTAGGTGCAAAGATGACTGCAGATGCAGACTGTGGCCAGGAAATCAGAAGACGCTTACTTCTTGGGAGGAGAGCAATGTCCAATCTCGATAAAATAGTAAAGAGTAGAGACATCACACTGGCAACAAAGATCCGCCTAGTCAAAGCCATGGTATTCCCTGTAGTAACCTACGGATGTGAGAGCTGGACCTTAGGGAAGGCTGAGAGAAGGAAGATAGATGCTTTTGAGCTGTGGTGTTGGAGGAAAGTTCTGAGAGTGCCTTGGACTGCGAAAAGATCCAACCAGTCCATCCTCCAGGAAATAAAGCCCGACTGCTCACTGGAGGGAAAGATACTAGAGACAAAGTTGAAGTACTTTGGCCACATCATGAGGAGACAGGAAAGCCTAGAGAAGACAATTATGCTGGGGAAAGTGGAAGGCTAAAGGAAGAGGGGCCGACCAAGGGCAAGATGGATGGATGGCATCCTTGAAGTGACTGGACTGACCTTGAGGGAGCTGGGGGTGGTAACGGCCGACAGGGAGCTCTGGCGTGGGCTGGTCCATGAGGTCACAAAGAGTCGGAGACGACTGAACAAATGAACAACAACATTCCTAAATAAACTGCTTGCTGATTTTACCCAGCTGGTGTTGAAGTCAGAGGTGATCCTGCACTTGGGTGCAACACTCAAGCCCTAATGTTCAGGTGGAACACTACATGTCTTGACCAGGGTTAGACTCCCTCCTTGGTAATGGAAACCCACTCTCTCAGCTTCAGAGGAAGGCATAGGGAAGACCCATATAGGTCCGTCATGAATCGGCTACATATATTCCTAAATAAACTGCTTGCTGATTTTACCCAGCTGGTGTTGAAGTCAGAGGTGATCCTGCTCTTGGGTGCAACACTCAAGCCCTAATGTTCAGGTGGAACACTACATGTCTTGACCAGGGTTAGACTCCCTCCTTGGCAATGGAAACCCACTCTCTCAGCTTCAGAGGAAGGCAATAGGGAAGACCCATATAGGTCCGTCATGAATCGGCTACATATATTCCTAAATAAACTGCTTGCTGATTTTACCCAGCTGGTGTGGAAAGTCAGAGGTGATCCTGCTCTTGGGTGCAACACTCAAGTCTAATGTTCAGGTGGAACACTACATGTCTTGACCAGGGTTAGACTCCTTCCTTGGCAATGGAAACCCACTCTCTCAGCTTCAGAGGAAGGCATAGGGAAGACCCATACAGGTCCGCCATGAATTGGCTACATATATTCCTAAATAAACTGCTTGCTGATTTTACCCAGCTGGTGTTGAAAGTCAGAGGTGATCCTGCTCTTGGGTGCAACACTCAAGTCTAATGTTCAGGTGGAACACTACATGTCTTGACCAGGGTTAGACTCCTTCCTTGGCAATGGAAACCCACTCTCTCAGCTTCAGAGGAAGGCATAGGGAAGACCCATACAGGTCCGCCATGAATTGGCTACATATATTCCTAAATAAACTGCTTGCTGATTTTACCCAGCTGGTGTTGAAAGTCAGAGGTGATCCTGCTCTTGGGTGCAACACTCAAGTCTTAATGTTCAGGTGGAACACTACGTGTCTTGACCAGGGTTAGACTCCCTCCTTGGTAATGGAAACCCACTCTCTCAGCTTCAGAGGAAGGCATAGGGAAGACCTGTATAGGTCCGTCATGAATCGGAATGGTCTTGAAGGCACTCAGGTTGGAAATGGGTGAGGTGGTGTCCTCTCCCCTCCAAGTAATTTCAGTAATGTCATGGGTTGCCTTGTCTTACTATGAGAGAGACACGAGAGATGCTTTTGGAGATACAATGGGCTCTAATCCCGAGAGCCACCAATCTGACCCCTTCTTGGTCGCCTTTATCTGCTTCCCAGCGGTGGTGACCCTCTGGGCAAGACCTCAAAGTGGGGACGGTCCATCCCCTCTCCTCTGGGCAGGGATGAGAGAGCTCCGTGGCACCTTGGCAAAGGGGTGGGTGGACGGCGCACTCCTTCCTTTTTGATATTCACTCGCAGGCTTCCCGTTCCTTTCTGTCCACTCGCTGTTTATTCGATAGACTACAACGTTTCCATGGCAACAGGTTACTTTTCAAAGGAGGAACATCTTGTCATTATATTTAATCCGCTGCGGCTGAAGAGGGACTGAAATATTAAGTTGTTGTTGCCATGGAGACCACTTTGTTGCATCGCTTTCCTTTGGTGTCAGATTTCATAAACGGGGCTGGCTTCTCGCGCCGTCCTCTTAGGCTCATCCCCCCCCCTTCTTTCGCTCCCCGCTTCCCTTCACAGAATAAGCAGCCCTGTTTTTTCTCCAGCAAATTATTATTTTTTCCTTAACATGAGTACGTCAAAAGGACATCTTCAGTTATAGTAGCAAGACCAGCTCTCTTCCTTGCTTGGGGTGGAGGGGGGTATCAAATGCTTTATATTCCTTTCAAGTTAAAGGTGCCCCATAAGATTTCCAAAGCCTTTTCCTTTCTCTTCTACTTTTAATTTACTAATAACCTGTGTTCTCCTTACCAGGATCAGAAAATTTCATCAGCTGACAAAATAATAATAACAACAACAACAACAATAACAAAGCCAGCGGACCTGACGGGATCCCTGCTGAAGTAAAGTGTAATAATAATAATAATAATAATAATAATAATAATAATAATAATAGTGTGCATTTCCCCATTCAACAAATACACACACCTCACCTCTATATATAAAAGTCTTTTACCTTCCCTTCTACACTTAATTTACTAATAACTTGCGTTCTCCTTACCAGGATCAGAAAATGCCATCAACCAACAAAAAAATAATAATAATAACAAAGCCAGCGGACCTGACGGGATCCCTGCTGAAGTAAATTGGAATAATAATAATAATAATAATAATAATAATAATGTGCATTTTCCCATTCAACAAACACACCTTTATATAAAAGCCTTTTCCCTCCCCTTCTAGAGTTAATTTACTAATTAGCTGCATTCTCCTTACCAGGATCAGAAAATGTCATCAGCCGACAAAAAAATAATAATAACAAAGCCAGTGGACCTGACGGGATCCTTGCTGAAGTAAAGCGGAATAATAATAATAATAATAATAATAATAATTGTGAGCATTTTCCCTTTCAACAAACACGCACACACCTCTATATACAAGCCTTTTCCATTTCCTTCTACACTTAATTTACTAATAAGCTGCGTTCTCCTTACCAGGATCAGAAAATGCCATCAGCCAACATAAAAATAACAAAGCCAGTGGACCTGATGGGATCCCTGCTGAAGTAAAGTAGAATAATAATGATAATAATGTGCATTTTCCCATTCAGTAAACACACATGCACCTCTCTATATAAAAGTCAAAGTATGTCTGTCTATTACATACCACTTCATTGCTAGGTGAAGTGGCCCTTGACAATGTCACTAGATTGGCTATTGCTAGGCGAAGCATTGGCTGTTGCTAGGTGTAGTGTCCCTATGTGATGTCACTGGGAAAGAAAGATGGCTCGTGTATTAGTGGAAGGAGGGAGGGAGCGAGGGAAGAAAGGAAGGAAGGAAGGAAGGAAGGAAGGAGTGAACCACAAAGAGAGCCATGTGGCCATGGAGGCAATTGACTCTTGGAAAGGCCTCGGACTCCAGCTTCTGGATTTGTGATTTTAATGTTTTATATTTATATGTTTTAATCCCATGTTTAAATGTCTGGATGTTGTTGTTTCTCTATTTAATGTGGTTTAATTTAATGTATAGTTAGATGTTACAGTTGCTTTTATACTAGGTTTGTAATGTATTGTAAGGCATTGGATTTTTGCTGTGAATTTACCGAATTTAATCGGTATATAAATGAAGTAAGTAAATAAATAATAGTCTAGATGAACCCAGTACTTTTTTTCCCCTGGCTGGGCTACATGACTGTTCATGTTCACATGTTACGAGATATGACAACATGAGAATGTTATTGATTTTATTTTCTGTATTTTTCTATTACAGGAGGTTGAACAGCACGCAAGGTGAAATCCGGGTTGGCCCTAGCCATCAGGTAAGATTTCCATACATATTGACCATCAAGCGGTGACTACTACTTCTTGGTGAAAGGTTACAAGACCTATCTAAATCTGTCATATGCAAATGCTATGGTTCAATAATAATAATAATAATAATAATAATAATTATTATTATTATTATTATTATTATTATTATTATTATTATTTCCCACAAGAAGCCCATATGTATATCCAATAATAATAATAATAATAATAATTTCCCACAAGAAGACCATATTTATATCCAATAATAATAATAATAATAATAATAATTTCCCACAAGAAGCCCATATGTAAATCCAATAATAATAATAATAATAATAATAATAATAATAATTTCCCACAAGAAGCCCATATGTATAATCCAATAATAATAATAATAATAATAATAATAATTTCCCACAAGAAGCCCATATGTATATCCAATAATAATAATAATAATAATAATAATTTCCCACAAGAAGCCCATATGTATATCCAATAATAATAATAATAATAATAATAATAATAATTTCCCACAAGAAGCCCATATGTATATCCAATAATAATAATAATAATAATAATAATTTCCCACAAGAAGCCCATATGTATATCCAATAATAATAATAATAATAATAATAATAATAATTTCCCACAAGAAGCCCATATGTAAATCCAATAATAATAATAATAATAATAATAATTTCCCACAAGAAGCCCATATGTATATCCAATAATAATAATAATAATAATAATAATATAAGAATACGTTGACATGAGTACCATTGTGATCCAATAATAATAATAATAATAATAATATGTATATCCAATAATAATAATAATAATAATAATTTCCCACAAGAAGCCCATATGTATATCCAATAATAATAATAATAATAATAATAATAATTTCCCACAAGAAGCCCATATGTATATCCAATAATAATAATAATAATAATAATAATAATTTCCCACAAGAAGCCCATATGTAAATCCAATAATAATAATAATTTTTATTATTACTAATTAATAATATTAATAATATTATTTTATATTATTATTAATTGGGAAGTGTCCGACGTGTGATCCAAAACAACAGGCAGCAAAGTGTCTGCTGTGGACTCATCTTGTTGTGTTTCAAATCATCATCATCATCATCATCATCATTAGGAAATTATAGAGTTTGAAGAGACCACATGGGACATCTAGTTCAACCCCCTGCCATGCAAGAAAAGCACAATCGAAATACCCCTGACAGATGGCCATCCAGCCTCTGTTTAAGGATCTTCCCCCACACTCTGAAGCAGAGAGTTCCACTGCTGAACGTCTCTTACAGTCAGGAAGTTCGTCCTAATGTTCAGGTGAAATTCATGAATAGAGATGCAGGATTTCTGGAAGTTTTCAATCCATGGAAAAACATAAACATTGGGAAAAATCGAAAATATGTGCAATCTTTGTTTCATACCAAACGTAAAAGTGTTTCATAATTTCCATGACAATGATGCACTGATTTGGCATGCAGTGAGACCTTCATATCCATCATCATCATCACACTCCCACAAGAAGGCCATATGCATCTCCAACGACAACATCTCGGCAGGATCAACCTAGTTAAAAAACATAGATGAAAACAAAAACTTATTTAAACACTTATTAGAAGACATAAGATTAAAACACATTAAATTCATTCATAGCAACAAAATGCTGCTCTAGAATCATAGAATAACAACGTTGGAAGAGACCATATGGGCCATCTAGTCTAACCCTCTGCCATGCAGGAAAAGCACTATTAAGGCACCCCTAACAGATAGCCATCCATCATAATAATAATAATAATAATAATAATAATAATAATAATAATAATAATAATAATACAGAGTTGGAAGAGATGACATGGGCCATCTAGTCCAAACCCCTGACATGCAGGAAAAGCACAAAGTTGCTTTTTACACGCAACAGCTTTTGTACTGGAGCTTCACGCATGAGGGCCCTCAACTTGGGACTTCTCTGAGCCTACTCACACTGAGGCCTACTAACACTGAAGCCTACCTAACACTGACGCCTTCTCACACACTGAGGGCTCTCTCAGACTGACACCTTTCTCCCACTGAGATGAACTAACACTGGGGCCTACTCATACTGAGGCCTACAAACACTGAGGCCTTTCTCCCACTGAGGCCTTCTCACACACTGAGGGCTCTCTCAGATACCTTTTTCCCACTGAGGCAAAAATAACACTGAGGCCTACCTCACACTGAGATCTTTCTCTCACTAAGGTCTTCTCATACACTGAGAGCTCTCTTAGACTGACACCACTGAGGTGAATTAATACTGAGGCCTTCTCATACTGAGGTCTATTAACACACTGAGACCTCACACACTGAGGGCTCTCTCAGAATGATACCTTTTTCCCCACTGAGGTGAACTAACGCTGATGCCTTCTCATACTAACACTGAGGCCTACCTCACACTGAGATCTTTCTCTCACTGAGGTCTTCTCATACACTGAGGGCTCTCTTAGACTGACACCTTTCTCCCACTGAGATGAACTAACACTGGGGCCTACTCATACTGAGGCCTACAAACACTGAGGCCTTTCTCCCACTGAGGCCTTCTCACACACTGAGGGCTCTCTCAGATACCTTTTTCCCACTGAGGCAAAAATAACACTGAGGCCTACCTCACACTGAGATCTTTCTCTCACTAAGGTCTTCTCATACACTGAGAGCTCTCTTAGACTGACACCACTGAGGTGAATTAATACTGAGGCCTTCTCATACTGAGGTCTATTAACACACTGAGACCTCACACACTGAGGGCTCTCTCAGAATGATACCTTTTTCCCCACTGAGGTGAACTAACGCTGATGCCTTCTCATACTAACACTGAGGCCTACCTCACACTGAGATCTTTCTCTCACTGAGGTCTTCTCATACACTGAGGGCTCTCTTAGACTGACATCTTTCTCCAACTGAGGCAAACTAATACTGAGGCCTTCTCATATTGAGCCCTATTAACCCACTAAGACCCTTCTCCCACAGAGAACTCTAACAGACTGAGGGCTTCTGCGGGCTCCCTCAGACTGATGCCTCTCTCACACTGAGGCAAACTAAGCTTCTCACACCAGGTCTTCTCATACTGAGGTCTACTAACACTGAGGCCTATCTCCCACTGAGGCCTCCCTACCACTGAGGCCTACTAAGCTACAGGCACACCTGCTTATATAGAACTGCAGCTTTTCCTAAGGCATTGCATCCATTTAACCCTTTCAGTGCTTGACTCACATTTTTGTACTTTAAAATACCTAGTTAATTTTAATATTTCTGAGAGGACGCAACTGGTGTTTCAGCGAAGCTGTTAGTAAACACTCCTGGTGGTTGCATCTACCTAGCCATGCCCTCTTCTTGCAGTGTGGGAGGCTTTAACATGCACACGAAGCAACTGAACATGCAAAAACATTTTGGAAGTGCCAGGTGGTAGTATTTATCATACCACCGCTCCCTTTACCACCGCTCTCTTCAAATCCTGCAGTGGTCCCCTAGGAAAAAATATCTTTTTCCTCCCCCAAAGGCTTAAGTTGCTGTTTGTGCTGCATTATGAGCCTGCTTGGTACGAACTCCCTGGAGTCTGGTATCGTGGGAAGCTTACTTGCTGCGCAGAGTAATCCCTTCCCTTTGCCTTAGATGGCTTAATTTCTTTTTTTGCATATTTCACAAAATACAAAGACGTTTTTGGACCCTTGGGGATGTAGATCAAGGGTATTTTTTACACCTCTACTCCCTCTGAGGCGAACTAACACTGAGGCCTTCTCATACTGAGGCCTACTAACGCTAAGGCCTCTCTCCTACAGAGACCTCTTACAGACTGTTGTAAGATTTCCTCAGTGGAAACTTGACTGTTCAAATGGCCATTAACTGAGGATAACAAAACCGTTTCAGGATTTTCTCCATTTCTTCGCATTGCAGCTTCAAGCCTGGCTGCTTCCTGCCTGGGGGAATCCTTTGTTAGGAGATGTTCCATGTATGAAACAATCAGGGGCATCTAACACCTTTAAAAGAGGCCTTCACCAAAGTATCTCTCACCAAGCCTTCTCACATTCTGAGGCTTTCCCACAGACGGAGGCCTACTTCACACAAAGGCTTCTCTCACAAACTAAGGCAGTGTTTCTCAACCTGGGGGTTGGGACCCCTGGAGGGGTCGCGAGGGGGTGTCAGAGGGGTCGCCAAAGACAATCAGAAAACAGTATTTTCTGTTGGTTGTGGGGGTTCTATGTGGAAAGTTTGGCCCAATTCCATCGGTGCGGTTCAGGATGCTCTTTGATTGTAGATGAACTATAAATCCCAGCAACTACAACTCCCAAATGCCAATTTCTATTTTCCTCAAACAACACCAGTGTTCACATTTGGGCATATTGAGTATTTGTGCCAAGTTTGGTTCAGATCCATCATTGAGTCCAAAGTTATCTCTGGATTTAGGAGAACTACAACTCCAAAACTCAAGGTCAATGCCCACCAAACACTTCCAGGATTTTCTGTTGGTTATGGGAGTTCTGTGTGCCAAGTTTGGTTCAATTTCATTGCTGGTGGAGTTTGACTGTGGGAGAACTATAAATCCCAGCAACTATAACTCCCAAATGACAAAATCAATCATCTCCCAACCCCACCAGTATTCAGATTTGGGCGTATTGGATATTTGTGCCAAATTTGATCCAGTGAATGAAAATACATCCTGCCTACATTACGATTCATAACAACAGCAAAATTACTGTTATGAAGTAGCAACGGAAATAGTGTTCTGGTTGGGGGTCACCTCACCACAACATGAGGAACTGTATTAAGGGGTCACGGCATGAGGAAGGTTGAGAAACACTGGACTAAGGCCTATCTCACACTGTGAGGCCTTCTCACAGACTGAGACCTTTCTCCCACTGAGGCAAACTTAACACAGAGGCAAACTAAGCTTCTCACACCAGGTATTCTGTCTATTAGTAATACAGTGATTCCGGCCATGGAAACCTTCAGTGTGTTTGTCTGTTTATTTTTTAAATAGCGATATGTCGAATCAGAAACTGTGCCACCATTTCTGAAGTTTGGCCTTGAAGGCATGTTCGTATGACCAAGATCCTATTCAATAGTAGCGTTGCATAAATGCACGCCAATGCCAGTTGCACAAGTTGTGCAGCCTGATGAAAAGAATTTAGGACTATGGCATGAAGTTGTATTCAATAATAATAATAATTAATAAAGTTGCCAAAACATATATTCTCCCTTAGTTTAAAATATGTACTCAGATACAAAAACAAAGCGTTCTTTTAAAAGTAACATATAGTAGTAGTAGTAGTAGTAGTAGTAGTAGTAATAACTTTATTTCCAGGCCAAGCTTCCAGAGCTGCAGCCATTCCCTTCGGGAGACGGAGACACCGTGACGCAGCACGAAGAGCTGGTATGGATGCCGGGCGTCAACGACTGCGACCTGCTCATGTACTTGAGGGCAGCCCGGTAAGGTGACCTTCATCCATTGCACACTTTTTACAAAAAATAGTGTGGAGTTGCTGCATCAGCTCCTATATAGGGATTCCACCTCCAAAGTCCATATTCACCCCTCACTCGGTTATGTCTTTGGGTTAAATCAGTGGTTCCCAACCTGTGGTCCGTGGACACCCAGTGGTCCACAAGTCCATGGCCTCACCGTTACGATATCATTGCAACAAAAGAGTCTGGTCTCACAAAATCCCCTTATAGTCAAGTGGTACCTGGTCTTAGTGGTCCCTGGTGTAAGTCGTCTTTGGTCAAAGTGGTCCCTGGTCAAGTGGTCCCTGGTCAAGTGGTCCCTGGTCAAGTGGTCCCTGGTCAAGTGGTCCCTGGTCAAAGTGGTCCCTAGTCAAGTGGTCCCTGGTCAAGAGGTCCCTAGTCAAAGTGGTCCCTGATCAAGTGGTCCCTGGTCATAGTCCCTGGTCAAAGTGGTCCCTGGTCAAAGTGGTCCCTGGTCAAAGTGGTCCCTGGTCAAAGGGGCCCTGGTCAAAGTGTTCCCTGGTCAAAGGGGTCCCTGGTCAAAGGGGTCTCTGGTCAAAGGGGTCCCTGGTCAAATGGTTCCTGGTCAAAGTAATGCATGGTCAAAGTGGTCCCTGGTCAAAGTGGTCCCTAGTCAAGTTGTCCTTGTTCTGAGTGGTCCCTGGTCTAAGTGGTCCCTGGTCTGAGTGCTTCCTGGTCAAAGAGGTCCTTGGTCTGAGTGGTCCCTTGTCTAAATAGTCCCTGGTCTAAGTGGTCCCTGATCTGAGTGGTCCCTGGTCTGAGTGGTCCCTGGTCTGAGTGGTCCCTGGTCTGAGTGGTCCCTGGTCTGAGTGGTCCCTGGTCTGAGTGGTCCGTGGTCTGAGTAGTCCCTGGTCTGAGTGGTCCGTGGTCTGAGTGGTTCCTGGTCTGAGTGGTCCCTGGTCTGAGTGGTCCCTGGTTTGAGTGGTCCCTGGTGTAAGTGGTTCCTGGTCAGAGAGGTCCCTGGTCTGAGTGGTCCCTTGTCTAAATAGTCCCTGGTCTAAGTGGTCCCTGATCTGAGTGGTCCCTGATCTAAGTGGTCCCTGGTCAAAGTAATGCATGGTCAAAGTGGTCCCTGGTCAAGTGGTCTCTGGTCAAAAAAAGGTTGGGAACCACTGGGTTAAATGTTCTTATGGACATGAATACAAGTCAACTATTTCTGTTAGTGAGGAGCAGAAGTGCTTTGCTTCTTCAAACTGTTAACAAATACTCATGTACATTTTTCTCTTCTAACCTTTCAAAGGAGCATGGCGGCGTTTGCAGGGATGTGTGATGGCGGATCCACAGAAGACGGGTGCGTGGCGGCCTCCCGGGATGACACTACTCTCAATGCACTCAACACAGTAAGTCCCCAATTGCTAGTAACCCTGCACTTCCTGGCTACTGCAGCCACAACTTGAGTTACCTTGACAGGACTCTGGTTCTCCAGATCGCAGCATCTTGGTTTCCCAAAATACAGGAATTGGCAGTTTCCATTCTTGGCTTTGAATGTGTTAACCAGTCATATAAAGGAGTGAGGTGCTTGATGCATCATGACAGCATCTTGTCCGCCTAAGGGAATAATAATAATAATAATAATAATAATAATAATAATAATAATAATAATAATAATATGCCAACTTACTTGGATCTGCACTCATCATTCGAAAATACATCACACAGTCCTAGATGCTTGGGAAGTGTTCAACTTGTTCTATATACTTCCTTCTTTGCTTCCACGCTGGGCTTCTTTCTCATGCATATAAAGAGCTTTGCTCTCACAGAGCCTCTTCTCACACCGAATTTACACAGGAGCTTCACACAGTAGCTTTACACACAGCAGCCTTCACACACTGGGGCCTTCCCACACCGAAGCTTCTCACACACTGAGACCTTTCTCCCACTTAGGCCTTCTCACACACAGAGAGCTCTCTCTGACTGACACCTTTCTCCCACTGAGGCTGATCTTTCTCCCACTGAGACCTTTCTCCCACTGAGACTTTCTCAGACTGAGGCAAACTAACACTGAGGCCCTCTCATACTGAGGCCTACTAACACACAGAGGCCCTTCTCCCACAAAGAACTCCCACAGACTGAGGGCTACTAACACTGAGGGCTACCTCAAACTGACGCCTCTCACACTGAGGCAAACTAACACTGAGGCCTACTAAGTTACAGGCACACCTGCTTATATAGAACTGCAGGTTTTGCTGAGTCATTGGATCCATTTAACTTTTTCCATGCTTGACTCACATTTTTGTAATTAAAAATATCTAGTTAATTTTTAATATTTCTGAGAGGACGCAACTGGTTTTTCAGCCGAAGCTGTTAGTAAACACCCCTGGTAGTTGCATCTACCTAGCCCTGCCCTCTTCTTGCAGCATGGGAGGCTTTAATATGCACTCGAAGCAACTGAACATGCAAAACCATTTTGAAAGTGCCAGGTTGTAGTACTTATCATGTCCCAATCCCTTCCTTTTATCACTGCTCTAACTAACACTCACTAACACTGAGGCCTTCTCATTCTGAGGCTTACTAACACTGAGGCCTACCATATATTGAGGCCTTTCTCCCTGACCATCTCACACTGAGGGCTCTCTCAGACAGGCCTTTCTCCCACTGAGACCTTCTCAGACTGAGGCGAACTAACACTGAGACTTTCTCATACTGAGGCGAACTAACACTGAGGCCTTCTCGTATTGAGGCCAACTAACACACGGAGGCCCTTCTCCCACAGAGACCTCTCACAGACTGAGGGCTACTAAGCTACAGACACACCTACTTACATTGAACTACAGCTTTTGCTGAGTCATTGGATCCATTTAACCTTTTCTCATTCTGAGGCCTACTAACACTGAGTCCTACCTTATACTGAGGCCTTTCTCCCACTTCGGTCCTCTCACACTGAGAGCTCTTTCAGACTGAGACCTTTCTCCCACTGAGACTTTCTCAGACTGAGGCAAACTAACACTGAGGCCTTCTCATACTGAGGCCAGCTAACACACGGAGGCCCTTCTCCCACAGAGACCTCTCACAGACTGAGGGCTACTAAGCTACAGATACACTGCAGCTTTTGCTGAGTCATTGGATCCATTTCACCCTTTCTCATTCTGAGGCCTACTAACACTGAGGCCTACCTTATACTGATGCCTTTCTCCCACCTTTCTCTCAGACTGAGGCCTTTCTCTCACTGAGACCTTCTCAAAACGAGGCAAACTAACACTRAGGCCTTCTAACACTAAAGCCAACTAACACACTGAGGCCCTACTCCCACAGAGACCTCTCACAGACTGAGGGCTACTAAGCTACAGACACACCTCCTTATATTGAACTACAGCTTTTGCTGAGTCATTGGATCYATTTAACCCTTTCTCATTCTGAGGCCTACTAACACTGAGKCCTACCWTATACTGAGGCCTTTCTCCCACCTAGGCRTCTCTCACTGAGGGCTCTTTCAGATTGAGGCCTTTCTCCCACTGAGACTTTCTCAGACTGAGGCGAACTAACACACGGAGGCCCTTCTCCCACAGAGACCTCTCACAGACTGAGGGCTACTAAGCTACAGATACACCTACTTACATTGAACTGCAGCTTTTGCTGAGTCATTGGATCCATTTCACCCTTTCTCATTCTGAGGCCTACTAACACTGAGGCCTACCTTATACTGATGCCTTTCTCCCACCTTTCTCTCAGACTGAGGCCTTTCTCTCACTGAGACCTTCTCAAAACGAGGCAAACTAACACTAAGGCCTTCTAACACTAAAGCCAACTAACACACTGAGGCCCTACTCCCACAGAGACCTCTCACAGACTGAGGGCTACTAAGCTACAGACACACCTCCTTATATTGAACTACAGCTTTTGCTGAGTCATTGGATCCATTTAACCCTTTCTCATTCTGAGGCCTACTAACACTGAGGCCTACCTTATACTGAGGCCTTTCTCCCACCTAGGCCTCTCACACTGAGGGCTCTTTCAGATTGAGGCCTTTCTCCCACTGAGACTTTCTCAGACTGAGGCGAACTAACACTGAGGCCTTCTCATACTGAGGCCAACTAACACACTAATTGATTTAACTGATGTGTTGTTGGGCTTGGCCTCACGTAAGCCGCCCTGAGTCCCCTTGGGGAGATGGTGGCGGGGTTTAAATAAAGTATTATTATTATTATTATTATTATTATTATTATAATATTAAAAATGCTTGACTCACATTTTTTAAATTAAAAATACCTAGTTAATTTTTAATATTTCTGGCAACTTGTTAGGAGTAAGCCAGCTGCACTGCTGCATCCTTGAGTCTCTATTTGAATTTCCGTGGAGCCAAATGCAGGACTCGGTCCTCAGTTTCTCTGTGCAATTACCCCTGCTGTTCCCCGGTCCTCCCTTGAGGATGGACCGCCGTCTGCTTCTGTGGGCTTTGTGGCTCTTGAGCGTGTTCTGCCACCTCCCACTTGGAGGCTCAGATGTCTCCATGAAGACTGCTAATCACCAAAGAGCTTTGGGAGTGCAAATTGTCTCCTCCGCCTCTTCGAAAGCACAACAGAGGGATGGGAATCATTCATATCGTAGCTCCTCCTCGTGTTTTTTAATTGTGTCCCTCACCCTCTCCCAGCTTGATGTTGGCAGTGCAGGAATCTTGTGACTAAGCGCCTGGGGAAATACAGCTTGGCCTCCCGTTCGGTTTTGTTGCTTTCCACTTTGTTTCAGTACGTACATGCTCTTAACAAGTGAGGAAAGATATCTGTTCCTTGCCAATTCCACACCAATGGAGAGAGTAAGGAACACTGGGATGCCTGTGGTGGAGGAAACACATGCAATCTTTTTTTCCCCCCTTGTATGAAAGCCTTCACTTGGGTGGCGAGCAGTATGGTGATTGTGGAGGACAATGGAAGGGCTCTTGGACATTTCCATGGCACGCACAATAACCCGCAATGTCATTGGAAGGAGGGCCATTGGTGTCTCCTGAATAGTGGGATTCACACCTGTTTGTGGAGGCAAGAGCTTGTCTGTGTAAGTGGACACCCCAGCCACACACACATATACATATGTATATTAGTATTATATTATAATCTATATATATAAATCTGTTAGGTTGGTTCAACGGGACAGCAAAACTCCACAACCCCCCAATGAAACTGCACCAAAATTGCCATGCCCCAAGGACAACCCACTCGGTACAAACTAATCCACTCAGAATTGAAAACAACACAACAACACACAGATAAATCGCCAAAACAACTGAGCATGCGCACTGGAGCAAAGTCCCCAGCGCGCGCGCACACATGGCCGAACGGCCAACGCACCCTCCGCACTTCCCTCCCTCCCTCGCCCCGCCCAGCACGAACACGTCGCCGCCCACACACACACACACAAACAACGCAACTTCCCCCTGCCCCCTTCCCTCCACCCCCTCCTTCATCTTACCCCTCCCACGCTGCCTCCAAGCCCCGCTCCGCACACTCCAAGCCGCATCCCCACCGGAAAGACACGCCCCCTCCCTTCGCCCCACCCCTTCCCTCCGTGACCTTGAGTATGGGAGTTGTAGTTCACCAACATCCAGACAGCACTGTGGACTCAAACAATGATGGATCCAGACCAAACTTGGCATAAGCATTAAATACGCCCAAATATGAACACAGATGGAGTTTGAGGGAAACAGACCTTGACATTTGGGAGTTGTAGTCACTGGGATTCAGAGTTCACCAACACTCAAAGAGCATCCTGAACCCCACCAACGGCAGAATTGGGGCAAACATGCCACACTGAACCCCCATGACCAACAGAAAATACTCAAGTTTACACACAAGCATAAAGAAGAGGGAGGAAGGAGGGATGCCAGAGAGAGAGGGAAAGAGGGGGAAGGAAAGAGTGTGAGAGAGAGAAAGAGGGAAAGAGAGCGAGGGAAGGAAGGAAGAGAGGCCAGGCAGAGACTTCAAAACTCTTACTAAAGGCCACAGCAACGCGTGGCAGGGCACAGCTAGTATTAATATAATATTATAATATTATATTATAATCTATTTTATTATTATATTATATTACTAGCCGTCCCCTGCCACGCGTTGCTGTGGCCCACATGGGAGTTTGTATGGGAGGTTTGGCCCATTTCTATCGTTGGTGGGGTTTAGAATGCTCTTTGATTGTTCGTGAACTATAAATCCCAGCAACTACAGCTCCCAAATGTCAAGATTCTATTTTCCCCAAACTCCATCAGAATCCACATTTGGGCATATTGCGTATTCGTGTAGAGGTCCAGATCCATCATTGTTTGAGTCCACCATGATCGCTACATGTAGGCGAACTACAACTCCAAAACTAAAGGACACTACCCACCAAACTCTTTCAGTATTTTCAGTTGGTCATGGGAGAACTGTGTGCTTAGTTTGGTTCAATTCCATCAAATGCCAAGATTCTATTTTCCCCAAACTCCTCCAGTGTTTACATTTGGGCATATTGAGTATTCATGTAGAGTCCAGATCCATCATTGTTTGAGTCCACAGTGCTCTCTGGATGTAGGCGAACTACAACTCCAAAACCAGAGGACACTGCCCACCAAACCCTTGCAGTATTTTCTGTTGGTCATGGGAGAACTGTGTGCCAAGTTTGGTTCAATTCCATTGTTGGTGGGGTTCAGAATGCTCTTTGATTGTAGGCGAACTATAAATCCCAGAAACTACAACTCCCAAATTACAAAATCATATTTTTTTTGAGTGAAGGACATACATTGGGTTGTTAGGTGTCTTGTATCCAATTTTGGTGTCAATTCATCCAGTGTTTGAGTTCTGTTAATCCCACAAACGAACATTACATTTTTATTTATTTATATAGATTAATATAATATTATAATATATTATAATCTATTTTATTATTATATTATTATAATATAATATATTATAATAATAATTTGTATTAAATTGTTATATTATATTATTATATAATCTATATAAATAAAAATGTAATGTTTGTTTGTGGGATTAACAGAACTCAAAAACCACTGGACGAATTGACACCAAATTTGGACACAAGACACCTAACAACCCAATGTATGTCCTTCACTCATTTTTTTTTCATTTTGTCATTTGGGAGTTGTAGTTGCTGCGATATATAGTTCACCTACAATCAAAGAGCATTCTGAACTCCACCAATTATAGCATTGAACCAAACGTGGCACACAGGACTCCCATGACCAACAGAAAACACTAGAAGGGTTTGGTGGCCATTGACCTTGAGTTTGGGACTTGTAGTTCACCTACATCCAGAGAGCACTGGGCACTCAAACAATGATGGATCTGGACCACAATTGGCACAAATATTCCATATGCCCAAATATGAACACAGATGGAGTTTCGGGACATTGACATTTGGGAGTTGTAGTTACTGGGATTTATAGTTCAGCTACAATCAAAGAGAATTCTGAACCCCACCAACGATGGAATTGAATCAAACTTGGCACACAGTTCTCCATGACCAGCAGAAAATACTGGAAGGGTTTGGTGGGCAGTGTCCTTTGGTTTTGGGAGTTGTAGTTCACCTACATCCAGAGATCACTGTGGACTCAAACAATGATGGATCTGGACCAAACGCTACAAGAATACTCAATATACCCAAATGTGAGCACTGGTGGAGTTTGGGGAAAATAGAATTTTGACATTTGGGAGTTGTAGTCACTGGGATTTATAGTTCACCTACAATCACAGAGCATTCTGAGCCCAACCAACAATAGAATTGGGCCAAACCTCCCACACAGAACCCCATGTGGCCCACAGCGATGAACCCTATCCTTGCAAAGGCAACTAACTATTTGGGGAGGATGTGAAATGTGGTGCAATCCTTGACTGCCCCTCCTTCCTTCCTTCCTTCCTTCCTTCCTTCCTTCCTTCCTTCCTTGCTTCCTTGCTTCCTTGCTTCCTCCCTTCCTCCCTTCCTCCCTTCCTTCCTTCCTTGCTTCTTCCCTCCCTTCCTTCCTTCCTTCCTTCCTTCCTTCCTTCCTTCCTTCCTTCCTTCCTTCCTTCCTTACTTATCACTGGGGTGCGATTGTGGCCCTTTGAGCCACTAACTTGTGGCTTCCTTTGCACAGAGGGGTGCGATGCGTGTGCGTTTAGAGAGGATAATACGAAGCCTCCGAGATGAATGGTAAAAAATTGATATGCTCTATGATTTCTTATTATGGAAATGCAATAAACTTCAGAGCCGCACTTCACATAAATCAGTCCTGACAGGCTTCTTTGCTAGTGTTTTATTTATGTAATAACAGGGTGCCGTAACCCTCAGTATGATTTATTGTTAATTACACCCGATAGAAATGAAGAGCAGGCGAAGTTTGCGCTGCACGGCATTTATATTATCTCGTGGAACACCTCCTTCCGCTGATTATTTGCTTAATAGCATGGGCAGATTTTCCAGCTTCTTCTCGTGGTTGTTTTTGAAAGCTGCATTTCAGTGCCTCTCTCCGCAAATCAGTTGGAAAATGAGTGTTTTGGAAATTATTCATCTCTTTTGTATATAGCGTGTTTGCTGTAGAGAATGGAAGGCCGGTTAATGTCTGATATGAGAAGTTGACTGAGGACTCAGGTAATAATAACAATAATCACTAAAGTCAACTTTGACACTGCCTGAGCTCTGCAAGTGCAGCATTTTTCCGAATGAAACAGAGAGTGAGGAACAGGACATCCGTAGGGAGACCAAGTGGCTTGTTTATAAAGCTATTGTCCTCCCAACCCTGCTGTGGCAGCCACCTCTCCACAAAAGTCAACACTGGCACTGAAATACAACACCACCTGAGCTCTGCGAGTGCAGCATTTCTCCGAATGAAGCAGAGAGTGTTTGAGGAACGGGGCATCCATAGGGAGACCAAGGTTCTTGTTTATAAAGCTATTGTCCTCCCAACCCTGCTGTGGCAGCCACCTCTCCACAAAAGTCAACATTGACACTGAAATGCAACACCACCTGAGCTCTGCGAGTGCAGCATTTCTCCGAATGAAGCAGAGAGTGTTTGAGGAACGGGGCATCCATAGGGAGACCAAGGTGCTTGTTTATAAAGCTATTGTCCTCCCAACCCTGCTGTGGCAGCCACCTCTCCACAAAAGTCAACATTGACACTGAAATACAACACCACCTGAGCTCTGCGAGTGCAGCATTTTTCCGAATGAAGCAGAGAGTGTTTGAGGACCGGGACATCCGTAGGGAGACCAAGGTTCTTGTTTATAAAGCTATTGTCCTCCCAACCCTGCTGTGGCAGCCACCTCTCCACAAAAGTCAACATTGACACTGAAATGCAACACCACCTGAGCTCTGCGAGTGCAGCATTTCTCCGAATGAAGCAGAGAGTGTTTGAGGAACGGGGCATCCATAGGGAGACCAAGGTTCTTGTTTATAAAGCTATTGTCCTCCCAACCCTGCTGTGGCAGCCACCTCTCCACAAAAGTCAACATTGACACTGAAATGCAACACCACCTGAGCTCTGCGAGTGCAGCATTTTCCGAATGAAGCAGAGAATGTTTGAGGACTGGGACATCCGTAGGGATACCAACGTGTTTGTTTATAAAGCCATTGTCCTCCCAACCCTGCTGTGGCAGTGACCTCTCCACAAAAGTCAACATTGACCCTGACATACAACACCACCTGAGCTCTGTGAGTGCAGCTTTTCCGAATGAAGCAGAGAGTGTTTGAGGACTAGGACAACCAAGGTTCTTGTTTATAAAGCTATTGTCCTCCCAACCCTGCTGTGGCAGCCACCTCTCCACAAAAGTCAACATTGACACTGAAATGCAACACCACCTGAGCTCTGCGAGTGCAGCATTTCTCCGAATGAAGCAGAGAGTGTTTGAGGAACGGGGCATCCGTAAGGAGACCAAGGTTCTTGTTTATAAAGCTATTGTCCTCCCAACCCTGCTGTGGCAGCCACCTCTCCACAAAAGTCAACATTGACACTGAAATGCAACACCACCTGAGCTCTGCGAGTGCAGCATTTCTCCGAATGAAGCAGAGAGTGTTTGAGGAACGGGGCATCCATAGGGAGACCAAGGTTCTTGTTTATAAAGCTATTGTCCTCCCAACCCTTGGCAGCCACCTCTCCACAAAAGTCAACATTGACACTGAAATGCAACACCACCTGAGCTCTGCGAGTGCAGCATTTCTCCGAATGAAGCAGAGAGTGTTTGAGGACCGGCACATCAGTAGGGATATCAAGGTGCTTGTTTATAAAGCTATTGTCCTCCCAACCCTGCTGTGGCAGCCACCTCTCCACAAAAGTCAACATTGACACTGAAATCAACACCACCTGAGCTCTGCGAGTGCAGCATTTCTCCGAATGAAGCAGAGAGTGTTTGAGGAACGGGGCATCCGTAGGGAGACCAAGGTGCTTGTTTATAAAGCTATTGTCCTCCCAACCCTGCTGTGGCAGCCACCTCTCCACAAAAGTCAACATTGACACTGAAATTCAACACCGCCTGAGTTCTGCAAGTGCAGCATTTTTCCGAATGAAGCAGAGAATGTTTGAGGACTGGGACATCCGTAGGGATACCAACGTGTTTGTTTATAAAGCCATTGTCCTCCCAACCCTGCTGTGGCAGTGACCTCTCCACAAAAGTCAACATTGACACTGAAATTCAACACCACCTGAGCTCTGCGAGTGCAGCATTTTTCCGAATGAAGCAGAGAGTGTTTGAGGACCGGGACATCCGTAGGGATACCAAGGTGCTTGTTTATAAAGCTATTGTCCTCCCAACCCTGCTGTGGCAGCCACCTCTCCACAAAAGTCAACATTGACACTGAAATGCAACACCACCTGAGCTCTGCGAGTGCAGCATTTCTCCGAATGAAGCAGAGAGTGTTTGAGGAACGGGGCATCCATAGGGAGACCAAGGTTCTTGTTTATAAAGCTATTGTCCTCCCAACCCTGCTGTGGCAGCCACCTCTCCACAAAAGTCAACATTGACACTGAAATGCAACACCACCTGAGCTCTGCGAGTGCAGCATTTCTCCGAATGAAGCAGAGAGTGTTTGAGGAACGGGGCATCCATAGGGAGACCAAGGTTCTTGTTTATAAAGCTATTGTCCTCCCAACCCTGCTGTGGCAGCCACCTCTCCACAAAAGTCAACATTGACACTGAAATGCAACACCACCTGAGCTCTGCGAGTGCAGCATTTCTCCGAATGAAGCAGAGAGTGTTTGAGGAACGGGGCATCCATAGGGAGACCAAGGTTCTTGTTTATAAAGCTATTGTCCTCCCAACCCTGCTGTGGCAGCCACCTCTCCACAAAAGTCAACATTGACACTGAAATACAACACAGCCTGAGCTCTGGAAGTGCAGCATTCGTCCGAATGAAGCAGAGAGTGTTTGAGGACCGGGACATCCGTAGGGATACCAAGGTGCTTGTTTATAAAGCTATTGTCCTCCCAACCCTGCTTGGCAGCCACCTCTCCACAAAAGTCAACATTGACACTGGAATACAACACCGCCTGAGCTCTGCGAGTGCAGCATTTTTCCAAATGAAGCACAGAGTGTTTGAGGACCGGGACTTCCGTGGGGGTACCAAGGTGTTTGTTTATTATTTATTTATTTATTTACAGTATTTATATTCCGCCCTTCTCACTCCGCAGGGGACTCAGGGCGGATTACAATGTACATATACATGGCAGACATTCAGTGCCATAGATACACAACATATATAGACACACACACAGAAGCTATTTAACATTCCAGCTTCATGAGGGTATTCTGCCCACCGGGAGAGCTGTCGCTTCACTGTCCATTTGTGACACTGATGAAGTACTTACTTATTCTTTGCATGCTTCCTATAGATTTTTATGGCGTCGTAAATTAACCTCCCCACATAAGTGGTACCAAAATTTCCCACTTGACAGGTGCAACTGTCTTTCGGGCTGCAAAAGTTGACAACAAGCTGCACAAATTAAAATAATAAAAATTATAAAGCTATTGTTCTCCCAACCCTGCTGTGGTAGCCACCTCTCCACAAAATTCAACATTGACACTGAAATACAACACCGTCTGAACTCTGCGAGTGCAGCATTTTTCCGAATTAAGCAGAGAGTGTTTGAGGACCGGGACCGGAGACCAAGGTGCTTGTTTATAGAGCTATTGTCCTCCCAACCCTGCTGTGGCAGCCACCTCTCCACAAAATTCAACATTGACACTGAAATGCAACACCGCCTGAGCTCTGCGAGTGAAGCACAGAGTGTTTGAGGACCAGGACATCCATAAGGATACTAAGGTGCTTTGTCTGGATGCCCGACCACCGTCTCACCAAGCAGTTGCTCTACTCCGAACTCAAGAACGGAAAATGAAATGTTGGTGGGCAGGAAAAGAGATTGAAAGATGGTCTTGGAGAGCTTTTGTTTATCCATTTCAAAGCTCCCTCCTTGAGCGGTGATGGCGCGATCGTCAGCATAGATCATCAGCTATAGGAGTCCCCGGTGGTGCAATGTGCCGGCAGGACTAAAGACCGACAGGTCAGAAGTTCGAATCCAGGGAGAACAAGTTTGAGCTCCCTCTGTCAGCTGCAGCTCCCCATGCAGTGACATTAGAGAAGCCTCCCACAAGAATGGTCAAACATCAAAACATCCAGGCATTGTCCCCTGGGCAACATCCTTGCAGACGGCCAACCTCACACCAGAAGAGACTTGGAGTTTCTCAAGTGACTCCTGATACGAAAAACAAAATCATCATTGTCATTATCATCTGTCAGAAATATTAAAAATTAACAAGGTATTTTTAATTACAAAAATGTGAATCAAGCACTGAAATGGTCAAATGAATGCAATGCTCAGCAAAAACTGTAGTTCAATATAAACAGGTGTGCCTGTAGCTTAGTTGCCCTCAGTGTTAGTTTGTCTCAGTGTGAGAGAGCCCTCAGTGAGAGAAAGCCTCAGGGGGAGAAAGGCCTCAGTTAGAGGTAGGCCTCAGTTTGAGAAAGCCTGGTGTGTGAAGCTTCGGTGAGAGAAGCTCCAGGTTGAAGGCCTCATATGTGAAGCCCCAGTGTGAAGGGTGTCGTGTGTAAAGCTACAGTGTGAAGCTCCTTTGTAAGCTCGGTGTGAGAAGAGGCTCTCACTCTCTGTGAGAGTGAAGCTGTTTATCTGCATGAGAAAGACACCTAGTGTGGAAGCAAAGAAGTGTAAAGAACTTTGTGTTATGGAAACCTTGTCCTTATAGGCCTCAGTGTTGGCTTGCCTCAGTGTGAGGTCTGAGAGAGTCCTCAGTGTGAGAAGGCCTCAGTTTGAGAAAATCTGGTGTGAGAAGCTTCTGTGAGAGAAGCTCCAGGTTGAAGTCCCCATGTGTGAAGCCCTAGTGTAAAGGCTGTCGTGTACACAGCTACAGTGTGAGGCTCCTGTGTAAACTCGGTGTGAGAAGAGGCTCTGTGAGAGTGAAGCTGTTTATCTGCATGAGAAAGACACCTAGTGTGGAAGCAAAGAAACCTTGTCTTGGTAGGCCTCAGTGTTGGCTTGCCTCAGTGTGAGGTCTGAGAGAGCCCTCAGTGTGAGAAGGCCTCAGTGGGAGAAAGGCCTCAATGTAAAGTAGATCTTGGTTTGAGAAGGCCTGGTGTGAGAAGCTTCAATGAGAGAAGTCCTGAGTTGAAGGTCCCATGTTTGAAGCCCCAGGGTGAAGGCTGTTGTGTGCACAGGTACAGAGTGAAGCTCCTGTGTAAGCTCGGTGTGAGAAGTGGCTCTGTGAGAGTGAAGCTGTTTATCTGCATGAGAAAGACACCTAGTGTGGAAGCAAAGAAACTTTGTCCTTGTAGGCCTCAGTGTTGGCTTGCCTCAGTGTGAGGTCTGAAAGAGTCCTCAGTGTGAGAAGGCCTCAGTGGGAGAAAGGCCTGAATGTGAAGTAGGCCTCAGTGTTAATAGGCCTTGGTTTGAGAAGGCCTGGTGTGAGAAGCTTCAGTGAGAGAAATCCTGAGTTGAAGATCTGAAGCCCCAGGGTGAAGGCTGTTGTGTGTACAGCTATAATGTGAAGCTCCTGTGTAAGTTCGGTGTGAGAAGAGTCTCTGTGAGAGCAAAGCTGTTTATCTGCATGAAAAAAAACTCATCACCTTGCACGCATGTTCCTTTTTGGAAGTACAAACAGGCAGAAAGGGAGCATTAAGATTCTTCTCCAAGAGCGTCAACGGCGGCATTGACACGGAGTCTGTCTTTAATAGCTCACAGATCAGCAGGCATAAAAGGAGAGATTAACACAAAACAGCAGAAAACATGCAGATGTCTTGGTAAGAGCAGCGCGTTTTCAAAAAGGATCCTTCAGCGTGCGGGAAGCTCATCCCAGATGCATGCGGATTTATTTTTCCTTCCCAAAACCCACCCGCGAAAGGAAACCCTCCCTTCCCATCATAATACGACGAAGCTCCTTCTCCTTAATATCTCGGAGCTCCGAATGTCACTTCCACAATTAACATTCACGAGCCACAACGCTCACGTTTTACAGCTGCGTAATTTTACTTGGTAATTCAAATGTGTGCTTCAGATGTCCTCTTTTCACCCTCTCCAGCATATATGGTTCAGAAAGCATCCGTACTTGAATCCTATAGAAAAGTAAAGCTCTTTTCTAATTGCTAAAGATGCAGTATGTCGGAGAACTTGACTCAATGCTGAATCGCATCTGGAAGAAACAATTGTGCCTTTTGTATTGTTGAAGGCTTTCATGGCCAGAATCACTGGGTTGTTGTAGGTTTTTTGGGTTCTCTGTCCATGTTCCAGAAGCATTCTGTCCTGACGTTTTGCCTGCATCTAAGGTAGGCATCCTTAGAGGTTGTGAGGTCTGTTGGAAACTAAGAAAATTGGGTTTATATACCTGTGGAATTGTTGCACTCCTGGACAGGAATAATCCTCTGACTTTAAGCACCACACATTGAATAGGAAAAACAATCCTTTTATTGACGAAAAGTAAAAAAAATAGCAAAGTAAAAAAATCACTTTAAGGAAATAGGTAAATCCAATTAGGTAAGAAGATAAGCAGGAACAAATTAGTCCAAGGTAGAGTTCAGCAAAGTCCATAAAAGCAAAGTCCACACAACTCTAATACAATCCAGAAAATCAGAAATAAATTAATCCAAGGCTTGAGTAAGCAATCATGAAATCTGGGAATCAAAACCATGAAACAAGAAATATCTTAGCATGAATCTTCAAAGTAAAGCTTCCATGAAACAAGTTGGCGTGATTCTAAACGATGCTTCATCTGACTACAAATCCCAAACTTGAGACTTTTATCCCCTCATTAGCTAGGTCACTAGCTGTCAGAAATTGCTTTCTCTTTAATTGAGGCTTTGTTATTTTTTTCTGTGAAAGCCTGGCAGAGTGCTGAAGCCATTGCTCAGCTCTCCTGTTTTGACTTTGCTCATTATCCACTTGCTCATTAATTTTTGCAGCCGGGCCAGGTGCCGAGCTATTTTCATGTTCTCTTTCATGAGAGAATTCTGGTAACAATTCAGAAAGCACACCATCACCCCCACACCCTGGTCATTCTCTGCATCTATATCATTGGCCAAACCATTGCCATCTTGAACCTCATTAACATCATTCCCCACATCTAAAGCACCCTGATCCTGAAACACAACCAGCCATTTCAAAGCTCCCTGCTTGAGCGCTGATGGCATGATCGTCAGCATAGATGAAACTCTCTGTCCCTTCTGGCAGTGGCTGGTCATTTGTGTAAATATTAAACATTGATGGTGCAATCTGGTTTTCCCTGTAATAGGCAGTAAGAGCACCTAAAGCTTTGGAAAGCTTCCGTTCAACCATTTCAAAGCTCCCTGCTTGAGCGGTGATGGCACAATCGTCAGCATAGATGAAACTCCCTGTGCCTTCTGGCAGTGGCTGGTCATTTGTGTAGATTTTAAACATTGATGGAGCAAGCTGGTTTCCCCTGTGATAGGCAGTAAGAGCACCTAAAGCTTAGGAGAGCTTCTGTTCAACCTTTCAGAGCTCCCTTCTTGAGCAGTGATGGCATGATCGTCAGCATAGATGAAACTCTCTGTCCCTTCTGGCAGAGGCTGGTCATTTGTGTAAATGTTAACCATTGATGGTGCAACCTGGTTTTCTTTTTCATAGGCAGGAAGAGCACCTAAAGCTTTGGAAATGTCATGTTGCTAGGGCTCTACCTTGTTTAGGTAGAGATGAATCAAAACTCCCAGTTTTATCAAACAGTTTAATTAAAACACAAAGATAGCACGCAGCTACAGAATAAACAAAAAAGCGAGAACAAAAATAACTTCATAGTCAAAAGGGTCCAGTCCAATGGTCAATGCTGAGAGTACAATGAGCAAAGTCCAGGGATCAAGAGTCTATACCATAGTCCAAAGGTTCTAGGTTCCAGGATTCCAAAGGTACAAGAGACAGGTCAGGATACCGAAAAATCCAACAGACCTGGGGGAAAAACCAGCAGCATCCACCACCAAAATATGACAATACTTTTCTCCTGAAGATCACTTCCAAGGCTCACTCCTTATATCCACAAACACCCAGCTGCAACCTATCTCTTGCATACCTGCACCCTTAATTTCTTTTACCTGTGAACTCCCACTTACAGATCACCAAACCCTCTAGAACTAATACTCACATTAACCCTTCCATCACCAACCACCATCAACTGCGGAACATATGACAGGAGAGCTTCTGTTCAGCCATTTCAAAGCTCCCTTCTTGAGTGGTGATGGCATGATCGTCAGCATAGATTAAATTCCTATGTCCCTTCTGGCCAGAAGTAGTAAACAACCATTACTTTGATTAAAGCTCCATTTCAGATATATATATATATATATATATATATATATATATATATATATATATATATTTCCATCTCCTTTTTGAGTTTCAGGATTTTAAAAAAGGTATGTTATTTTCCCACAATACCTCTGATTTGGACATATAAAATTGTGTTGAACTGCAAGAAGAGACTCTTAGGTTTGCATTGGGCCGCAGAGAAGTGTTGAAACCCGGGTAGGCCATTCTTGAATTCCCAAGCTGGAAAGGGAAACACCACTTGAGGGTTTAAATGAGTCCACTGAAAGTTGTGAGTCATCGGTGCCGTAATAAAATGGTCAGCGTGCAGCAATAAAGCTTTTATGGTTATGGAGCGAGCATACTTGAGAATAACTTGCCATACAAATAAGTATTTATTATCGGTGCAAAAAACCCCCGGCATTCTGCAATTTTAAATTCTGGAAAGATGTTTGCTTGGGCCACCAAGAGCTGGATAAACATGGCTCAACAGGAGGAGAGCTTGCTAAGGCTGTGCCATGTGGAAAATCAGCCATTATTTCCCCTTCGATGTGCCAGAGATAGGCACCCTATCTGTGCCCATTGGTTAGAATTGTTTTCTTCTTTTCTGGAAACTTACCAGGGACCAGAAGCCGTTGGGTTGAAGGGTAGCATCAATCCGGTTACCATTCCTAAAGGCAAAATAGGTTTAAAGTATGGTTGTGCATTTGGGGAACATCACAAATACGCTCTCTTTCTAAGCTCAGGAGGTAAGTTCTGTGAGGCACTCGACTGCAAGCGCGCACTTTCTTTCCTGAGCTACAGCATGCCAACCAGTCACGCACTCTCCAAGGTATTTTACGGAAGCTTCCCACTTCCAGGTATGGAAGAGCGATGACCTCCTGAAAGAGGAGAGTAGTTTTCAGGGAAAGATGATTTACTTTTTGTTTGCTGGGGGAGTAATGAAAAAGATTAAACTATGATGCCGAAAAGGAGGCCAGGTGCCGGTACCTGCTGCCGCTTGCTTTCGTGTTGGGCTGATTTTCGTACCAGGAGGGGCCTTCCCATTCTGTCCTCTTGAAGGAATGAAACGAGTGAATGAAATGGGAGAAACAAACACAACTCTAGTTTAAAGTACTACGAGGGATACCCGGAAAGTAAGGTTACAAGACATGTAGTTTGTATCACTGCCCTGTAGTGGGAAGCCAGCGGAAGCTGATTTTCATACTAGGAGGGACCTTTCCATTCCGTTCTCCCAAACGAATGAAAGAAACAAATGAAACAGGAGAAACAAATTCCGAACACAACTCTAGTTTAAAGTACTACAAGGGATATCCGGAAAGTAAGGTTGCAAGACCTGTAGTTCATATCACTGCCCTGTAGCAGGATGCCAGTGGAAAATGATTTTTGTGCTGGGAGGGACCTTCCCATTCTGTTCTCCCAAACGAATGAAAGAAATGAGTGAAACAGCAGAAACAAATTCCGAACACAACTCTAGTTTAAAGTACTACGAGGGATGTCCGGAAAGTAAGGTTACAAGACATGTAGTTGGTATCACTTCCCTGTAGTGGGAAGCCAGCGGAAGCTGATTTTCGTACCAGGAGGGGCCTTTCCATTCCGTTCTCCCGAAGGAATGAATGAAATGGGAGAAACGAATTCTGCACACAACTCTAGTTTAAAGTACTATGAGGAGTATCAGGAAAGTAAGGTTATAAGTCACGTAGTTCTCGCAGGGAATTTTTGGGGGAAGTTCGTATTGCTGCTCTGTAGTGGGAAGCCAGCGGAAGCTGATTTTCGTACCAGGAGGGGCCTTTCCATTCTGTTCTCCCGAAGGAACAAATGAAATGGGAGAAACGAATTCTGCCCACAATTCTAGTTTAAAGTACAATGAGGGATATCCGGAAAGTAAGGTTACAAGACTTGTAGCTCTCGCAGGGAATTTTTGTGGGGAAGTTCGTATCACTGCTATGTAGCGGGAAGCCAGCGGAAGTGAATGAGCAGTGCCAGTCGTCAGTAGCTCATCAGTACCCGCTCCCGCTTGCTTTCGTGTTGAACTGATTTTCGTACCGGGAGGGGCCTTCCCATTCTGTCCTCCCGAAGGAATGAAACAAGCGAATGAAACCGGAGAAACAAATTCCAAACACAACTCTAGTTTAAAGTACTACGAGGGATATCCGGAAAATAAGGTTACAAGGCACGTAGCTCTTGCAGGGAATTTTTGTGGGAAAGTTCGTATCACTGCCCTGGAGTGGGAAGCCAGCGGAAGCTGATTTTCGTACCAGGAGGGGCCTTTCCATTCTGTTCTCCCGAAGGAACAAATGAAATGGGAGAAACGAATTCTGCCCACAATTCTAGTTTAAAGTACAATGAGGGATATCCGGAAAGTAAGGTTACAATACAATTCTGCTGTCACCTGGGATTGCGACATCGACGATCCATACTTTGTTTTTTAACACGATTGTGAGGTCAGGAGTAGTGTGCGCTAGAACTTTGTCTGTCTGAATCCCGAAGTCCCAGAGTAGCTTGACGTGTTCATTCTCTGTAACTTTTTCCGGCTTGTGATCCCACCAGTTCTTTGTCGCAGGCAGATGGTATTTGTGGCACACGTTCCAATGAATCATCTGAGCAACGGTGTTGTGCCTCTGCTTGGAGTCTGTCTGCGCGATCTTCTTGCAGCAGCTGAGGACCAGAAGTCCCAGAGGAGTTTGCCGTGTTCATTCTCTGTAACTCTTTCCGGCTTGTGATCCCACCACTTCTTTGTCGCAGGCATTTGTGGCACAAGTTCCAGTGGATCATCCGAGCAACGGTGTTGTGCCTCTGCTTGGAGTCTGTCTGCACGATCTTCTTGCAGCAGCTGAGGATGGGATCTCTTGTTTCATCTGCTTCCTTGCAGAGTCTACATTTGGGATCTGTGTTATGCCTCTGCTTGTAGTCTGTCTGCGCGATCTTCTTGCAGCAGCTGAGGATGGGATCTCTTGTTTTATCTGCTTCCTTGAAGAGTCTACATTTGGGATCTGGTGTTATGCCTCTGCTTGTAGTCTGTCTGCGTGATCTTCTTGCAGCAGCTGAGGATGGGATCTCTTGTTTCATCTGCTTCCTTGCAGAGTCTACATTTGGGATCTGGTGTTATGCCTCTGCTTGTAGTCTGTCTGCGTGATCTTCTTGCAGCAGCTGAGGATGGGATCTCTTGTTTCATCTGCTTCCTTGCAGAGTCTACATTTGGGATCTGGTGTTATGCCTCTGCTTGTAGTCTGTCTGCGCGATCTTCTTGCAGCAGCTGAGGATGGGATCTCTTGTTTTATCTGCTTCCTTGAAGAGTCTACATTTGGGATCTGGTGTTATGCCTCTGCTTGTAGTCTGTCTGCGCGATCTTCTTGCAGCAGCTGAGGATGTGATCTATTGTTTCATCTGCTTCCTTGCAGAGTCTACATTTGGGATCTGTCGTCTATTTTTCAATTCTGTCTGCGCATTTTCGTGCAGCAGCTGAGGATGTGATCTATTGTTTCATCTGCTTCCTTGCAGAGTCTACATTTGGGATCTGGTGTTATGCCTCTGCTTGTAGTCTGTCTGCGCGATCTTCTTGCAGCAGCTGAGGATGGGATCTCTTGTTTTATCTGCTTCCTTGCAGAGTCTACATTTGGGATCTGGTGTTATGCCTCTGCTTGTAGTCTGTCTGCGCGATCTTCTTGCAGCAGCTGAGGATGGGATCTCTTGTTTCATCTGCTTCCTTGCAGAGTCTACATTTGGGATCTGGTGTTATGCCTCTGCTTGTAGTCTGTCTGCGCGATCTTCTTCTTCTTCATCTTCTTCTTCTTCTTCTTCTTCTTATTATTATTATTATTATTGGATAACCCTCATACATATGCACATAGGTAATGGGCTGTAGTTTTTGGTACAATACAGCATCCCACTTTCTTGTTACAGATGGTTCGTTCACAGAACTACATTTTAAAACAATAATGCATACCTCATGCATACGCCTTTTTAAATCATCACAGCTGTCAAGGCCTTGGTTATATAAGGCCTTGGTTGCCATGAAGCCACCTTGCAAATGTGCTGTTCTTACGGAAAGGTTTTAACTCAGTTGGCAGCCCTCTCTTGTCTATTAAAGGAGCAGGGCTTCTTTCATTCTCGCTCACTCTCCCCTCCCCAGGAGGATGCTGTTCTGAGATCTCGCTCTGTTCTTAATGGACTCCAATTATTTAATATTGTCGCCGGGATCCAGCCCCAAACGCCTGCGATGGCTTTCAGGCAGGGCTCCTAATGACTGTAATTGCAGGAGAGTGCCTTGCTGAAGCCGGAGCCGCCAGATGCGATGCCGTTCCGATGCAGGAAAGGTCACAGGGAAAGGGACGTCTAAATTAAGTTATAAATTACACCCAAAGAACAATATTTTGATGTTCGAGACCCAGGGATGTGAGAATGGCGAGGCATAATTCATGGATTCATTACCGAACAGAGGGGCCTGACAGCTGAGCCATGCCGAAAGGAGAATTTATTTGCGATATCACGCAGCCGGAATATGGCAGCAAAGTGGGCGTCACAAGGCAGTTTGCCCCCACCCCGCTCCAAAAAGCCCATCCTAACCTTGCTCTGATGTGGCAGAGTTTATGCTAATATGCCATGCCTGAGATCCAGAGACGTTTAGTGTCGTTTGGGATATAAATGGGGAGAATGGTCCGGGACATAGCCAGAGGGAAAAAGAACTGTTTCTTTTTCGTGGTCCCCGCAAAATGCACACATGGCTGTGCAAATTTTATGGGTGACCACTCAAAGAAACATGGTTACAGGTAAGCAACCATTCGTTCTTCTTCGTGGTCCCCGCAGAATGCGCAGAGCCACATGTGCGAATTTCACAGGTGACCACTCGAAGAAACATGGTTACAGGTAAGCAACCATTCATTCTTCTTCGTGGTCCCCGCAAAAGCGCACAGCCATATGTGCGAATTTCACAGGTGACCTCTCAAAGAAACAAGGTTACAGATAAGCAACCATCCCTCCTTTTTCGTGGTCCCTGTGAAATGTGCACAGCTATATGTGTGACTTTCACAGGTGACCACTCGAAGAAACATTTTTACATGTAAGCAGCCATTCCTTCTTCGTGGTCCCCGCGAAAAGCGCACAGCCATATGTGCGAATTTCACAGGTGACCACTCAAAAGAATCACGGTTACAGGTAAGCAACCATTCCTTCTTCTCCGTGATCCCTGCGAAATACACACAGCCATATGTGCGAATTTCACAAGTGACCACTCAAAGAAACATGTTTACATGTAAGCAACCATTCATACTTCTTCATGGTCCCCATGACATGCTCACATTCATATGTGCAAATCTCACGGATGAACACTCAAAGAAATAAGTTTACAGGTAAGCAACCATTTCTTCTTCTTCTTCATGGTCCCCATGAAATGTGCACATATGGCTGAGTGAATTTCATGGGTGACAACTCAAAAGAAACACGGTTACAGGTAAGCAACCATTCCTTCTTCTTCGTGGTCCTTGTGAAATGTGCACAGCCATATGTGTGAATTTCTTGGGTGACTACTTGAAGAAACACTGTTACATGTAAGCAACCATTCCTTCTTCTTCGTGGTCCCTGTGAAATGCACGCAGCCATATGTGCAAATGGCATGGATGACCACTTGAAAAAACACGGTTACAGGTAAGTAACCATTCCTTCTTTGTGGTCCCCGTGAATTGCGCACAGCCATATGTGCAAATGTCATGGGTTACCACTCAAAGAAATACTTTTACATGTAAGCAACCATTCCCCCTTCTTCATGGTCCTTGTGAAATGTGCACATATGGGTGCACAAATTTCATGGGTGATCACTTGAAGAAACATGGTTACAGGTAAGCAACCATTCCTTCTTCTTTGTGGTCCTTGTGAAATGTGCACAGCCATATGTGCGAATTTCACAGGTGATCACTCGAAGAAACCTGGTTACATGTAAACGATCATTCCTTCTCCGTGGTCCCCGTGAAATGCACACAGCTATATGTGTAAATGTCATGTGTGACCACTTGAAGAAACACGGTTACAGGTAAGCAACTAATCCCTCTTCTTCATGATCCCCATGAAATGCACACACCCATATGTGCAAACTTCACGAAGAAACATGGTAAGCAACCATTCCATTTTACAAGTCACAGAAATATAATAACTTGGGTTGCTGTGAATTTTCCGGGCTGTCTGGCCATGTTCCAGTAGCATTCTCTCCTGACGTTTCGCCCATATCTATGGCAGGCATCCTCAGAGGTTGAGGGATCTGTTGGAAACTAGGCAAGTAAGGTTTATATAACTGTAGAATGTCTAGGGTCTGCTTGAGACAAGTGTGAATGTTGCAAATGGCCACAAAATGATTAGCATTTAATAGTCTTGCTGCTTCAAAGCCTGGCTGCTTCCTGCCTGGGGGAATCCTTTGTTGGGAGGTGTTTTCTGGCCCTGGTTGTTGTCCTGTCTGGGATTTGTCTATTTTCTGAGTGTTGCTCTTTATTTACAGTACTTTCCTGATTTTGGAGTTTTTTAAGGGTATGAGACCCCACGAATGCCAAATCGGATCTCTGCGTGACACAAATGCCACCCGTCTGCCCTTCTTTTTCAGCTGGAACTGCTGTCCGCTTATCCCATTCTTCTTAGTCTCCTTCATTCCTTATTCTTCCAGCTTGTTAAACGTGTTCAGCAAAAGGAAAGGGGGAAAAAAGTTATTTTTGTGCCGTTCCTTTGGGCAAAAATAGATTCCTTCCATGAGTCATGCAAGGAGGCAGGGAACAGAGCACCACGCCGAGTGAACAATCCTGCTTTCAGTCGGTCCTTAATTTTTCTCAAAATGTACCTTGGTGGAGTTCATATCCTCACCCTCAAAAGCTCTTCGGTATAATTCTAGATATCAGGGGGTAGCCTAACCTTACTTATAAACACTGCAGGACCATCCCATGCGGAGACTGACCTCTTATAAGGTTTGGGCCGCCTTTAAGCCATTTATGGCCCACCAACATTCTGTTTTCCGTTCTTGAGTTCGGAGTAGAGCAACTGCTTTGGGAGACGGTGGTTGGGCATCTGGACAACATGGCCAATCTAGCAGAGTTGATGGCGGAGGACTATCGCTTCAGTGCTGGTGGTCTTTGTTTCTTCCAGCACGCTGACATATGTCCGCTTGTCTACCCAAAAGATTTGCAGGACTTTCCGGAGGCAGCGCTGATGGAATCGTTCCAGGAGTTGGGTGTGACGTCTGTAGACAGTCCACATTTCACAGACGTATAGCAGGGTAGGGAGGACAATCTATATATATAAATAAATGCTCTGTGCATAATGAATACCTTAAAAACAAAAGAACCAATGAACGAAATCACACCAAATTTGGCAACAAAACATCTCACAATACAAGGATTGACCATCACTCAAAAAATTATGACTTTGTCATTTGGGAGTTGTAGTTGCTGGGATTTATAGTTCACCTATAATCGAATAGCATTCTGGACTCCATCAATGATGGAATTGAACCAAACTTGGCACACAGAACTCCCATGACAAACAGAAAATACTGAAAGAGTTTGATGGGCATTGACCTTGAGTTTGGGAGTTGTAGTTCACCTACATCCAGAGAGCACTGTGGACTCAAACAATGATAGATCTGAACCAAACTTGGCACAAGCACACAATACACCCAAATATGAACACAGGTGTAGTTTGGGGAAAATAGACATTGACATTTGGTCAGTTGGTCATGGGGGTTCTGTGTGGGAAGTTTGCCCCATTTCTGTCGTTGGTGGAGTTCAGAATGTTCTTTGATTGTAGGTGAACTATAAATCCCAGCAACTACAACTCCCAAATGTCAAGGTCTATTTCCTCAAATTCCGCTAGTGTTCACATTTGGGCATATTGAGTATTCGGGCCAAGTTTGGTCCAGATCCATCATTGCCTGAATCCACAGTGCTCTCTGGATGTAGCTGAATTACAACTCTATAACTCAAGTTCAATGCCCACCAAACCCTTCCAGTAGTTTCTTTTGGTCATGGGCGTTCTGTGTGCCAAGTTTGGTTCAGTTCCATCATTGGTGGGGTTCAGAATGCTCTTTGATTGTAGGTGAACTATAAATCCCAGCAACTACAACTCCAAAATGTCAAGATCTGTTTCCCCTAAACTCCACCAGTGTTCACATTGTGGCATATTTGAACTGGAGGGGTTGGGGGGGGGGAGTGACCTCCTTTCTGGGAGTTGTAGTTCACCCACAAGCAGAAGGATTTGAGGGGATTGACCCACCATAGTGGGAGTTGTACTTTACCCTACAGCCAGAGAGCACACTGAGCCATCTAGAGGAAACCTCAAATGCCTCTAGGAAGCCCACAGGCAAGACATCCTTTTGTGTTCTTTCTTGCAACTGGCTCTGATGCTGGACGCAATATATACGAGGGTTGAATGAAAAGTAATGCCACCACCCTCGTAACTCCTCAACAGATGGCAGTACTGGTATGCGGCAGGTACTGGTTTGTTCAGTAGACTCTCCTCTACAGTTCCATTTTGGCGGGAAGCCTTAGCATTGAACGGCTGTGTTGTTAAAATGTGAGGTATGGAACCGTGCGCAGACGGTTGGCCAATCCGATGTAAGCAATGTGCAGTCATTGAATTCTTGACAGCAGAAGGTGTCACCCCAAAGGAGATTCATCAGATAATGCAGGCTGCTTATGGGGATTGTGTTGATGTGGGTACTGTGCATCGTTGGGCGAGTAAGTTGAAAGATGTTGAGGTGGGAACATCTGACTTGAGTGACAAACAAAGAGTTGGACGTCCTGTGACAGCAACCACCGAGTTTCACAAGCAAAAGGTTGACAGATGGATTCAGGACGATCGTCGTATCACTTCGCGGGAAATTTCAAGCATAATCGGTATTTCACAAGAACGTGTGGATCACATTATTGCTTTGCTTGGCTATCGGAAGATCTGTGCACGATGGGTACCCAGGATGCTGACGCTTGAAATGAAAACACACAGACTTGAAACTTCAGAGACTGGATCTCACCACCATACGACATCCTCCATACAGTCCAGATTTAGCACCGTCTGACTTCCATCTGTTCCTGATAATGAAATAAGATCTGCAGGGACGTCATTATGCTTCCGATGAAGACATTGAGAGATCTGTGCATGATGGGTACCCAGAATGAGAGATCTGTGAGACGTGGGTTGCGGAAACAGAGTGTCGCCTTCTTCCGTGACGGCTTCAGAAAGCTTGTTCATTGTTGGCAGAAATGTATCCAATTGTCTGGTGATTATGTGGGAAAGTGAATGTTGTTGTTGTTGTTCATTCGTTCAGTCGTCTCCGACTCTTCGTGACCGCATGGACCAGCCCACGCCAGAGCTCCCTGTCGGCCGTTACCACCCCCAGCTCCCTCAAGGTCAGTCCAGTCACTTCAAGGATGCCATCCATCCATCTTGCCCTTGGTCGGCCCCTCTTCCTTTTTCCTTCCATTTTCCCCAGCATCATTGTCATCTCCAAGCTTTCCTGTGTTCTGATGATGTGGCCAAAGTATTTCATCTTTGCCTCCAATATCCTTCCATCCAGTGAGCAGTCAGGCTTTATTTCCTGGAAGGATGGACTGGTTGGATCTTCTCGCAGTCCAAGGCACTCTCAGAACTTTCCTCCAACACCACAGCTCAAAAGCATCGATCTTCCTTCGCTCAGCCTTCCCTAAGGTCCAGCTCTCACATCCGTAGGTTACTACAGGGAATACCATGGCTTTGACTAGGCGGATCTTTGTTGCCAGTCTGATGTCTCTACTCTTACTATTTTATCGAGACTGGACATTGCTCTCCTCCCAAGAAGTAAGCGTCTTCTGATTTCCTGGCCACAGTCTGCATCTGCACTCATCTTTGCACCTAGAAATACAAAGTCTGTCACGGCCTCCACGGTTTCTCCCTCTATTTTCCAGTTGTCAATCATTCTTGTTGCCATAATCTTGGTTTTTTTCGTTTAGCTGCAACCCGGCTTTTGCGCTTTCTTCTTTCACCTTGATTAGAAGGCTCCTCAGCTCCTCCTCGCTTTCGGCCATCAGAGTGGTGTCATCTGCATATCTGAGGTTGTTAATGTTTGTTAATGGGAAAGTGAATAGTGGTAATTAAAGAGTACATTCTAAAGATTATTTCTGCATTTGATTTATTAAAATATTTCCATCCAAACCCAAGTAACGAAGGCGGACGCATTACTTTTCATTCATCTTTGGTAGAAATGTATCCAATTGTCTGGTGGTTGTGTGGGAAAGTGAATAGTGGTAGTTAAAGAGCACATTCTATAGATTATTTGATTTATTGAAATATTCCCATCCAAACTCAAGTAACGAAGGTGTAGGCATTACTTTTCATTCATCGTTGGTAGAAATGTATCCAATTACCTGGTGGTTGTGTGGGAAAGTGAATACTGGGAGTTAAAGAGCACATTCTAAGGATTATTTCTGCGTTTGATTTATTAAAAATATTCCCATCCAAACCCAAGTAACGAAGGCGGACGCATTACTTTTCATTCATCGTTGGTAGAAATGTATCCAATTGTCTGGTGGTTGTGTGGGAAAGTGAACAGTGGTAGTTAAAGAACACATTCTAAGGATTATTTCTGTGTTTTATTTATTAAAATATTCCTATCCAAACCCAAGTAACGAAGGTGGAAGCATTACTTTTCATTCATCGTTGGTAGAAATGTATCCAATTGTCTGGTGGTTGTGTGGGAAAGTAAATAGTGGTAGTTAAAGAGCTCGTTATGAGCATTATTTCTGCGTTTGATTTATTAAAATATATCAGGATTAATTTAGATATATGTGCGTTTTAAATGTGCTTCTATGTAATTTCAAGATGGAGTCTACTGTGTATTAGAAATTGCTGTGCAGAATGTCCATGAGGCTGTGATTAAGTAACCTTGAGACAAATGAGATAATGTATGCTCTACCTGGGAACAGAAGGGAGTCACCCGTCTCAGCCAGAGAGAAGAGAGATAAGCAGGTGTGCAGGGACTTTCGGTTTTCCACTAGTTCCAGTTTATAGCTCGCTGTGATAAGACGTGTGTTTGATGTACTTAGTAAAACTTAGTTTCTTTTGTAACTGAAAGCCTGCACAGTCCTTATTTCGCATCTCAGTGTCTGCTGATCTAGCAATCCTTCCGCTGGCAAACATCAACACTCTGACAAAATATTCCCATCCAAATCTAAACCTCGTATAATTTAGAACGACAACACTCGTAATCCTTCCTCCAAACCCCCTTTTATGCAGCGGCGCACAGAGCTTCCGTACACCCTTCTTGTCTTACTTGGCGTTGCGTGTGTTTTCCAGTGAGCTTTATGAAGTCAGACCTAATTTTAGTGTGGACTTCAAACCCAGAGCCCTGCGTACCAAGTTAATTTCCTCCTCCCTCCGTGCAAGCTTCCAAAAGTTCCCATTCTCTTGGTCAACCAGCTAACGTGAAACAAGAGAGGCCTACAGAGGAACCGGTCTCTTTTGAAGGTTGTTTATTTTGATCTGGTTTCCTTTCCCCTCCATTTCTTTTCTGTTGGAAAATGCTGCAGGGGAGGCTTTTAAATATCCACTTTGGCTCTGGATCCCCTTCGGGAAAAAAGGGGGAGAAGCAACGTTTTTCTTGCTGTCTCTCTTGGACTCCATCATAATTCTGTTTTGCTTCTCTGTCTCTCCTTCAGCTACATGAAAGTAACTACGATGCTGGCAAAGCCCTCCAACGCCTGGTGAAAAAGCCCGTGCCCAAACTCATTGAGAAGTGCTGGACGGAAGACGAAGTGGTAAGGAGCTATATTGTTGTTGCTGTTGTTGTTGTTGCTCTGATTTGCTGCAGTATAAGTAGAGGTTTATTTATTTTGTATCAAAGGCATTACATAAATTAGTATAAAGCTGATAAAAATAGAAGGAGCACAGGCAGCTAAATATCTTTTGACGAAAAACGGGCAACAGTAACAGCATTGTCTGTAGCCTCCAACAATTCTTCCTCTGTACATGATACAGGGCATAGTGGACAAGCATACAGATGCGGAGTTGTTTGTTCTGTTCCACAGTCACACAAGGTGTAGGATTCTTTTAGGTAGTGCCATTTTGCCAGGTTGTCTTTTCAGGGGTTTTTCACAGTGGGGGGGTTTCACAGGGTTCAACCTTATTTATCTCACATTTAGCAGCAACTTCCCAAATGCCAACTATCTTGGAGAGTTTATCAACAGGTGTAGGTTTAAGACATCCAGTGATTATTCTGCATGTTTCATTCAATGCTATGTTCACCTGCTTTGCATGGAGTGGTAGTTCTCATAAAGCTTTTCTTTGATTGGAGTCTACTGGGAGGAGGCTGGTAGCCATGTAGTGGCTCAACCTTATTTCTCTCACATTTAGCACCAACTTCCCATCACACATCAGGGAGAGCAGTGCCAACTAGCTTGTAGAGTTTATCAACAGGTGTAGGTTTATACAAGGCCAGAGCTGATGTTCTTACTAATTTTGGGTCTGCATCCCATCTGCTGCCAGTACGTTTTCGCGTGCAGCTACTTTGTACTTGGTGTTTAAGCAGTGTTTCCTATATGCTAGTGTTCGATCTAAGGTGACACCGAGATATTGGGTGTGGGTGGCTTTCACAGGGTTCAACCTTATTTCTCTCACATTTAGCAGCAACTTCCCATTGCACATCGGGGTGCGGGGGCAATGCCTGCTAGCTTGAAGAGTTTATCAACAGTAGTAGGTTTAAGATGTCCTGTGATTATTCTGCATATTTCATTCAATGCTATGTTCCCCTGGTTTGGATGGAGTAGTAATTTTCATAAAGCTTTCCCTTGATTCGAGTCTACTGGGAGGAGGCTGGTAGCCATGCAGTCGATGGCTTTCACAGGGTTCAACCTTATTTCTCTCACATTGAGCAGCAACTTCCCAAACACCAACTATCTTGGAGAGTTAATCAACAGGTGTAGGTTGAAGACATCCTGTGATTATTCTGCATGTTTCATTCAATGCTATGTTCCCCTGGTTTGCATGGAGTGGTAGTTCTCATGAAGCTTTCCCTTGATTGGAGTCTACTGGGAGGAGGCTGGTAGCCATGCAGTGGGTGGCTTTCACAGGGTTCAACCTTATTTCTCTCACATTTAGCAGCAACTTCCCATCGCACATCAAGGGGGGGGGGGGGCAATGCCAGCTAGCTTGTAGAGTTTATCAACAGGTGTAGGTTTAATACATCCTGTGATTATTCTGCATGTTTCATTCAATGCTATGTTCACCTGCTTTGCATGGAGTGGTAGTTCTCATAAAACTTTTCCTTGATTTGAGTCTACTGGGAGGAGGCTGGTAGCCATGCAGTGGGGGGCTTTCACAGTGTCCAACCTTATTTCTCTGACAAGATTAGTGAGGAGAGAGTTTCCGACGCTCATCAAAGTAACAGCCATTGGGTTCATAGCGTGTGCACTTAATTAACTAAAGGCAAATGACGGTGACATTATGCAGCGCGAACGAGGTCAGATCCTGTATTCCCTCACAGTCTTTCCGGCAGCAAAGCCCTGAGGCACACAAGAGTTCTCCTGACTGCCGCGGGCTTCCTCCGGGCCTGTCTCGCTCAGCTGCCGGGAAAAGGAAGCTTTTTAACTACGTCAATATTGGATGTGTCTGTTGTCGTTTTTCCCCAGGTAGCTTGGAGAAGGAAGGTTCTGAGGGCCTTGTTGGTGCTGATTTAGTCAAAACTGGTTGTCTGCTTTCTGTTGACATCTCCGTATGTCTTCACACACACGCATGAAAAACATACTGCGCTTGTGTACGGTGTAGAGTGGTGGTTCTCAACCAGCTGTTAGGGTTTCTGGGAGTTGAAGGCCAAAACATCTGGAGACCCACAGGTTGAGAACCACTGGTGTAGACTTTCCTGTCCATAAGATCTAATCTAGGAGTAGAGGAACTGTCTATAGCTCTGTTGTCATGGACCAATCATATCATGGTGGGGTTTGGACTTGGTGGGACTCAGAACCCTCGCAGAGATGGGCAGCCCATTAAGATAATAATTAAAAAGTAATAATAAAACTTTATTTATATACTGCTCTATCTCCCCAAGGGAACTCAGGGTAGTTTCCAAGTAACAGAATAAAATAAGTAAAGGGTTAGGGTAAGTAATCTTATCTCTTTTTTGGCAGAGTTAGACATTTGGTAGATCGGGGGAGTGCTCCCGATGTAATATATCTTCATTATTCTTATAAATAGGATTGTGAACATATTACAATTTGGTGGTTCTGGAATAGAACAGAGAGAGTGTTCATAAATGATCGACTTGATCATGGAGGATATATATTACTAATGTTATGATTATTAAAAATATTATAATATTATTATAGTAAGGTAAAGGTAAAGGTTTTCCTCTGACATTAAGTCCAGTTGTGTTCAACTCTGCGGGGTTGATGCTCATCTCCATTTCTAAGCCAAAGAGCCGGCATTGTCCATAAACACTTCCAAGGTCATATGGCCGGCATGATTGCATGGAGTGCTGTTACCTTCCCGCCGGAGCGGTACCTATTGATCTACTCATATTTGCATGTTTTTGAACTACTAGGTTGGCAGAAGCTGGGGCTAACAGCGGGAGCTCACTGCACTCCCCGGATTTGAAACTGCGACCTTTGGTCAACAAGCTCAGCAGCGCAGCGGTTTAACCCACTAGGCCACCGGGGGATCCAAAATAATATATGTAAGAATAATAATAAATAGAGTAAAATAATAAATGCAATAATAATAATAATAGAGTAAAATAATAAATGTAATATAAACAATTATAGAGTAAAATAATAAATGTAATATAAACAATTATAGAGAAAAAATAAATGCAATAAAATAAGAATATAGTAAAATAATGGAACTATAATAATAATTAATAGAGTAAAATAATGTAACTGTAATAATAAAAATAAAAAGTAGAGTAAAATAATAAATGTAATAAAATAATAATAATACAGTAACTGTAATAATAGTAAATAGAGTAAAATATTAAATGTAATAAAGTAATAATACAGTAAAATAATGTAATTGTAATAATAGAGTAAAATAATAAATGTAATAAAATAATAATACAGTAAAATAATGTAACTAATAATAATAATAATAAATAGAGTAAAATAATAAATGTAATAAAATAATAATACAGTAAAATAATGCAATTGTAATAATACAGTAAAATAATGTAACAGTAATAATAAAAATAAAAAATAGAGTAAAATAATAAATCTAATAAAATAATAATACAGTAAAATAATGTAACGGTAATAATAATAGATTAAAATAATAAATGTAATAAAATAATAATAATACAGTAAAACAATGGAGAATGTACCATGGATGATGGGTACCTTCACTCGCTTCCCGAGACCACTGTGACACTCATCCAATGACTGATCAAGACCAAACTTGGCACACAGAGCCCCCATGACCCACTCTACATCCTGGTGCTGTTTGGAGGAGGATGGACCATGGGTGATGGGACTCGCAGTACCTTCACTAACTTCCTGAGACCGCTGTGAGCTACATAAATAACTGAGAAAGACCAACCTTGGCACACAATACCTTTCTCGAATAACCCGGGCACCGCCGGGTCCCCAAGCTAGTCATCAATAAAAGGATTATTCCCCTACTCAACTGTGTGGTGTTTAAAGTCAGAGGGCTTTTCCTGGTCTGGAGTGCAACAACGACAGTGGTTCCATGGGGAGAAAAATTCAAAGCGAGTGAAGTGACTTCAGATTTACCAGAGGAGAAAGAGGGAAGAGGAAAGATAGGCGTCGTACGCATAGAGCTTCTCTTGAGATCTAAAACTGTGGGGTGGAGAGCAAGAGCTTTTGGTTGATAGGCAGAACACATCTAGGGAAAACACAAGGAAGAGCAGTCAGCATCCAAGAGCCAGGCTCCTGGCATCTTTCAGATAGGAATTGAGGACGGGAAGACCTTACGGCAGTGTTTCTCAGCCTTCCTAATGCCACGACCCCTTAGTACAGGATCTCACGTTGTGGTGACCCCCAAACATAACGTTATTTTCGTTGCTGCTTCTTTAATTTTGCTCCTGTTATGAATCGTAACATAAATGTCTGATATGCAGGGTGTATTTTCTTTCACTGGACCAAATTTGGCACAAATACCTGATGCACCCAAATTTGAATTGGGAATGTTGGAGTTGCTGGGATGTATAGGTAAAGGTAAAGGTAAAGGTAGTCCCCTGACATTAAGTCCAGTCATGTCTGACTCTGAGGTGTGGTGCTCATCTCCATTTCTAAGCCAAAGAGCCAGCGTTGTCTGTAGACACCTCCAAGGTCATGTGGCCGGCATGACTGCATGGAGCGCTGTTACCTTCCCGCCGGAGCGGTACCTATTGATCTACTCACATTTGCATGTTTTCGAACTGCTAGGTTGGCAGAAGCTAGGGCTAACAGCGGAAGCTCACGCCGCTCCCCGGAATCGAACCTGCGACCTTTCGATCAACAAGCTCAACAGCTCAGTGCTTTAACCCACTGCGCCACTGGGGGCTCCCTATGGGATGTATAGTTCACCTAAAATCAAAGAGCCTTTTGAACTCCACCAATGATGGAATTGAATCAAATTTGACACACAGAATTCCCATGGCGAAGAGAAATACTGGGAGAGTCTGGTGGACACTGACCTTGAGTTTTTGGAGTTGTAGTTCACCTACATCCATAGAACACTGTGGACTCAAACAGTGATGGATCTGGATCAGACTTGGCACAGATAATCAGTATGCCCAAATGTGAACACTGGCAGAGTTTGGAGAAAATAGACCTTGCCATTTGGGAGTTGTAGTTGCTGGGATTTATAGTTCACCCACAATGAAATAGCATTCTGAACCCCACCAATGATAGAATTGGACCAAACTTCCCACGCAGAACACCCATGCCAAGGAGAAAATATTATGTTTTCTGATGGTTTTTGGTGACCCCTCTAACACCCCCTCGCGACCCCCACAGGGGTCCCGACCCCCAGGTTGAGAACTACTGCCTTACGGCGAGCCAGTGCGCTGTAGATTTCAACCTCATCTCTGAATTATGCACTCGGTAATGGCTGCTTTTGCACCGACTGGAGTAGCTCGCCCGCTCGATGCTTGCCTCCGCCCTGCTCCAAAGGCTCTCGCTCTTCTCTCTTCTCTCCCCCGCCTCCTCCGGCGGCTTTTAGAGAGCGAAAGCTCGGTTGATATTTCAACTCCGTGGCTTTGATCAACAGTCGGGCCTTAAAAGATAGAGAGCGGAGCCTTGGAAATCAGAAAGGGAGGCAGCGGCGCTTAATGAAATACGAAGCCTCGCTCCTGAAGAGCGGGCGCTGTGGGTGCACAGAATGACAATCATTAGCTCTGTACACTCCTGTCGCTCTCCGCTCGTCTTATCATCTTTTTTCGGCGCCTCGCTTCCCTCCTCCCCACCTTTTTCCCAGCTATATTTGGCAGGCAGTGTGTGGACCTCAAGCTGTTCCCTTATTCCGAAGGAGTTTTTAATGCTCCACCTTTTCCTCCTGGTCTCTGATTGAGAACCCGCTCTGTCAAGGAAAAGAAGGACTATCGTACGAAGGTCTCCCATGGAAAACCCAGGTCCAAGTGGCACATGGATTTGGATCATCCTCATCACAGCTCATGTTTTGAACATTAGGATTCTGGGAAACCAGGGTTTGATGGGGGGGACGTCTGGCTTGAGAGCAGTACGTGTGAAAAAGATCTTGGAGTCCTCGTGGACAACAAGTTAAATATGAACCAACAATGTGATGTGGCGGCAAAAAAAGCCAATGGGACTTTGGCCTGTATCTATAGGAGCATAGTGTCTAAATCTAGGGAAGCCATGTTCCCCATGCTCTCCGCTTTGGTTAGACCACACCTGGAATATTGTGTCCAATTCTCTCTTTCACCCTCCATTCGTGCCTCTTCAAATTCCACAGCACTGCTGGTCACAGCTGACCTCCAGCTGGAGCGGTCAAGGGCCAGGGCTTCCCAGTTCTCAGTGTCTATGCCAGAGTTTTTAAGGTTGGCTTTGAGCCCATCTTTCAATCTCTTCCTGCTCACCAACATTCCGTTTTCCGTTCTTGAGTTCGGAGTAGAGCAACTGCTTTGGGAGACGGTGGTCGGGCATCCGGACAACGTGGCCGGTCCAGCGGAGTTGATGGCGGAGGACCATCACTTCAATGCTGGTGGTCTTTGCGGAGCACAGTGTCTAGATCTAGGGAAGTCATGCTCCTCATGCTCTATTCTGCTTTGGTGAGACCACACCTGGAATATTGTGTCCAATTCTGGGCACCACAATTAACGGGAGATCTTGACAAGCTGGAATGTGTCCAGAGGAGGGCGACTATAATTATCAAGGGTCTGGAGAACAAGCCCTATGAGGAGCGGCTTAAGGAGCTGGGCATGTTTAGCCTGAAGAAGAGAAGGCTGGGAGGAGACATGATAGCCATGTATAAATATGTGAGAGGAAGCCACAGGGAGGAGGAGGAAGCAAGCTTGCTTTCTGCTTCCCTGGAGACTAGGACGCAATGGAAGAATGGCTTCAAACTCCAAGAAAGGAGATTCCATCTGAACATGAGGAAGAACTTCCTGACTGTGAGAGCCGTTCAGCAGTGGAACTCTCTGTCCCTGAGTGTGGTGGAGGCTCCTTCCTTGGAAGCTTTTAAACAGAGGCTGGATGGCCATCTTTCGAGGGTGATTTGAATGCAATATTCCTGCTTCTTGGCAGAACGGGGTTAGACTAGATGGCCCATGAGGTCTCTTCCAACTCTTTGATTCTATGATTCTATGATGTCCCATTCATGTAATCATAGAGTTGGAAGCCTGTCATTGAACATTGAGAAAACCAAAGTTCTCTTCCAGCGGTCACCAGCCAATCCCACTCCAAAGCCAGAAATACACCTTAATGGTGTAACATTAGAAAATGTTGACCATTTCCGCTCCCTTGGCAGCCACCTCTCCACCAAAGTCAACATTGACACTGAAATACAACACCGCCTGAGCTCTGCAAGTGCAGCATTTTTCCAAATGAAGCAGAGAGTGTTTGAGGATGGGACATCCGCAGGGAGACCAAGGTGCATGTTTATGAAGCCATTGTCCTCCCAACCCTGCTGTGGCAGCCACCTCTCCACAAAAGTCAACATAGACACTGAAATACAACACCACCTGAGCTCTGCGAGTGCAGCATTTTTCCAAATGAAGCACAGAGTGTTTGAGAAACGGGACATCCATAGGGAGTCCAAGGGGCTTGTTTATAAAGCTATTGTTCAGAATGCTCTTTGATTGTAGGTGAACTATAATTCCAAGAAACTACAACTCCCAAATGTCAAGGGCTATTTCCCCCAAACTCCACCAGTGTTCACATTTGGGCATATTGAGTATTTGTTCCAAATATTGAGTATTTGGTCCAGATCCATAATTGTTTGAGTCCACAGTGCTCTCTGGGTGTAGGTGAACTATAACTCCCAAACTCAAGGTCAATGCCCACCAAAACCTTAGTACAAATACCTGATATGCCCAGATTTTAATACTGGTCATGGGAGTTCTGTGTGCCAAGTTTGGCACAATTCTATCATTGGTGGAGTTCAGAATGTTCTTTGATTGTAGGTGAAGTATAAATCCCAGCAACTACAACTCCCAAATGACACCCAACCCTACCAGTATTCAAATTTGGGCGTATGAGGTATCTGTGCCAAGTTTGGTCCAGTGGATGAAAATACATCCTGCAGATGAGAGATTTCCATTACGATTCATAACAGGAGCAAAAGTTATGAAGTAGCAACGAAAAAGTTATGAAGTAGCAACTGGAGACTCGGGCACAATGTAGCCAGACGAAGCAATGTTGGAATTGAGGCAAGACTTCTTCTCAGGTCCCTGGAAGCCTTGCCTTGGATAGGTTCCTGTTCTAAGTGCCTTGTTTAATTCATGTTCAAGTTTGGGGGTTTTACCTTGGAAGTTTTAGTATTTGTTTTCATAGACTCTGATGGACTATTTCCTGGACCATTTGTTTCTATCTATCTATAGCTTCAAACTACAAGAAAGGAGATTCCATCTGAACGTTAGGAAGAGCTTCCGGACTGTGAGAGCTGTTCAGCAGTGGAACTCTCTGCCCCGGAGTGTAGTGTAGTGGAGGCTCCTTCTTTGGAGGCTTTTAAACAGAGGCTGGATGGCCATCTGTTGGGGGTGCTTTCAGTGCAATTTTCCTGCTTCTTGGCAGGGGGTTGGACTGGATGGCCCATGAGGTCCCTTCCAACCCTAACCTTACCTGGCTAATGTCGGGTCCCCATTCCCGCACACCGGACACACACAGATGTTTCATGGACATCAGGAAGAACTTCCTGACTGTGAGAGCTGTTCAGCAGTGGAACTCTCTGCCCCGGAGTGTGGTGGAGGCTCTGTAATTCTATGATTCCCCCAGTTAGCAACCAGCCAAGCTTTGAAGCTGTAAGCCCCATTCAATACTAATCAACTTCCCACTGCCATTGCGCAACTCCAGAGAGATCTAGATCCCCTTGACTTTGCAAAGATCACCCGGGTCCTGGGTCGTCAAGTGAATTCAATTAGCCAGCCTGCTGTTCTTCGCAATCAGCGTCAAGGCGCTAATTAAGGCCCCAGCCCCATGCGGCACGGTCCTCCCTGCGCATTACAGGGCACCGCCAGGAATTCTGCCTTCAGCGAGCATGCATAAACAAACAGAATTAATAACTATCCAAGTGTGGACGGGTGACTTAATCGGTTTCGATTAGATGCAGCTCAGCCTGGAGCCTCTGTTATTTAAATGTGCTTCTCAGTGAGTAATTAAAAAAAAACTAATGAACTAGAGGCGGGTTTTCGTAGCTTATCTGTATAGCTCCCCATTGATTCTGCATAGATTTGGCAACATGTAGAGAGGGACATACAGATCACAGTACTGGTATGCGGCAGGTACTGGCCTGTTCAGTAGACTCTCCTCTACAGTTCCATTTTGGTGGGAAGCCTTAGCATTGAACAGTTGTGTTGTTAAAGTGAGAAGTATGGAACCCTGTGTAGACGGTCGGTCAATACGACTTAAGCACCATATGCGGCAGGTACTGGCTTGTTCAGTAGACTCTCCTCTACAGTTCCATTTTGGTGGGAAGCCTTAGCATAGAACGGTTGTGTTGTTAAAGTGCGAAGTATGGAACCCTGCATAGACGGTTGGTCAATACGACTTAAGCACCGTATGCGGCAGTTACTGGCTTGTTCAGTAGACTCTCCTCTACAGTTCCAGTGTGGTGGGAAGCCTTAGCATTGAACAGTTGTGTTGTTAAAGTGTGAAGTATGGAACCCTGCATAGACGGTCGGTCAATATGACTTAAGCACCGTATGCGGCAGGTACTGGCTTGTTCAGTAGACTCTCCTCCACAGTTCCATCTTGGTGGGAAGCCTTAGCATTGAACGGTTGTGTTGTTAAAGTGCAAAGTATGGAACCCTGCACAGACGGTCGGTCAGTGTAACTTAAGCAACGTGCAGTCATTGAATTCTTGACAGCAGAATGTGTTGCCCCAAAGAAGATTCATCAGAGAATAAAAGCTGTTTGTGGTGATTGTGTTGATGTGAGTACTGTGCGCCGTTGGACGAGTGAGTTTAAAGATGTTGAGGTGGGAACATCTGACTTGCATGAAAAACAAAGAGGTGGATGTCCTGTGACAGCAACCACCGAGTTTCACAAGCGAAAGTTTGACAGATTGATTCAGGACGATTGTCATATCACTCAGAGAGAAATTTCAAGCGTAATCGGCATTTCACAAGAACGTGTAGGTCACATTATTGGGGTGACCCTTTGGGGTGACACCTTCTGCTGTCAAGAATTCAATGACTGCACGTTGCTTAAGTCACATTGACCAACCGTCTGCACAGGGTTCCATACTTTGCACTTTAACAACACAACCGTTCAATGCTAAGGCTTCCTGCTAAGATGGAACTGTAGAGGAGAGTCTACTGAACAAGCCAGTACCTGCCGTATACCAGTACTGCCATCTGTTGAGGAGTTACAAAGGTAGAGGCGTTACTTTTTCTGCTAAGGCTTCCTGCCAAAATGGAACTGTAGAGGAGAGTCTACTGAACAAGCCAGTACCTGCCGCATACCAGTACTGCCATCTGTTGAGGAGTTACAAAGGTAGAGGCGTTACTTTTTCTGCTAAGGCTTTCTGCCAAAATGGAACTGTAGAGGAGAGTCTACTGAACAAGCCAGTACCTGCCGCCTACCAGTACTGCCATCTGTTGAGGAGTTACAAAGGTAGAGGCGTTACTTTTTCTGCTAAGGCTTCCTGCAAAATGGAACTGTAGAGGAGAGTCTACTGAACAAGCCAGTACCTGCCGCATACCAGTACTGCCATCTGTTGAGGAGTTACGAAGGTGGAGGCATTACTTTTTCTGCTAAGGCTTCCTACCAAGATGGAACTGTAGAGGAGAGTCTACTGAACAAGCCAGTACCTGCCGCCTACCAGTACTGCCATCTGTTGAGGAGTTACGAAGGCGGAGGCATTACTTTTTCTGCTAAGGCTTCCTACCAAGATGGAACTGTAGAGGAGAGTCTACTGAACAAGCCAGTACCTGCCGCCTACCAGTACTGCCATCTGTTGAGGAGTTACGAAGGCGGAGGCTTTACTTTTTCTGCTAAGGCTTCCTGCCAAAATGGAACTGTAGAGGAGAGTCTACTGAACAAGCCAGTACCTGCCGCATACCAGTACTGCCATCTGTTGAGGAGTTACGAAGGTGGAGGCATTACTTTTTCTGCTAAGGCTTCCTGCCAAAATGGAACTGTAGAGGAGAGTCTACTGAACAAGCCAGTACCTGCCGCATACCAGTACTGCCATCTGTTGAGGAGTTACGAAGGTGGAGGCATTACTTTTCTGCTAAGGCTTCCTGCCAAAATGGAACTGTAGAGGAGAGTCTACTGAACAAGCCAGTACCTGCCGCATACGCAGTACTGCCATCTGTTGAGGAGTTACGAAGGTGGAGGCATTACTTTTTCTGCTAAGGCTTCCTACCAAAATGGAACTGTAGAGGAGAGTCTACTGAACAAGCCAGTACCTGCCGCCTACCAGTACTGCCATCTGTTGAGGAGTTACGAAGGCGGAGGCATTACTTTTCATTCAACCCTTGTATTTTGAGACGTTTGTGCGCCTGCCATATTGATGGCCATCCCCACTCCCCTTCCATTCTGTCTCCAAAAGAATCCTCACAAATATTTACAGTCGTGAGATGCCCTTCTTAAAAGCTCTTGCTTGCTCTAGCGGAGACTAGAAACGAAACGTTCCGTGCTGTGACATTATTTTTAATAGGGTAGTTATCCATACCCGAGAAACAAAAATATCCCTTGTGTTGCGTGTCCTTTTTCTGCAGGCGTGTTTGTGCATGTGCAGAAAAAGAGACGGAAAACCATTATTCCGTGTAGCCGGGGGCTTCTCGGGTTGAGGGGAAACGTACTGCTCAAAAGATTAATACATTCTATAGAGTTTGGCTGTTCAAAGTATGCGTTTCATCTCATTTTCAAGAGTGCTTTTCCTTCTTTTTGAATTAGAGATTGCTTACACTCTCGGCTGTTCCCAGTCGTTTTCCTGCGTAACGAGAACAAGACACAAGAGGCTCCAAACGCGGCGTTTGTTCTCCCCCAAAGCAATTTATTTCATAAACAAAGAGGGCCAATGCCATTATCCTTTGTAGTTTCTTAGCAACGGGAATGGGAGTCCGTTTCGCTGGCTCAGTCGGTCGGCGGAATGCACATCTTGTTCCTTCTGTGTGTGTTGAAACATTTCACGGCGCGGCTTCATAACTTAAACAAAGCCCCATTACCTGGAGAGCCCTCGGTAGAGATGCTGTAAAACTCAAAAGAAGGAGATCTGATGGCTTTTGTTCCGTTTGCCTTTCTCTTCGTGTTGTATTCTCTGTAAAATATCTCAGCCCTGTGGCTGAGTTTTCACTCTCTATTTATGTACAACAGGTGGGTTATGCCTCCACTTGTAGGTTTGCAATTCAAATCCCATTGACTGTTGCGTTCCAGAACAGGAAGAGCCCTCCGACTTTCAACACCACACCGTTGGATAGGGAAACAATCCTTTTATTAAAGATAATTAAAAAGCAGGAAAGTAAAAAAGCACTTTAAAGAAATAGGTAAATCCAATTAGGTAGGAAGATAAGCAGGAACAAAGTAGTCCAGGGCAATAGTCCAGCAAAGTCCATAAAAAACAAAGTGTTGCACTCCAGGACAGGAGAAGCCCTCTGACTTTAAACACCACAACGTTGGGTGGAAAACAATCCTTTTATTGAAGATAATTAAAAAGCAGGAAAGTAAAAAAGCACTTTAAAGAAATAGGTAAATCCAATTAGGTAGGAAGATAAGCAGGAACAAAGTAATCCAGGGTGATAGTCCAGCAAAGTCCATAAGAAACAAAGTGTTGCACTCCAGGAGAGGAGAAGCCCTCTGACTTTAAACACCACAACGTTGGGTGGAAAACAATCCTTTTATTGAAGATAATTAAAAAGCAGGAAAGTAAAAAAGCACTTTAAAGAAATAGGTAAATCCAATTAGGTAGGAAGATAAGCAGGAACAAAGTAATCCAGGGTGATAGTCCAGCAAAGTCCATAAAAAACAAAGTGTTGCACTCCAGGAGAGGAGAAGCCCTCTGACTTTGAACACCACAACGTTGGGTGGAAAACAATCCTTTTATTGAAGATAATTAAAAAGCAGGAAAGTAAAAAAGCACTTTAAAGAAATAGGTAAATCCAATTAGGTAGGAAGATAAGCAGGAACAAAGTAATCCAGGGTGATAGTCCAGCAAAGTCCATAAAAAACAAAGTGTTGCACTCCAGGAGAGGAGAAGCCCTCTGACTTTGAACACCACAACGTTGGGTGGAAAACAATCCTTTTATTGAAGATAATTAAAAAGCAGGAAAGTAAAAAAGCACTTTAAAGAAATAGGTAAATCCAATTAGGTAGGAAGATAAGCAGGAATAAAGTAAAGTCCATAAGAACAAAGTGCAAACTTCCCAATCCTTTTATTGAAAATAATTAAAAAATAGTAAATTTTAAAAGCACTTTAAAGAAATAGGTAAATCCAATTAGGTAGGAAGACAAGCAGGAATAAAGTAGTCCAGGGTAACAAGCCAGCAAAGTCCATAAGAACAAAATCAGAACTTCCCAAACTTCCCAATCCTTTTATTGAAAATAATTAAAAAATAGTAAATTTAAAAAGCACTTTAAAGAAATAGGTAAATTTAATTAGGTAAGAAGATAAGCAGAAACAAAATAGTTCACAAAAATAGTCCAGCAAAGTCCATAAAAACGAAGTCAAAACTTCCCAAATAAAATAAAGGAACCCCAGGAAACATGAATCCAAGGCATGAATATAAAAGCATAGATCCAAGAATCAGAACCATGAAACAAAGGCACTTAAAACATGGATTTTCCAAGCAAAGCTTCCATGAAACAAGGACGAGATCTTGACTTGATTCCAAACGATGCTTCATCTGACTACATATCCTGTACTTGGGACTTTGATCTCGTTAGCTATGTTTCTATCGTTCAGAAATTGGTTTTGCTTTAGCTGAGAATTTCACATCTTTCTCTCTCTGAGCCTGGCAGAACGCCAAAGCCACTGTTCGGCTCTCCTGTTTCGACTGATCTCCTCCCGTCTATCTTTTTGCTCATTAACTTCTGCAGGTACTGAGTTGTTTTCAAGCCCCAAATCATGGGAACTCTCTGGTAGCAATTCAGGGAGTACATCATCATCCCCACACCCTTCAGGGACATTCTCATGGGAAACTACACTTTGAACAGGGATCTCCTGGACATTCTCTGCATCAATATCATTGACCAAACCATTGCCATCTTGAAACTCATTGACATCACTCCCCACATCCAAAGCACCGTGATCCTGAAACACATTCACAGGCTGAGCTGCAACACTGGCTATCTTGTGAATGTGTCTGGGAGGCCATATGTTGGCTGAAAGGTAAAGGTTTCCACTTGACATTAAGTCTAGTTGAATTCTACTCTGGGGGGAGGTGCTCAAAGATCCGGCATTGTCCGTAGTCACCTCCTAAGTCATGTGGCCGGCATGATATCATGGAATGGCGTTTCCTTCCCACCTTTGTTGTCTACCCCTTAGTTACCTCAAGGTTGGATTACTGTAATGCACTTTACGTGGGGCTGCCCCTGAAGACGGCCTGGAAACTGCAGTTGGTGCAAAGGTCGGCAGCCAGATTGTTCATTGGACCAAACTACAGGGAGCGAGCGGTCAACCCCCCTGTTCAAACAGCCCCAGTGGCTGTCAATAAGTTTCCGGTCCCATTCAAGGTGCAGGTCATTACCTATAAAGTGTTGGAGCTCAGCCTGTGATTGTGCTTCAAGATCAGGGTGCTTTGGATTTGGAGAGGGATGTCAAGGAGTTTCAAGATGGCAATGGTTTGGTTAATGATATTGATGCAGAGAATGACCAGGAGATCCCTGTTCCAAGTGTAGTTTCCCATGAGAATGTCCCTGCGGGGTGTGGGGATGGTGGTCTGCTCTCTGAATTGTTACTAGAGAGTTCCCATGATAGGGAACATGAAAACAGCTCGGCACCTGGCCCAGCTGCAGAAATTAATGAGCAAATAGATGGGAGGAGATCAGTCAAAACAGGTTCTGAGAGAAAAGGATAAGGCATTCTCAGCTAAAGTGGAACCAATTTCTGAGTGCTAGAGACATAGCTAACGAGGAGATAAAAGGTTGGTGCTTATTTCTAAACTGAAGAGCCGACGTTGTCCATAGACACCTCCAAGGTCATGTGGTTGGCATGACTGCATGGAGCGCCGTTACCTTCCCGCAGAAGCAGTACCTATTGATCTACTCACATTTGCATGTTTTCGAACTGCTAGGTTGGCAGGAGCTGGGGCTAGCAATGGGAGCTCACCCCGCTACCTGGATTCAAACGGCCAACCTTTTCATTAGCAAGTTCATAGATGCCTCCAAATTCGTGTGGCCATCACGACTGCATGGAGCCGTGTTACCTTCCTGCAGAAGCAGTACCTATTGATCTACTCACATTTGCATGTTTTCGAACTGCTAGGTTGGCAGGAGCTGGGACTAGCAATGGGAGCTCACCCTGCTCTCCGAATTTGAACTGCCTACCTTTGATTAAGAAGTTCATAGACACCTCCAAGGTCATGTGGCCAGCACGACTGCACGGAGCAGTGTTACCTTCCTGCAGAAGCGGTACCTATTGATCTACTCACATTTGCATGTTTTCGAACTGCTAGGTTGGCAGGACCTGGGGCTAGCAATAGGAGCTCACCCCGCTCCCTGGATTCAAACTGCCAACTTTTTGGTCAGCAAGTTCAGCAGCTCAGTGGTTTAACCCATTGTGCCAGTGGGGGCTCCATAAATATGGATGTGTGTGTATATGTATATAATGTTTACTTCTAAAGAATGGCTGACCTGAAGACGGCCTTGGCCTTCTCATGAAATGACACTTGCCTTCATCAGCTTGATCTACATGAGGTTGTCTTCCCTCCTCTCTTTCTCAGCTCTACCCAACGTCCACTGGTGAGGAATACTGGGACTGACAGCTCCGATTATATAAGCAGAATCTCCTTGGGGGCAAACTCTGAGGTTTTGAGAGCGCTCATGTCAGCCAGGCTCACCGTCTTTCCAAACCAATGACCGGGGATTGGCTGCCCGGTACCCGAATCAAGCTAATCCACCAGGAAGTGTTGTTTCTGAAAGGAAGTGGGAAAGGGAGGTGGGAAGAGACTCACATGGCATGGCCCAATCTTGAGCTTTGGCATCCATCCCTGTTTTGAGATTTGTTGGTTGTCTTGCTTATTTATCTCTTGTTTTTAATTAAAAAAGAGGATTGCAAACCTGGACGGGTCTCTCTTCCTCCAAAGTTAGCCACCCAGTGGCAGGAGGAGAGTCTTGCAGGGTGGAGAAATTTGGAAGGAGGAAAGAGAAGGAAGGAAAGACAAAAGGGAAGGAAGGAAGGAAGGAGGAAAGAAGAAAGGAAGGACAAAAGGGAGGAAGTGAAGGAAGGAAGGAGAAAGAGAGAGAAGGAATGAGGGAGGAAAGCGGGAAGGAAGGAAGGTTGGAAGAGAAAGAGAGAGGAAGAAGTGAAGGAAAGATGGATGGATGGATGGAAGGAAGGAGAAAGAGAGAGGAAAGGAGGGAGGAAAGAGGGAAGGAAGACAGGACAAAAGGGAGGAGCGAAGGAAGGAAGGAGAAAGAGAGAGAAGGAATGAGGGAGGAAAGCGGGAAGGAAGGAAGGTTGGAAGAGAAAGAGAGAGGAAGAAGTGAAGGAAAGAAAGGAAGACAGAACAAAAGGGAGGAGGAAAAGGAGAAAGGAAAGAGAAAAAGGAAGAGGGGAAGGAAGGAAGGTGGAAGAGAAGGAGGAAGGAAAAAGGAAAGAGGGAAGGAAGGAAAGAAAGGAAGGAAGGAAGTGAAGGGGAAGGAGGAGGAAGAGGAAAAAGAAGGAAAAAGGAGAAGAAGGAAGGAAGGAGAAAGATAGAGAAGGAAGGAGGGAGGGAGGAAGGAAGGGAAAGAAGGAGAGAGGAAAACATAAGGAAATATGGATGGAAGGAAGAAAGGAGAAAGAGGGATAGGGAAGGAGGGAGGAAAGAGGAAAGGAAGACAGGACATAAGGGAGAAGCGAAGGAAGGAAGGAGAAAGAGAAGGAATGAGAGAGGAAAGTGGAAAGGAAGGAAGGATGGAAAAGGAGGGAAAAAGAGAAGGAAAGATGGATGGAAGGAAGGAGAGAGAGAGGGAAGGAGGGAAGAAAGAGGAAGGAAGGAAGGAAGGGAAGAAAGGAGGAAGGAAGGAAGGAGGGAAGGAAGGAAGGAAGGAAGGAAGGAAGGAAGAGGAAGGAAGGAAGGAAGGAAGGAAGGAAGGGAGGAAGGAAGGAAGGAAGGAAGGAAAAAGAAGGGGAGAGAGAGGAAGAGGAAAAAGAAGAAGGAGGGAGGAAGAGAAAAGAGGGGGAGGGAGAAAAAGGAAGAAAGGAAGGAAGGAAGTGAAGGAAAGAGAAAAAAAAAGCACAGTGTGAGATCTCCTGGCTCGAATGACGTGGATCAGAACCAAAGAGAGAGATTGTTAGAGAGAGAGAGGGAGGAAGAAGGAAGGAAGGAGGGAAGGAAGGAAGGAAGGAAGGAAGGAAGGAAGGAAGGAAGGAAGAAGAAGGAAGGAAGGAAGGAAGGAAGGAGAAAGAGAGGGGGAGGGAGGGAGGGAGGGAGGGAGGAAGGATGGAAGGAAGGAAGGAAGGAAGGAAGGAAGGAAGGAAGGAAGGAAGGAAAGAGGAAAAGAAGACAAAAAGGAAGGAGGGAGGAAGGAAGGACGGGAGAAAGAGACATCTTAAGTTCTACGGCTGCATTTAAGCAAGTGCAGCTTCAAAAGCATTCAAAGGTACAGTAGAAAGAAAACCAAACAAGGACTTAAAAAAAAAACGAGACCTGGGTTGCTTTTCCGGGCTGTCTGGCCATGTTCCAGAAGCATTCTCTCCTGACGTTTCGCAGATTCCTTTTGCACGCTCTGCCAGGGCTTTCATTGTGCTTCTGTTTTGACTTGGGTGATGGTTGGAGCCGTTATGTAGGTATCTATCTGTGTGTGTAGGTTTTCTGTAAACTTTGTGTCTCACTTGTTGATGGGGTCTGCGGGCTAGCGGATGAGTAGGACATCTAGAAGTGGTTCAGTTCACCTTGGAGGAGGTGGGCTTTGCAGATTCTTTTTCCTTTGGATCTTGTGAGTAGACTATCCACTTTGTGCAGGCCGGAAACCGAAATTCTTAAAGGAAGTCATTTTTGCAATAAGCTTCCCAGAGTGAGTGATAAACAGGAGTTTAAACACGGTGGAGAAAGGAGAATTGGCTCCTTAACTAGCTTTGAAAGGATGAAAGTCCGTTATAATTATGCCTCTCTTGAAATAGAAGGCTTTCCCCGGCTAAGACTTGCGATTTTGAATGTTTGAGAGGCTTGGTTTTTCAACGAGTCCTTAAATCCTTGGATCATTATGTAAAGCCGAAGTGGGTTTTGCACCGAGGAATTTATGGAACATCCTTTGCTGTAGCTTCGCAATGCACACATCTATCCCCACGGGCCATTTACTCTATTTCCAGACTGACAGTGCCCCCCGTTTTCTGCAAACCCAAATAGCTTTTGTGTCCAGTCCTCCCCTGGACCCACGGCCAAGACCTTACACTTAGAAGGCCATCAGACTCAGAAACGAGGGATTGTCAATGACGAAAGAATGAATAGTGCCTTCAAGACCAGACTGTTGTTATTGTCAACCAACTATGGCTTTCATCACTAATGGGAGATGTCTTTTGTATGGTCAATAATAATAATAATAATAATAATAATAATAATAATAATAATAATAATAATAATGGGTTTAATAGTGTCTTAAAGGTCAACCTTCTATTATTTATTGATTTACAGTATTTATATTCCGCCCTTCTCGCCCCGTAGGGGACTCAGAGCGGATTACAATGCGATACATGGCAAACATTAGACATACAACATATATAGACAGACAACAGAGGCAATTTAATATTCCAGCTTTTCCAGCTTCATGAGGGATGCTCGATTCCGCTGAGGCTTCACTGTCCACTTGTGACACCTTGATGGAGTACTTCCTCATTCTTATTCACGCTGCTGGAAGGTTTTATGGTGCCGTAAATTACTTAAATTAGCCTCTCCGCATAAAGCAGTACCTAAATTTCCTACTTGACAGCTGCAACTCTCTTTCAGGCTGCATAGGTCGACAGCAAGCTAGACTATTAATGGTCGGGAGCTCACTCCGACCCAGACTTGCTGCAAACTCATGACCTCTTGGCCAGTAATGATTTAATGCATCTGGCTACTAACTAGGCTTGGGCAATCCATGGTTCTAAATGGTTCTAAAGTACTTACAAAAGTAAAGTTCTGGTGGTGAAAATTTCAGAACTCTAACAAAACTTTCAAAATTTAATTATTATTTCATTATTGCTGATTTTAATGACAGAACCAATTAGGAACCAATTAGAGTTTTGTTAGAGTTCTGAAATTTTCACCACCAGAACTTTACTTTTGTAAGTACTTTAGAACCATTTAGAACCATGGATTGCCCAAGCCTACTACTAACTAGCTGCACCACAGCCCGGTTATGCCAACCAACATGTTTTCCATCATCATAGGCAGGGGTTGTGTAAGGTTAATCCATCTTCATGACATCTTCGAGGCTAAACGTCTGTTGTGTCAACCAATTAGGACTTTCATCACCAATGGTGGGTGTCTTCTGTATGATCAATGGGGCTTAACACCCCCTTAAAGACCAAACTGTGGTTATGTCAAGCAATTATGGCTTTCATCCCAGTGGAGGTTAGAAGGGAGATACCTCAATAGTTTCCACAGTCTATTCCTTCCCCTTTTTTTTGAAGAGGGTGATGATGGTGGCATCCTTGAAATCTGCTGGCATTTTCTTGGTCACCTACACTTTTTCTATGAGCTGGTGGAGTTGTTGTGTCAGATCAGGTCCTCCCATTTTAAATAGTTCAGCAGGGATCCCATCAGGTCCGCTGGCTTTGTTATTATTTTATTAGCTGATGGCATTGCTGACTTCTTCCAAACTCGGCAAGCTCATCCCTGGTTTGTTGTTGTGGGAGAACCTCTTCGGCCACATTGGAGCTGCGATTCCAGATGCTTTGGTAGTGTTCTTTCCAAAGTAGCGTAAGTTTGGTTCCATCTGATGAACGTAGAGGGTATATGCCATGGTTTCTTGGTCCATAGATGACCTTTCTGACTTTGAAAAATCCCTGAGCATCATGTTGTTGTAACCTTTGGTTTTGGCTTTCAGTCTTCTGAGGTTAAATAGCTTGCCATCTGTCCAATAGATGATTTCCATTCCGGTGGGAAGCTTCCCATCAAGAAGATGAAGTATTATAGTGATGAAGATGGAAAATAAGGTTGGGGCAATAACACATCCCTGTTTGACACCTGATTCCACCTTAAATGCAGTCATGCTGACCATATGACCTTGGGGGTGTCTACAGACAACACCAGCTCTTCAGCTTAGAAATGGAGATGAGTACCACCCACCAGTCAAACACAACTAGACTTAATATCAGGGGAAGCCTTTGAGATATATGGGTGTCTTCCTTCTGGGCCATAGGTGCATAATAGCTTTTCCTATCTTCTTGCTTTTGGCCATTTTGGAGTGCAGCAGACTTTGTAGTGAACACGTGGTTTCTCTTCATTGCTTCTCGGTTTCCAGGAATCCATCTTAATCCACCACCCCTTTCCATCTCTTTCCCTTTCCTCTGCCGTATATTCAAAATTTCCTGTTAAGATTTATATAGCTTTTAGGTTCTGCTCCGTGAGATTGGTCACGCGATAGCTCATGCATTTAGAAGAGCCAGTAAACATCCCACCGCATTTACCCTCCACTGACTTGGAATAATTTCAGGCACTCAAATAAAGCAGTCCAGTTATGAATCTGAATTTGGCGGCGAGGGCATTGTGTCATTTTGGGGGGTTGGTAGTCGGGAAAAAGCAGCAGCCCTGCTTCACATTTTCCTTTTGATATGTGTTTTGGAAATGTTTTTGTTCTCTAGAGCAGTGGTTCCCAACCTATTTTTGACCAGGGACCACTCTCCAACATTAGTATCAAAAGGATTATGAATCTGTTTGGTCATGAAGTAGCATCCCATGACATTTGTTTTGGTTGGCTCTGCAAAGTTTTTTCATGTTCTCACAATATATTCCGTACGCATTTTGTCACATGCTATCTTGACATTACCTCCTATCCATAAACTGAAACGATTTTGCGTTGAATTGCAGCGACGTTCATACCCTGAACATTTAAGTAGCATATTACAGCTCAAAATTCGCACTTGGAGGGAAATGGAATGAGGATACCCATATCTAACCTTCGCCAAAATGCCAGTCGATGAGCTACTGACGACTGGCACTGCTTGTTTGGTTCTGCTGGCTTCTTGTTACACAGCAATGATAACAACTTCCCCTGCAAAAATTCCCGGTGAGAGCTATGTGCCTTGTAACATTACTTTCCGGACATCCCTCATACAGTATGAACTTCGCACTTGGAGGGAAACAGAATGAGGAAGCTCATCTCTAACCTTCACAACAATGCCAGTCGATGACCTACTGATGACTGGCACTGCTAGTTCTCTTCCACTGACTTCCTGCTACACGGCAGTAATACCAACTTCCCCTGAGAAAGTTCCCCACAAGGGCTATGTGCCTTGTAACCTTACTTTCCGGATTTCCCTCATACAGTGCAAACTCTGCACTTGGAGGGAAACAGAATGAGGACGCTTATCTCTAACCTTCACCACAATGCCAGTTGATGAGCTACTAACAACTGACACTGCTTGTTCACTTCTGCTGGCTTCCTGCTACATGACAATGAGATCAACTTCCCCTGAGAAAATTCCCTGCAAGAGCTACATGCCTTATAGCCTTACTTCCCTGATAACCCTTGTAGTACTATAAACTAAAGTTGTGTGCAGAGTTTGTTTCTCCCATTTTATTCGTTTCTTTTGTTCCTTTGGGAGTGTGGAACGAGAAGACCCCTCCTGGTACAAAAATCGGCTCGACACAAAAGCAATCTTTGCACTTGGAGGGAAATTGAATGAGGATGCTGATTTCTAACCTTCATCACAATGCCAGGCGATGAGCTACTGGTGAATGACATTGCTCATTCGCTTCCGCTGGCTTCCCGTTACATGGCAGTGATACCTACTTCCCCTGAGAAAATTCCCCACGAGAGCTACGTCCTTTGTAACCTTACTCTCTGGATATCCCACATATAGTGTGAATTTCGCACTTGGAGGGAAACAGAATGAGGGTGCTCATCTCTAACCCTTGCCAAAATGCCAGTCGATGAGCTACTGACAACTGGCACCGCTCGTTTGCTTCTGCTGGCTTGTTGTAGTCCACAGACCTCAGGTTGGTCTTTGGACTACCTTACTCTCTGGATACCTTACTCTCTGGATATCCCTCATACAGTGTGAATTTCGCACTTGGAGGGAAACAGAATGTGGATGCTCATCTCTAACCTTCGCCAAAATGCCAGTCGATGAGCTACTGACGGCTGGCACTGCTCATTTTCTTCTGCTGGCTTCTTGTAGTCCACAGACCACAGGTTGGTCTTTGGACTTCCTTCCTCTCTGGATACCTTACTCTCTGGATGTCCCTCATACAGTGTGAATTTCGTACTTGGAGGGAAACAGAATGAGGATGCACATCTCTAACCTTTGCCAAAATGCCAGTCGATGAGCTACTGACGGCTGGCACTGCTCGTTTGCTTCTGCTGGCTTCTTGTAGTCCACAGACCACAGGTTGGTCTGTGGACTACCTTACTCTCTGGATATCCTTCATACAGTATGAATTTTGCACTTAGAGAGAAACAGAATGACGGTGCTCATCTCTAACCTTCGCCAAAATGCCAGTCGATGAGCTACTGACGGCTGGCACTGCTCGTTTGCTTCTGCTTGCTTCTCGTAGTCCACAGACCACAGGTTGGGAACCGTTGCTCTAGAAGAATTGAGTATGCCTTGCCTGCCCAGATGATTTTCTGTGTCCCAAAAATGGTGTGCCAAATGTAGATTCCTGTCTTTATTTTGGAGCTCCCGTCCTGACCAGTCAGTAAGGCCTTTGCAGCTTTTCTGTTTTCCTCCCTCTGTGGACGACTTAAATATTTGGCACACTCTCTCCCAAACTTGATGTTTTTATTCAGAGGCCCCTGTATATATATAAAGAGAAAGGGAACTTATGAATCATCTGCTTAAGGGGGTGTGGAAGCGGGGAAGAGAGCGGGAGAGCTACTTTTTGTATGTCTCTGCCAAGCGCACTGCATGAACCAGTAATTGGAGAGCCACGTTGTAGGAACGGATCAGTCGCTTCTGCGGAGACCTTAAACGCTTCTGACAAAAGCCTAATGGAGGTTTAAACAAATGGGGTCCCGTTGTGGCATTTCAGCGGCCCTTCTGCAAATGTGTATTGTGGCCAATGCAATGAGCAATGAAAGGATTTGTGATGAAGGGAAGGTTGGCTCTCTGAATCTGCCGGGTTGGCTGATGCTGCCCATCCAATGTCCGCAGTGCTGGCTGCTCTGATATCTTCGGTTTGCTGGGTTGTTGCCAAGCTCTAACTGTTCTCCGAACAAGCTGGACCTGGCATGCCTTCTCCACCTACCGCTTACGACGTGCTGTGTTTTGGGGCCAGCATACAGAATGCTTCAGTGTTAGTTTGCCTCAGTGGGAGAAAGGTCTCAGTCTGTGAGAAGGCCTCACAGTGTGAGGTAGGCCTCAGTCTGTGAGAGAAGCCTCTGTGTGAGGTAGGCCTTAGTCTGTGAGAGAAGCCTCTGTGTGAGGTAGGCCTTAGTCTGTGAGAGAAGCCTCTGTGTGAGGTAGGCCTCAGTCTGTGAGAGAAGCCTCTGTGTGAGGTAGGCCTAAGTCTGTGAGAGAAGCCTCTGTGTGAGGTAGGCCTCAGTCTGTGAGAGAAGCCTCTGTGTGAGGTAGGCCTTAGACTGTGAGAGAAGCTTCTGTGTGAAGTAGGCCTTAGTCTGTGAGAGAAGCCTCTGTGTGATGTAGGCCTTAGTCTGTGAGAGAAGCCTCTGTGTGAGGTAGGCCTCAGTCTGTGAGAGAAGCCTCTGTGTGAGGTAGGCCTTAGTCTGTGAGAGAAGCCTCTGTGTGAAGTAGGCCTTAGTCTGTGAGAGAAGCCTCTGTGTGAGGTAGGCCTTAGTCTGTGAGAGAAGCCTCTGTGTGAGGTAGGCCTTAGACTGTGAGAGAAGCTTCTGTGTGAAGTAGGCCTTAGTCTGTGAGAGAAGCCTCTGTGTGAGGTAGGCCTTAGTCTGTGAGAGAAGCCTCTGTGTGAGGTAGGCCTTAGTCTGTGAGAGAAGCCTCTGTGTGAGGTAGGCCTTAGTCTGTGAGAGAAGCCTCTGTGTGAGGTAGGCCTCAGTCTGTGAGAGAAGCCTCTGTGTGAGGTAGGCCTAGTCTGTGAGAGAAGCCTCTGTGTGAGGTAGGCCTCAGTCTGTGAGAGAAGCCTCTGTGTGAGGTAGGCCTTAGACTGTGAGAGAAGCTTCTGTGTGAAGTAGGCCTTAGTCTGTGAGAGAAGCCTCTGTGTGATGTAGGCCTTAGTCTGTGAGAGAAGCCTCTGTGTGAGGTAGGCCTTAGTCTGTGAGAGAAGCCTCTGTGTGAGGTAGGCCTTAGACTGTGAGAGAAGCTTCTGTGTGAAGTAGGACTTAGTCTGTGAGAGAAGCCTCTGTGTGATGTAGGCCTTAGTCTGTGAGAGAAGCCTCTGTGTGAGGTAGGACTTAGTCTGTGAGATAAGGCTTCACAGTGCTCAGCCAAGCCTTTATATGCCCTCCCCCAAAAGTGGGATGTTTGATACAATTCCTTTCATATCTTCTTCCCACAAAGTTTTGACAAAATCCTAATATATTGGAGAGGGCCTTCTAAATTTCCAGAAGTGTTTTGTTGAGTGGAAGATAGAACTCCCCAATAATAATAATAATAATAATAATAATAATAATAATAATAATAATAATAATAATAATAATATCTTGTCGAGGCAAGTGTGAATGTTGCAATTAATCACCTTGATTAGCATTGCAACACCTTGCAGCTTCAAGGCCTGGCTGATTGCTGCCTGGGAAATCCTTTGTTGAGAGGTGTTCCATGCATGAATCAATCAGGGCCAGCTAACACTTTTTACACATGAGGCCTTCAACTTGGAGCTTCTCTCATCAAAGCTTCTCACACCATGCCTTCTCACACCCTGAGGCATTATCACAGTCTAAGGCCTACCTCACTCAGAGGCTTCTCTCACAGACTGAGGCCTACCTAACACAGAGGCTTCTCTCACAGACTATTATTTATTTATTTATTTATTTACTACGCTTATATACCGCAATTCTCAGCCTACTGGCGACTCATTGCGGTGTACAACATGAAAAGGTGCGAAAAACAACATACAATAAAATCCACAATACATAATTATCAACATCATCAAAACATCATCAAAACATTATTACGGCTTACTTCACACTGTGAGGCCTTCTCTCACAGACTAAGGCCTACCTCACACAGTGAGGCCTTCTCTCACAGACTTGAGGCCTACCTCACACAAAGGCTTCTCTCACAGACTATGGCATACTTCACACTGTGAGGCCTTCTCTCACAGACTAAGGCCTACCTCACACAGAGGTTCTTTCACAGACTACGGCGTACTTCACACTGTAAGGCCTTCTCTCACAGGCTAAGGCCTACCTCACACAGAGGCTTCTTTCACAGACTGAGGCGTACCTCACACTATGAGGCCTTCTCATAGACTGAGACCTTTCTGCCACTGAGGCGAACTAACACTGAGGCAGACTAAGCTCACACAGGCCTTTTCATACTGAGGCCTAATTACACTGAGGCCTACCTCACACTGAGGCCTCCCTACCACTGAAGGCTACTAAGCTACAGGCACACCTGCCTGTATAGAACTGCAGCTTTTGCTGAGTCATTGCATCCATTTAAACCTTTCAGTGTTTGACTCACATATTTGTAATTAGAAATACGTAATTAATTTTTAATATTTCTGACCATTCAGACCAAGGTGTCTATTCTATTGAAGAATAATTCGGAACATATACTGTCGTGATTGTAGGAATGATGGGAATTCCACAGTTGGTTCCATGTCTTCTATCCAAGGAAACCTTAGGTTGTTGGCTCTGTTGAAACCCAAGTTGATCTAGCGGTGCCGAAAGAAAGAATTGGAAGGTACCGGCGCTTTTTCTCGTTGTCGTGCTCTGGACTATAAGCTGCTCTACAGATGTTTCTTATTACTCTTCCATCTATATTTAGAATATTTTCCTTTCAACTTATTCCTTCCCTTTGCAGAATTAACTGCCTGTTTTGGAAGTTTCCACTTCTAGGGATCTGCGTATGTGAGTGCTAATCCGGTGTATAGGAACGTAAAACCACGGAGCAAGAAGTAGCTAATATATCGTGGTTTTTTTTAATTTATTTCTTTCGTGTCAACTCGCTGTAGGAGTCCTCGGCATGCATTATCCTATATTGGAGAGAAGTCTTTCTGGAGTCAAGGCATTTGAAAGCTTTAACTCCGCACAAGAAAAGACTGTGGTGTTTTGTGTGTGCGTGTGTTTGTGCATATTGTTCAGTCTGGTGCTCAATCCATGCTTGATCCATGTGCCAGCTTTTGGTTGTGCCATTGCAAGGTGCTCTCCCAATGAGGGCCTGGCTGGTTTACTTTAATTTTGTTTCCCTTACCAAATCACATTGCATTTCCCCTCCCTTTTTATCCTGATATAGAAAAGGCCATGGTGCCTTGTGTGTGTGTGCATATTGTTCAGTCTGGCACTCAATTCTTTTGGTTGTGCCGCTGCAGGCTGCTCTCCCAACGAGAGCCCGCCTGGTTTACTCTCGACGTTATTTCGCTTACTGGATCGCATCGCATTTCCCCCCCTTTTTTATCCTGGATATAGAAAAGTCCGTGGTGCCTTGTGTGTGTGTGTAATAATAATGTTAAAATTATTATTAAAATATTGTCCAGCCTGGCACTCAGTGCTTTTGGTTGTGCTGCTGCAGGCTGATCTCCCGACGAGGGACTGCTTGGTTTACTTTTGACGTTATTTCGCTTACCAGATCGCATCACATTTCCTCCCTTATTTATCCTGGATATAGAAAAGGCTGTGGTGCCTGTGTGTGTGTGTGTAATAATAATGTTTAAATTATTATTAAAATATTGTTCAGCCCGGCACTCAATGCTTTGGTTGACCCGCTGCAGGCTGCTCTCCCGACGAGGGCCCGCCTGGTTTACTCTTGACGTTATTTTGCTTACCAGATCGCATCGCATTCCCCCCCCCCCTTTTTTTTATCCTGGATATAGAAAAGACCATGGTGCTTTGTGTGTGTGTGTGTGTGTGTGTGTGTGTGTGTGTGTGTACATTTTGTTCAGCCTGGCATTCAATGCTTTTGGTTATGCCACTACAGGCTGCTCTCCCAACAAGAGCCCGCCTGGTTTACTCTCGACATTATTTCGCTTACCGGATCGCATCGCATTTCCCCGCTTTTTTTATCTTGGATATAGAAAAGTCTGTGGTGCCTTGTGTGTGTGTAATAATAATGTTAAGATTATTATTAAAATATTGTCCAGCCTGGCACTCAATGCTTTGGTTGTCCTGCTGCAGGCTGCTCTCCTGACGAGGGCGCGCCTGGTTTACTCTCGACGTTATTTCACTTACCGGATGGATCGCATCGCATTTCCCCCTTTTTTATCCTGGATATAGAAAAGTCCGTGGTGCCTTGTGTGTAATAATAATATTAAGATTATTATTAAAATATTGTCCAGCCTGGCGCTCAATGCTTTGGTTGTCCCGCTCCAGTTTGCTCTCCCGACGAGGGCCTGCCTGGTTTACTCTCGACGTTATTTCGCTTACCGAATCGCATCGTATTTCCCCCTTTTTTTATCCTGGATATAGAAAAGGCTATGGTGCCTTGTGTGTGTGTGTAATAATAATGTTAAGATTATTATTAAAATATTGTCCAGCCTGGCGCTCAATGCTTTTGGTTGTCCCACTGCAGGCTGCTCTCCCGACGAGGGACTGCTTGGTTTACTTTCCACTTGATCTCACTTACCGGATCGCGTTGCTTGTTGCCGCACGGCACTGCGATCGCCGCCGCCTCCCCGCAGCTCACGAACAATTAGTAATTGAGCAGGAAGCGTACGTGTGATGTGTGTGTTCATTACAATCGGCGCTTTGATTTTGATATTTTTTCAGTCGGCGAGGAGGAAACGGAGAATCGGAGGCAGCCTTTTTTCCCTCGCTGTTGTTTCCAGGCCTCTTGGCTGTTTGTCAGCGGTTCTCCGACTTCCCTCTTGTGCCGGTTGCCTGGCAACCCAAGGGCTGGCGCGAGTGATGATGGTGCGGATGATTTATCGAGGAGGCCGCAAGTGCGGCTGGCGAAGCCCGGAGGCATGAAAGCGAACCCGGACCTTTAAACAGGAGCTGACATGAAATGCTGCACAGGGAGGCTTAACAAGGGCAGCGCCTTCGATGCCTGGTTGGAAAGACACCGAGTCAATGAGCAAAGGGGCAGCTATTAGGCGGAAAGGGGGAAATAAATACTCTTCACTTAAGGATAATTGATTTACCGTTGGAAATCTGTCTGGGTAACGGTCTCCTTTCCCTGTACAAGATGCCATTCTCAAAACCAGCGTTTGGCTTGAAACGATCTAACTTCCCTCATCCTTCCCCCTCCCCATTTTTGGGGGGAATTTTTGGAAAAATCTATACATTAAAATGTAATGTTTGCTTGTGGGTTTAACATAACTAAAAAATCACTGGACGAATGGAGACCAAATTTGGACACAATACACATGTCAGGCCAACGAGTCTCCATCACTCATAAAAACACTGAAAAAACACAGCAGAAGAGACTTAAAAAGCCAACCCCCCCTTTCCCCCCAAATCAAGTCTCAAAGTGGTTTCCAACAGTCAAAGCAAACATCAAAACGATCTTGACAGATTAGAGAGATGGGCCAAAACTAACAAAATGAAGTTCAACAGTGACAAATGCAAGATACTCCACTTTGGCAGGAAAAACGAAATGCAAAGAGACAGAATGGGGGACAATGCCTGGCTCGAGAGCAGTACGTGTGAAAAAGATCTTGGAGTCCTCGTGGACAACAAGTTAAACATGAGCCAGGACATGTGATGTGGCGGCAAAAAAAGCCAATGGGATTTTGGCCTGCATCAATAGGGGCATAGTGTCTAGATCTAGGGAAGTCATGCTCCCTCTCTATTCCGCTTTGGTTAGACCACACCTGGAATATTGTGTCCAATTCTGGGCACCACAATTCAAGAGAGATATTGACAAGCTGGAATGTGTCCAGAGGAGGGCGACTAAAATGATCAAGGGTCTGGAGAACAAGCCCTATGAGGAGCGGCTTAAGGAGCTGGGCATGTTTAGCCTGAAGAAGAGAAGGCTGAGAGGAGATATGATAGCCATGTATAAATATGTGAAAGGAAGCCACAGGGAGGAGGGAGCAAAGCTTGTTTTCTGCTTCCTTGGAGACTAGGACGCGGAACAATGGCTTCAAACTACAAGAGAGGAGATTCCATCTGAACTCGAGGAAGAACTTCCTGACTGTGAGAGCTGTTCAGCCGTGGAACTCTCTGCCCCATAGGGAGTGTGGTGGAGGCTCCTTTTTTGGAAGCTTTTAAACAGAGGCTGGATGTCCATCTGTCAGGGGTGATTTGAATGCAGTATTCCTGCTTCTTGGCAGAATGGGGTTGGACTGGATGGCCCAGGAGGTCTCTTCCAACTCTTGGATTCTATGATTCTATGATTCTGTATACACAAACACACATATATACACAGACACAAACAAATATACACAGACTGGGCCACAGCAACATGTGGCAGGGGACAGCTAGTGTGTGTGTGTGTGTGTTAAGATTAGGATTAGAACAGTGTTTCTCAACCAGAGGATTGGGACGGCTGGAGGGGTTGCCAGGGGGTGTCAGAGGGGTCACCAAACACAGTATTTTCTGTTGGTCATGGGCGAGGGAGAGCGTGCAAGGCTGGAGGGAGGCTCACGCCAGTGAGTCTCTTCAAGTCATGGGCGTTCTGTGTGGGAAGTTTGGCCCAATATTAACGGGCCGCGGCATTAGGAAGGTTGAGAAACAGTGGATTAGGATATAAGGAATTCCAGACATGAAACAATCTGGGCCAGCTAACACTTCCCAATGAAGAATTTCCTCAGGCAGGAATTAGCCAGGCCTTGAAGGTGCAAGGCTGCTCAATGCTAGTTAAGGCGATCAGTTGCAACATTCACACTTGTCTCCAACAGATAAGAGTTTTTTCTCCCACTGTGGACCTTCCAGAGATATATAAACCCCATTTGCCTAGTTTCCAACAGACCTCACAACCTCTGAGGATGCCTGCCATAGATGTGGGCGAAATGTCAGGAGAGAATGCTTCTGGGGCATGGCCATACAGCCCGGAAACTGTGTACATGAAAATACCAAAGGGTGAGAAAATTGTTTCTTTCCATTCAGTGAGTCAGAATTGCTATTTGTCTTAAAGGTTCCGTTTGTTGCTCATTAATATCCTCAGTCGCCAAGTAATCACAGCAAACATACACAAGGTTGACAACATTAACATAGTGTTTTACACGTCTATCTGTCAGATATTCCTAATATCCTTTTGTGCGCTCTGAATGAGCGCATCTATAATATCCTTGTTGCTGAATTTGCATTCCTCGGGGCTTTTCGTCACCCAACCGAGCCATGTTCCTGGCTTCCAAAATGCACACTTGCTGATGTTCATGCACACTCTCCGTTCAGAATTCAGCCCTAGTATGTCCACATAAGTATGTCCAATAATCCTACATGAGTGTGCCAAAGCAAGAGAGGTTAGTTTATGTGCCACCTGATTTAGCCGAGATGTAAATGGGGTTATTAATGTGTTTGCATAAATATTACACCGTTCGCCTGCTTATACGGTATTTGTAATTTACACACAGCTGTGCTAATGTTTACTTAATGCCAGTGCCTCTAGGGGGTGAAAGGGTGGTTCAGTGGGAGACCTGCGTTCACTCACAAAAGCCCACAGAGATTAGCGTTATGGAGGTGGAGCTGATCCCCATTCCAGCCTCTTTCGGCATTCCCTCCAGAGAGCCTCCTTATTTATGCAAATAGAGCACAGAAGCGACGAAGTCGGGAGCGGGATTTTGCTATTCCTGCATATCGGATGCATCCCTTAACTACCACTCCAAAACATCCTTCTTTTGTGTTTGCTTTTTCCCCCTAATAATCTTCAAAACACACATCATTTCTCTCCAACCAAACTCCTCTAAGTTGGTTACTGGTAGGAGGAAAGACTGAAAGGAGTCAGTATATGGGAAGTCCCATGGTCCACCTCATTTGGTTTCCTCCAGACCCTTGGTCCTTATCATTTGGTTTCTTCCAGACCTTTGGTGCATCTCGATTAGTGTTTCCCAGACTCTTGGTCCATCTTGATCAGTGTCTTCTATTCCTTTGGAAGACATTGATTGGTGTCTCAATTGGTGTCTTCCAGACCCTTGGTCCATCTCGATTGGTTTCTTCCAGACCCTTGGTGTATCTCGATTAGTGTCTTCCAAAACCTTGGTCCATCTTGATCAGTGTCTTCCATTCCTTTGGAAGACATTGATTGGTGTCTCAATTGGCATCTTCCAGACCCTTGGTCCATCTCAATTGGTGTCTTCCAGACCCTTGGTCCGTCTCGATTGGTGTCTTCCAGATCATTAGTGCATCTCGATTAGTGTCTTCCAGATCCTCTGTCCACCTTGATCAGTGTCTTCCTTCCTTTTGGAATACATTGATTGGTGTCTTCATTAGTATCTTCCAGACCCTTGGTCTGTCTCGATTGGGGTCTTCCAGACCCTTGGTCCACCTCAATTCGTGTCTTCCATTTCTTTGGAAGACATTGATTGGTGTCTTGATTGATATCTTCCAGAACCTTGGTCCATCTTCATTGGTATCTTCCGGACCCTTGGTCCACCTCAATTGGTGCCTTCCATTCCTTTGGAAGACATTGATTGGTGTCTTGATTGGTGTCTTCCAGACCCTTAGTCCATCTTCATTGATACTTTCCAGACCCTTGGTTCACCTTAATTAGTATCTTCCAGTTCCTTGGTCCACCTCAATTGGTGCCTTCCATTTCTTTGGAAGACATTGATTGGTGTCCCTTAGTTCATCTTCATTGATACCTTCCAGAGCCTTGGTCCATCTTCATTGGTGCCTTCCAGTTCCTTGGTCCACCTCAATTGGTGTCTTCCATTCCCTAGGAAGACATTGATTAGTGTCTTGATTTGTGTCTTCCAGACCCTTAGTCCATCTTCATTTATGTCTTCCAAACCCTTGGTCCTCCCTCATTGGTGTTGTCTGATGACTGGCAGTGAGTTGCCATCTTTTCAGGCAGGCGTCTTTTAGATCTATCCAATCCTAGTATCTTAGACTTACAATGCAGAAGGTTGCTATTAAGGCCTTCCCCAAACCCAGAGGTTACAGACCCTCCAAATGTGGTGCCCATAAGCCCCTTTCTCCCAGAAGCAAAATGGAACCATTTTCAGCAACACTAATAGACTAATAGACTAATAGACCCTTCATAATTAATAAGAAATTCGCTAAAGCGGTGCTTGGATACAACCCAAAAAATGACAGAATGATCTCAATTCGAGTGCAAGGAAAGCCTTTCAACATCACAGTGATCCAAATATACGCCCCAACCACAGCTGCTGAAGAAGCAGAAGTAGATCAGTTCTATGAGGATCTGCAGGAACCTACTGGATAATACACCAAAAAGAGACATTATTTTCATTACAGGAGACTGGAATGCCAAGGTGGGAAGTCAAATGACAACAGGGATCACAGGCAAGCATGGTCTGGGAGAACAAAATGAAGCGGGACACAGGCTGATAGAATTTTGCCAGGAAAACTCGCTGTGTATAACGAATACTCTCTTCCAACAACCTAAAAGACGGCTTTACACATGGACCTCACCAGACGGTCAACACCGAAATCAGATTGACTACATCCTTTGCAGCCAAAGGTGGCGGACATCCATCCAGTCGGTGAAAACAAGACCTGGGGCTGACTGTAGCTCAGATCACGAACTTCTTATTGCCCAATTTAGAATAAAACTAAAGAGACCAGGGAAAATACACAGACCAGTTAGATATGATCTCACTAACATTCCTAGCGAATATACAGTGGAAGTGAAGAACAGATTTGAAGGACTAGATTTAGTAAACAGAGTCCCAGAAGAACGATGGACAGAAGTCCGCGACATTGTTCAGGAGGCGGCAACAAAGTACGTCCCAAAGAAAAAGAAAACCAAGAAGGCAAAATGGTTGTCTGCTGAGACACTGGAAGTAGCCCAAGAAAGGAGGAAAGCAAAAGGAAACAGGGATAAGGGGAGATATGCCCAGTTAAATGCGCAATTCCAGAGGTTAGCCAGAAGAGATAAGGAACTATTTTTAAATAAGAAATGCATGGAAGTTGAAGAAGACAACAGAATAGGAAGGACAAGAGACCTCTTCCAGAAAATTAGAAACATTGGAGGTAAATTTCAGGCAAAAATTGGTATGATAAGAAACAAAGATGGCAGGGACCTAACAGAAGCTGAAGAGATCAAGAGAAGGTGGCGAGACTATACAGAAGATCTGTATAGGAAGGATAATAATATTGAGGATAGTTTTGACGGTGTGGTGAATGAATTAGAACCAGACATCCTGAGGAGTGAGGTTGAATGGGCCTTAAGAAGCATTGCTAACAACAGGGCAGCAGGAGACGACGGGATCCCAGCTGAACTGTTTAAAATCTTAAAAGATGATGCTGTCAAGGTGATGCATGCCATTTGCCAGCAAATATGGAAAACACAAGAATGGCCATCAGACTGGAAAAAATCAACTTATATCCCCAACAAAAAAGGGAAATGCGAAAGACTGCTCAAACTTCCGTACAGTGGCCCTTATTTCTCATGCCAGTAAGGTAATGCTCAAGATCCTGCAAGGAAGACTCCAGCAATACATGGAGCGAGAGTTGCCAGATGTTCAAGCTGGGTTTAGAAAAGGTAGAGGAACAAGAGACCAAATTGCCAATATCCGCTGGATAATGGAGAAAGGCAGGGAGTTTCAGAAAAACATCTACTTCTGCTTCATTGACTATTCTAAAGCCTTTGACTGTGTGGATCATAATAAATTGTGGCAAGTTCTGGGTGGGATGGGCATCCCAAGCCACCTTGTCTCTCTCCTGAGGAATCTGTACAAGGACCAAGTAGCAACAGTCAGAACTGACCACGGAACAACAGACTGGTTCAAGATTGGGAAAGGCGTTCGGCAAGGCTGCATCCTCTCACCCAACCTTTTTAACTTGTATGCAGAACACATCATGCGAGGATGTGCGGGGCTGGATGAATGCAAAGCTGGGGTGAAAATTGCTGGAAGAAACATTAACAACCTCAGATATGCAGATGACACCACTCTGATGGCCGAAAGCGAGGAGGAGCTGAGGAGCCTTCTAATCAAGGTGAAAGAAGAAAGCGCAAAAGCCGGGTTGAAGCTAAACGTCAAAAAAACCAAGATTATGGCAACAAGAATGATTGACAACTGGAAAATAGAGGGAGAAACCGTGGAGGCCGTGACAGACTTTGTATTTCTAGGTGCAAAGATTACTGCAGATGCAGACTGTGGCCAGGAAATCAGAAGACGCCTACTTCTTGGGAGGAGAGCAATGTCCAATCTCGATAAAATAGTGAAGAGTAGAGACATCACACTGGCAACAAAGATCCGCCTAGTCAAAAGCCATGGTATTCCCTGTAGTTACCTACGGATGTGAGAGCTGGACCTTAGGGAAGGCTGAGCGAAGGAAGATCGATGCTTTTGAGCTGTGGTGTTGGAGGAAAGTTCTGAGAGTGCCTTGGACTGCGAGAAGATCCAACCAGTCCATCCTCCAGGAAATAAAGCCCGACTGCTCACTGGAGGGAAAGATACTAGAGACAAAGTTGAAGTACTTTGGCCACATCATGAGGAGACAGGAAAGCCTAGAGAAGACAATTATGCTGGGGAAAGTGGGAGGCAAAAGGAAGAGGGGCCGACCAAGGGCAAGATGGATGGATGGCATCCTTGAAGTGACTGGACTGACCTTGAGGGAGCTGGGGGTGGTAACGGCCGACAGGGAGCTCTGGCGTGGGCTGGTCCATGAGGTCACGAGAGTCGGAGACGACTGAACGAATGAACAACAACAACAATAGACTGAGTAACCTTGGAGAACTTTGAACATAACTTTGAAACAAAACAAAACATCTCTCCAACCTGAGGATGATGGTGTTCTCTTACGTCTTGCCATCCCTTGGGTTCAGGTCCTACTGAGAGAGACCAAGGCTGAAAAAGAGGTTGCTTTTAGCAGGAGACCATTGTGGAACCACTTCAGTGCGACTCCTACGTAGTTAATGTATCCATCAGTGACCTGTCGTGCACAACCCCTCTTTGCAGTCCTCCAGTTGTGATGCTTTTAGCGGCTCCTGTGGTGGCTCCCCACCAAAGTGCTTGAGAGTGGAGCAGGGATCCCATCTCATTGGTGGCTTCAGCAGCCCTACATGTTGTCAAGAAGCTTAATACAAGGCTGCGGGAGGCTTGCATCTTCTAGCATTTTCCTGCAGTAAACACTTCACAAAATATGAGCCACAGCCCATGATTTGCCAAGCCTTAGCAAGTGGGGATGGCGGTTGTGATGGACAAATTGCCCGGGTACAATGAACTACAACTCACACCAAGCCAGGATAACACCCTGAAACTCCATCAGTACTTAAAGTTTGTTGTGTTGGGCAAGTTTGCTTTAGATGCATCATTGGTGAGGTTCAGGGTGCTATCTGGTTGCAGGGTAAACTACAACTCCCACTGTGATGAATCAGTCCCCTCAAACTCTTCCAGTAGGGTCAGTTGGTCACGGGGTTCTGTGTACCAAGTTTGGTTCAGGTCCAGCATTGGTGGAGGTCACAGTATCTCTGGTTGTGGGTGAACTACAAATCCCAGAAAGGACGGTCAGTTCCCCCCAAACCCTTTCAGTGATCAAATTACAGCATAACAGGTGTGTGTGCCAAGTGTGGTCCAGATTCATTGGAGTTTGGGTTCACAGTGCTCTCTGGATGTAGGTGAACTACAACTCCCCCAAATCAAGGTGAATTTCCCCCACAGACCTCCAGTAATTTTTGCTGGTCATGGGGGCTCTGTGTGCCAAGTGTGGTCCAATTCTGTCTTTGGTGGAGTTCAGAGTGCTCATTGATTGCAGATGAACTATAAATTCCGGAACCTACAACTCCAAAATGTCCAAGACAAGTCCCCTCAAAATCCTCTAGTATTCAAATTTGGGCATATCAGGTATGCATGCCAAGTTTGGTCCAGATTCACCATTGCTTGGGTTCATAGTGTGCTCTGGATGCAGGCGAACTACAACTCTTATAAATCCCTCCAAAGACCTTCATAATGCTTTGTTGGTCATGTGGGTTCTGTATGCAAAGTTAGTTCCTGGTCCATTGCTGGTGGAGTTCAGAGTGCTCTTAGATTGCAGGTGAACTATACATCCCAATACCTACAACTCCTATAAATCATGGTGAATCCTCCCCAAAGCTCTCTAGTATATTCAGTCGCTGGTCAATTCCTCTGTTTGCTGTGTGCCATAGAAAAGAATAGGAAAGGGTTAAGGGAGAGGCAGTGTGCAGGGTCATGCAAATTCCACACCAGTAGAGAGAGTAAGAAACACTGAGATGTCTGTGGTGGAGGAAAAACAGAAAATCTAGGATGAAATTGTCACTGTATGAAAGCCTTTACTTGGGTGGTGGGCAGTATGGTGTTGGTGGAGGACATTGGCAGGGCTCTTGGACATGTTTACGGCTCTCTCTATAACCTGCAGAGTCATTGGAGGGAAGGCCATTGGTGTCTCCTGAGGAGTGGGAGCTATAGCTGTTTGTGGAGGCAGGAACTTATCTGTGAAAGTTTTGATTCAGGACGATTGTTGTATCACTCAGAGAGAAATTTCAAGCCACAGTCCAGATTTAGCACGGTCTGACTTCCAGCTGTTCCTGATAATGAAATAAGATCTGCGGGGACATCATTATGCTTCTGATGAAGACATTGAGAGAACTGTGAGACACTGGTTGCGTAAACAGAGTGTCGACTTCTTCTGTGACGGCTTCAGAAAACTTGGTCATCTGACTTGCGTGACAAACAAAAGAGGTGGACGTCCTGTGACAGCAACCACTGAGTTTCACAAACAAAAGGTCGACACATTGATTCAGGACAATCGTCGTATCACTCAGAGGGAAATTTCAAGCATAATTGGCATTTCACAAGAATAATCAGCATTTCAAAAGAATGTGTGGGTCACATTATTGCTTTGCTTGGCTATCGGAAGATCTGTGCACGATGGGTACCCAGGATGAGAGAACTGTGAGATGCTGGTTGCAGAAACAGAGTGTCGACTCCTTCCATGATGGCTTCAGAAAACTTGTTCATTTGACTTGCGTGACAAACAAAGAGTTGGACGTCCTGTGACAGCAACCACCGAGTTTCACAAACAAAAGGTTGACACATTGATTCAGGACAATCGTCGTATCACTCGGAGGGAAATTTAAAGTGTAATCAGCATTTCACAAGAACGTGTGGGTCACATTAGAGGACTGTGAGACACTTGTTGTGGAAATAGAGTGTCAACTTCTTCCATGATGGCTTCTGAAAACTTGTTCATCATTGGCAGATTGTTTCAGGACGATCATCGTATCACTTCGCGAGAAATTTCAAGTGTAATGGGCATTTCACAAGAACGTGTGGGTCACATTATTGCTTTGCTTGGCTATCGGAAGATCTGTGCACGATGGGTACCCAGGATGAGAGAACTATGAGACGCTGGTTGTGGAAACAGAGTGTCGACTTCTTCTGTAACAGCTTCAGAAAACTTGTTCATTGTTGGCAGAAATGTATCCAATTGTCTGGTGATTTTGTGGAAAAGTGAATAGTGTTTCATCGTTGGCAGAAATGTATCCAATTGTCTGGTGATTATGTCGAAAAGTGAATAGTGGCAGTTAAAGAGCAAATTCAAAGGATTATTTCTTCGTTTGATTTATTAAAATATTCCCATCCAAACCCAAGTAACGAAGGTGGAGGAATTACATTTCATTCATCGTTGGCAGAAATGTATCCAATTGTCCGGTGATTATGTGGAAAAGTGAATAGTGGTAGTTAAAGAGCACACTCTATGGATTATTTCTGCATTTATTAAAATATTCCCATCCAAACCCAAGTAACGAAGGTCGTACATTTCAACGGTACCCTTATTTTGCTTCTGATATAATAAATAAAATAACAAAATGGCACCCCAAAAGCAGCCCCCGCATGAATGGCAAGCTGTGCCCTTGGTGGTGCTGGAGTTTCATACTTGGCAAGCTATGATTCTCCCAATAATGGGAACCCTGGTGCCTATCCTAACCCGCAGCCTCCGTAATGGTATTATCGCCGCATTGATAAACATGCCATCTGAGCTCTGTTAGTCTGAACATAATGGCTTTGTGTATCTTGTCATGCCATTTGTTTCGGCAGATAAAATATGGACCCTACAAGGAACGCATATGCAAACATTAGCATGCTTGTTTCTAGCCGCTCCTTGGTTATTTATAGCCCCGCTGTTTACACATTGTGGCAGGGATACCAGAGAACCTAATAAATTATGTGGCGGAGGAGGGAACGCGGGGGAGCGCCGGCTTGTGAAATGGCAAGAGGAGACCTTGCGTTCTAGCTGTTCAATAGCCATGGCAACCGTTTTTTGCGAGGCGCATATCTGCATTGTCTATCAACAATGGCCGCTGACCCATCAAGACACAGAATTTCATCATGCCCGACGTATATAGATGTATACAAGAAAGGTACGATTCCGGCTGTGCCACGTTTGTGTGCATTTTGTGAACTCCTGTTCACGTTCGTCAAAGCTTTCAGCAAGTTTTAATCGCCGCAAGGTTGCTGTCACAAACCTCTCTACCTTTTCATATTTATCGCCATCGCTTTCGAAAGAAAATGACGCATATTACAAAGAGAGGAATAACTAAGTTAGCCCTTTCAATGCCACTCACAAACAGTGGAAATTGTCGTCTTTGGGCATAACGCTTTGAGTCCCCCTAGGAGCGGTATAGAAATACTGTAAATAAATATATTTTCCTTTGCCTCCTGAAAGGTACTTTCTGAGGAGTCACCATTGCTTAGTTGGGTCCACCTTGTAAAGGGGTTTATGGTAGTACAAATTGGTTCCAATCCCTTCCCATTTCCCTTTCCTTGGATTGACAGGAGTTATAGAGAAGGGCTACCCCATTGCATTTTCCAGTACGCAGGACTCTTGTGTCTTGTCGGAATATTACAACAGAATTGGGGTTGACTTGTGGAAAGACATGGGTGCCACTCCGGTGAATGAATCTTTGGCAGATCATGGAAGACAAGAATTTGATTTCTGTGTGTGTCCGTCCCATGTGTGCCATTGCTATGATTTATTTTTATTTATTTCGTATCAAAAGCATTGCATAAATTAGTATAAAAACTGATTAAAAATAGAAGGTGCGCAGGCGGCCAAATATCCTTTGGCCAAAAACGGGCAACAGCAATGGCATTGTCTGTAGCCTCCAACAATTCCTCCTCTGTACATGAGGAAGGGCATAGTGGACAAGCATACAGATGCGGAGTTGTCTGTTCTGCTCCACAGTCACACAAGGTAGTGCCATTTTGCCAGGTTGTTTTTTGATCTGCCCGCTCCACTTCTGAGTCTGTTCAGGGACTTCCAAGTTGCCCATTCTTGGGGGAGAAAGACCATCTCTTGTGGGGGCCCATCCAGTTGGGGTTTCCTGGTTTACCTGCCCAGAGGGAGACCCTTGCTGTTGCTGGGGGGACGCCAAGAGGACTGGTAGTCCTTGATTTGAATCTACTGGGAGGAGGCTGGTAGCCAAGTAGTGGGTGGCTTTCACAGGGTTCAACCTTATTTCTCTCACATTTAGCAGCAACTTCCCATCGCACATCGGGGGGGGGGGGCAATGCCAGCTAGCTTGTAGAGTTTATCAACAGGTGTAGGTTTAAGACATCCTGTGATTATTCTGCATGTTTCATTCAATGCTATGTTCACCTGTTTGCATGGGCAGACTTATGTCAAACAGGGCTCCTTGATTTGAGTCTAATGGGAGGAGGCTGATAGCCATGCAGTTGCTTTTACAGTGTTCAACTTATTTCTCTCACAGTTAGCAGTAATTCCCGTCGCACATCGGGGGAGGGGGGGCAGTGCCAGCTAGCTTGTAGAGTTTCTCAACAGGTGTAGGTTTAAAACATCCTGTGATTGTTCTGCATGAGTTTATCAACAGGTGAAGTCTGCGGTGGCACAGTGGGTTAACCCCTGTGCCGGCAGGACTGAAGACCGACAGGTCGCAGGTTCGAATCCGGGGAGAGGCGGATGAGCTCCCTCTATCAGCTCCAGCTCCTCATGCGGGGACATGAGAGAAGCCTCCCACAAGGATGATAAAAACATCAAATCATCCAGGCGTCCCCTGGGCAACGTCCTTGCAGACGGCCAATTCTCTCACACCAGGAATCACTCCTGATACGACAAAAAAAAAATCAACAGGTGTAGGTTTAAGACATCCTGTGATCATTCTGCATGAGTTTATCAACAGGTGTAGGTTTAAGACATCCTGTGATTATTCTGCATGTTTCATTCAATGCTATGTTCACCTGCTTTGCATGGGCAGACTTATGCCCAAATGTGAACACTGGTGCATTTTGGGGGAAATAGACCTTGACATTTGGGAGTTGTCCTTGCTGGGATTTTATAGTTCACCTACAACCAAAGAGCATTCTGAACCTCACCAATGATAGAATTGGGCCAAACTTCCCACACAGTACCCCATGACCAACAGAAAATACTATGTTTTCTGATGGTCTTTGGCGACCCCTCTGACACCCCCTCGCGACCCCCCAGGGTCCTGACCCCCTGGTTGAGAAACACTGATCTACGTGAAGCCAGTGAGGGAGACCATCCGGAGTTTTGGAGTTCAATGCCATCTGTACGCAGATGACGTCCAACTCTATCACTCCTTTCCAATTGCTACTAAGGGGGTTCAGGTCCTGAACTGGTGCTTGGCAGCTCTGATGGTCTGGATGAGGGCAAGCAAATTGAAACTCAATCCAGACAAGACAGATGTACTCCAAGACCAAACAGGGTATAGGGTGGCTTTCACACTGTTCAACCTTATTTCTCTCACATTTAGCAGCAACTTCCTGTCACACATCGGGGGGGGGGGGCAGTACCAGCTACCTTGTTGAGTTTATCAACAGGTATAGGTTTAAGACATCCTGTGATTATTCTGCATGTTTCATTCAATGCTATGTTCACCTGGTTTGCATGGAGTAGTAGTTTTCATAAAGCTTTTCCTTGATTGGAGTCTACTRGGAGGAGGCTGGTAGCCATGCAGTGGGGGGCTTTCACAGGGTTCAACCTTATTTCTCTCACATTTAGCAGCAACTTTCTGTCACACATCGGGGAGGGGGGGGAGTACCAGCTAGCTTGTAGAGTTTATCAACAGGTGTAGGTTTAAGACATCCCGTGATTATTCTGCATGTTTCATTTGCTATGATAATAGACTCCTGCATTTTACGTCTCTCTGTAGGGAGTTAACTGTGTCTCTTGAGAAGAATAAGAAAACAGTTCAGCGATGGCTTTTGCTACAAACACTTAATCAGGGAAGGTGGAAGATATAATGGTGGGGAAAGCTTTGCCAAGGAAATATTATGAAACAAGGCATTTTATAAACCAGCTTAGAACTAATCTGATGCTTTTAAAATAGACCCTGAAGTTGCTTAAAAGAACCATCTTTCAATATCAACACGAAATGATTGCGTTTCAGCATGTGTCTGGTTTTTTTTCCTCCTGTGACATATCTGTCTCACTCCCTTCTATATTTAGATGTTCAGGTGGCAAGTGTCACTGATACAGCCAAAACAGAACACAAGAAGGTGGCATTTGCAGATGTAGAAGAACTCCAAAAACAAGGTCTATGAGAACTGTATTTGCTCAGTAGAGCCAGAAAGCAATTTTATGTGGGATGGATGGCTGGATAGAGGCAGTCCCTAAGTTACGAACAGAATAGGGTCTGGCTTGCTGTGAGTTTTCCAGGCTATATGGCAATGTTCCAGAAGTATTCTTTCCAAACATTTTGCCTACACCTATGGCAGGCATCCTCAGGGGTTTTGAGGGCTGTTGGAAACTAGGAAAGTGGGTTTTATATATCTGTGAAATGATGTCCAGGGTGGGAGAAAGAACTCAAAACGTTCACAGATTGATTCAGGACGATCGTCGTATCACTCAGAGAGAAATTTCAAGCATAATCGGCATTTCACAAGAACGTGTGGGTCACATTATTGCTTTGCTTGGCTATCGGAAGATCTGTGCACGATGGGTACACAGCAGAACTTCAGAGACTGGATCTCACCACCATACAGCATCCTCAATACAGTCCAGATTTAGCACCGTCTGACTTCAATCTGTTCCCGATAATGAAATAAGATCTGCGGGGACATCATTAGGCTTCTGATGAAGATGTTGAGAGATCTGTGCACGATGGGTACCCAGGATGAGAGGACTGTGAGATGCTGGTTGCGGAAACAGAGTGTCGACTTCTTCCGTGACGGCTTTAGAAAACTTGTTCATTGTTGGCAGAAACGTATCCAATTGTCTGGTGATTATGTGGGAAAGTGAATAGTGGTAGTTAAAGAGCACATTCTAAGGATTATTTCTGCATTTATTAAAATATTCTCACCCAAATCCAAGTAACGAAGGTGGAAACATTACTTTTCATTCAACCCTCGTAGTTTCCTTCTTTCTGTTGAAATGACTCAGAGAGAAATTTCAAGCATAATCGGCATTTCACAAGAGCGTGTGGTGTGGGTCACATTATTGCTTTGCTTGGCTATCGGAAGATCTGTGCACGATGGGTACCCAGGCTGAGAGAAATATGAGATTCTGGTTGTGGAAACAGAGTGTCGACTTCTTCTGTGACGGCTTCGGAAACTTGTTCATTGGTAGAAACGTATCCAATTGTCTGGTGATTATTTGGGAAAGTGAATAGTGGTAGTTAAAGAGCACATTCTAAGAATTATTTTTGTGTTTGTTTTATTAAAATATTCCCATGTGGAGGCATTACTGTTCATTCAACCCTCGTAGTTTAAGAAGTAGTTCATTCAGCAAACCTATAGTGTGTTTACATCTGTGGTGGATCAATATGTCTAGAAAATGTCACCCTCTTTCCCAAGAATCACTTTTCATTCAACCCTTGTAGTTTCCTTCTCAACGGATGGCAGTACTGGTATGCGGCAAGTACTGGCTTGTTTAGTAGACTCTCATCTACAGTTCCATTTTGTCAGGAAGCATTAGCAGAAAAAGTAATGCCTCCACCTTCATAACTCCTCAACAGATGGCAGTACTGGTATGCGGCAGGTACTGGCTTCTTCAGTAGACTCTCCTCTACAGTTCCATTTTGGCAGGAAGCCTTAGCAGAAAAAGTAATGCCTCCACCTTCATAACTCCTCAACAGATGGCAGTACTGGTATGCGACAGGTACTGGCTTGTTCAGTAGACTCTCCTCTATAGTTCCATTTCGGCAGGAAGCCTTAGCATTGAATGGTTGTGTTGTTAAAGTGTGAAGTATGGAAATCTGCTCAGATGGTCAGTCAATGCGACTTAAGCAATGTGCAATCATTGAATTCTTGAGAGCAGAAGTGTCACCCCAAAAGAGATACACCAGAGAATGCAAGTTGTTTATGGTGATTGTGTTGATATGAGTACTGTTGGGTGAGTAAGTTTAAAGATGTTGAGGTGGGAATATCTGATTTTCATGACAAACAGAGAGTTGGACGTCCTGTGACAGCAACCACTGTGTTTCACAAGCAAAAGGTTGACAGATTGATTCAGGATGATTGTCGTATCACTCGGAGAGAAATTTCAAGCATAATGGGCATTTCACAAGAACTTTTGGGTCACATTATTGCTTTGCTTGGCTATCGGAAGATCTTTGTATGATGGGTACCCAGGATGAGAGAACTGTGAGAAGCTTGTTATGGAAACAGTGTGTCGACTTCTTCCGTGACGGCTTTAGAAAACTTATTCATTGTTGGCAGAAACGTATCCTATTGTCTGGTGATTATGTGGAAAAGAGAATAGTGGGAGTTAAAGAGCACATTCTAAGGATTATTTCTGCGTTTATTAAAATATTCTCACCGAAATCCAAGTAACGAAGGTGGAAGCATTACTTTTCATTCAACCCTCGTAGTTTCCTCCTTTCTGTTGAAATTTTCCACATGCTTGTGTATTTCAACGACTTCTCTGTGGAGTCTGACATGGTGGTTGTGAGAGTGGTCCAGCATTTCTATGTCCTCAAACAATATTCTCTGTCCAGGTGCTCTGTTATGGATGATATTAACTAACTATAATTGGCACCCTTCAAATGTTTTGGTCTCCAGGTTGAAAATTCTGGAGTGGAGCAGATTTAGCATCCGAGAACTAGAGAGTACTGTCTTCTCCTTTGAATGTCCATATGATTCAAGGACCTGAGTTGAAGCGTTGAGTCACGATGATGGTTAATTATTTGCCTCCCCAAGATACAGTGTCAACCCGTATAGCTTTAATAACAGTTTAAAGAGTTGAGACAAGTTCATGGAGGGCAAATCTGCCATGGAGGCAATGTAATAGATCACAGGCAGCCCACGTCTCAATACCACGTGCAAGGAAGCAAACGTGGGAGCATGCTATTGCATTCATGTCCTACTTTTGGCCTCCCTCTGGGCCTAGAGTTGGCCACTGTAGGAAGAAAATGCTGGAGTAGAATGGTCTTTGATTCACGCTAGCCTTGCTTTCCTTATGTATTTAGTTAATATGATTGGCTGGAATCCAGAAAACTACCTCAACAGATGGCAGTACTGGTATGTGGCAGGTACTGGCTTATTCAGTAGACTCTCCCTTACAGTTCCATTTTGGCAGGAAGCCTCAGCATTGAAAGGTTGTGTTGTTAAAGTGAAAAGTAATGCCTCCACCTTCCTAACTCCTCAACAGATGTCAGTACTGGTATGCGGCAGGTACTGGCTTGTTCAGTAGACTCTCCTCTTCAGTCCTATTTTGGCAGGAAGCCTTAGCATTGAACGATTGTGTTGTTAAAGTGAAAAGTAATGCCTCCACCTTCGTAACTCCTCAACAGATGGCAGTACTGGTATGCGGCAGGTACTGGCTTGTTCAGTAGACCCTCTTCTACAGTTCCATTTTGGCGGGAAGGTTAACATTGAGCGGTTGTGTTGGTAAAGTGAAAAGTAATGCCTCCACCTTTGTAACTCCACAACAGAGGGCAGTACTGGTATTCTGCAGGTACTGGCTTGTTCAGTAGACTCTCCTCTGCAGTTCCATTTTGACAGGAAGCCTTTGCAGGTAAAGTAATTCTCCCCCTACGTAACTCCTCAACAGATGGCAGTACTGGTATGCGGCAGGTACTGGCTTCTTCATTAGACTCTCCTCTACAGTCCTATTTTGGCAGGAAGCCTTAGCATTGAATGGTTGTGTTGTTAAAGTGAAAAGTAATGCCTCCACCTTCGTAACTCCTCAACAGATGGCAGTACTGGTATGCGGCAGGTACTGGCTTCTTCATTAGACTCTCCTCTACAGTCCTATTTTGGCAGGAAGCCTTAGCATTGAACGGTTGTGTTGTTAAAGTGAAAAGTAATGCCTCCACCTTCATAACTCCTCAACAGATGGCAGTACTGGTATGCGGCAGGTACTGGCTTGTTCAGTAGACTCTCCTCTACAGTTCCATTTTGGCAGGAAGCCTTAGCATTGAATGTTGTGTTGTTAAAGTGAAAAGTAATGCCTCCACCTTCGTAACTCCTCAACAGATGGCAGTACTGGTATGCGGCAGGTACTGGCTTCTTCATTAGACTCTCCTCTACAGTCCTATTTTGGCAGGAAGCCTTAGCATTGAACGGTTGTGTTGTTAAAGTGAAAAGTAATGCCTCCACCTTCATAACTCCTCAACAGATGGCAGTATTGGTATGCAGCAGGTACTGGCTTGTTCAGTAGACTCTCCTCTACAGTCCCATTTTGGCAGGAAGCCTTAGCATTGAACGGTTGTGTTGTTAAAGTGAAAAAGTAATGCCTCCACCTTTGTAACTCCTCAACAGATGGCAGTACCGGTATGTGGCAGGTACTGGCTTGTTCATTAGATTCTCCTCTACGGTTCCATTTTGGCAGGAAGCGTAAGCATTGAATTGTTGTGTTGTTAAAGTGTGAAGTATGGAACCCTGTGCAGACGGTCAATGCGACTTAAGCAAAGTGCAGTCATTGAATTCTTGACAGCAGAAGGTGTCACCCCAAAAGAGATTAATCAGAGAATGCAAGCTGTTTATGGTGATTGTGTTGATATGAGTACTATTGGGTGAGTAAGTTTAAAGATGTTGAGGTGGGAACATCTGACTTCCTGTGACGACAACCACCAAGTTTCGCAAGCAAAAGGTTGACAGATTGATTCAGGACGGTTGTTGTATCACTCAGAGAGAAATGTCAAGCATAATCGGCATTTCACAAGAATGTGTGGGTCACATTATTGCTTTGCTTGGAAGATCTGTGCACGATGGGTACCCAGGAGGAGAGAATTGTGAGACGCTGGTTGCGGAAACAGAGTTCAACTTCTTCCGTGACGGCTTCAGAAAACTTGTTCATCGTTGACAGAAATGTATCCAATTGTCTGGTGATAATGTCGGAAAGTGAATAGTGGGAGTCAAGGAGAATATTCTAAGCATTATTTCTGCGTTTGATTTATTGCAATATTCCCATCCAAACCCAAGTAGCAAAGGTGGAGGCATTACTATTCATTCAACCCTCGTCGTTTAAGAAGTAGTACATTCAGCAAACCTATAGTGTGTTTACGTCTGTGGTGGGCCAGCAATATGTCTAGTGAATGCCACCCTCTTTCCCAAAATTCCGGGTGGCTTGAAGGATTCAAAATGACTATATATCTGGCATGGGCAAACCTTCTGTCTTGGGGCCACATGCTAGCACTCCCTGCTAGGAGGACCGGCTGCCCAATTATGGATGGATGGGTGGAAGGAAGGAAGGAAAGGAGAGAGTTAGAAAAGGAGGAAGGAAAGAGAGAGGGAAGGAAGGAAGAAAAGGAGGAGGGGAAGGATGGAAGGAAAAAGGGAGAGAGGGAAGGAGGGAGGAAAGGAAGAAAGGGAGAGAGGGAGGAAAGAAAGAAGGAAGGAAGGACGAAACGGTCGAAGGTAAGGATAAAAGGAAGGGAAGGAGAAAGGAAAGAGAGAAGGAAGGAAGGACGAAAGGGAGGAAGAGAAGGATGGATGGAAGGAAGGGGAAGGAAAGAAGGAGAGAGGAAGGAAAGAGAAAGGAAGGAAGAATGAAAAGGTGGAAGGGAGGGAGGAGGGGAGGAAAGAATGAAGGAAGGAAGCATGACAGGGTAGAAGGGTAAAATGAAGGAAGGGAAGGAAAGAGAAAAGGAAGGAAGGACGAAAGAGAGGAAGAGAAGGATGGATGGAAGGAAGGAAGGGAAGGATTAAGGAAAGAGAGAAGGAAGGATAAAAGGAAGGAAGAATGAAATGGTGGAAGGGAAGGGTGGAAGGAGAAGGAGGGAAGGAAGGAGGGAGAGAGGACAGTAAGAGGGAAGGAAGGATGGAAGGAAAGGGAAGGAAGGGAATGAGGAGGAAAAAGAGAAGGAAGGATGAAAGATGGAAGAGAAGGATGGATGGAAGGAAGGAAGGTAATGATTAAATAAAGAGAGAAAGAAGGAAAGATGAAAGGAAGGGAGAATGAAAAGGTGGAAGGGAAGGATGGAAGGAGGAGGGAGGAAAGAGGAAAGAAGGAAGAGGAGGACAGAAAGAAGGGAAGAAAAGGATAAAGGAAAGAGAGAAGGAAGGAAAGATGAAAGGGTGGAAGGATGGAAGGAAGGAAAAGGAAGGACATAAGGGAGGAAGAGAATGATAGAAGGAAGGGGAGGATAAAGAAAAGAGAGAAGGAAAGACAAAAGGGAAGGAAAGAGAAAGAAGGAGAGAGAAGGAAAGGGAAGGAAGAATGAAAGGGTGGAAGGAGAAAGAGGGAGGGAAGGAACGGAGGGAAGGAGGAAGGAAAGAGAGAAGGAAGGAAAAACAAAAGGGAGGGAAGGAGTAAAGGATGGATGGATGGTAGGTGGATGGATGGAAGGAAGGACGGAAGGAGGTAGGAAAGAGAGAAGAAAGGACGAAAGCGTGGATGGATGGATGGATGGATGGATGGATGGATGGATGGATGGATGGAAGGAAGGAAGGAAGGAAGGAAGGGAAGGAGGTATGAAAGAGAGAAGGAAGAAAGGACGAAAGGGTGGAAGGGAAGGAGAAAGAGAGAAGGAAGGAAGGATAGGATGGTGTGAGAGAGGAGGGGCTAAGAAAAGATCCCAAGGGGCCGCATGTGGCCCCCAGGCCTGGCTTTCCCCATACCTGCTATATATACTAGTACGTATATGTGACTATTGTACTCAATGCTCTGTGCTCTCTTCCTTGAGGAGTTTAGTTACGTGAACCACAAGCATTTTAGTACTTAGCAATACATCCATGCGCTTCCCATGCAGGACTGCTGAGGATCTCACGGCAGGAAAATTGATATCCTTTCAGGTGGGAAGAGCGGATGAAAGGAGACACACACACACACACACCCTTTTCAAGCTTTTCACACAATAACCCACGTTGTTCAATTATTTTGTGGGAAGGGGAGGCGACCACAATTCCCAACTCTGTGGCTCAACTTGAATATCATGTCATAATGCGTGTAACAAATGAGAACGCAAGCCACAGGCGAGTAGACATGAAAGGGTGAGCCGGATTGTAGCGGTGGGGAGATCGAAATGGGCGAGATGAAACGGGGAGATGACGATCAGGAAACCACAAAAAAGGACCCGAGCTACAAGCGAGAGTAACTACGTTTAATAGTCTTCGCTTGCAGAAAAAGGAAGACGAGGGAGGCTTTGAGGGCCTGCTTGAAACAGAGAATAGTTATTTTGGGGAACGGGCCTCTGCCAAAGTGAGAACCATAGATTTCTTGGGTTCCTTTTGCTCTTTGGTTTAAAAATAAATATCTGTCCCTATACTATGAGAGCCAGGCATCTCTGATTTCAGAACGTTTCTGGAATGTGTTGCTCTCCAATGCTGGGAACCACCTCTGTACTTAACACACACTCCAGTCCAAAGTAAAATAGCAAAGAATATACGAAGATTCAATGAAAAGTAATGCCTCCACCTTCGTAACTCCTCAACAGATGGCAGTACTGGTATGCGGCAGGTACTGGCTTGTTCAGTAGACTCTCCTCTACAGTTCCATTTTGGCAGGAAGCCTTAGCAGAAAAAGTAATGCCTCCACCTTCGTAACTCCTCAACAGATGGCAGTACTGGTATGTGGCAGGTACTGGCTTCTTCAGTAGACTCTCCTCTACAGTTCCATTTTGGCAGGAAGCCTTAGCAAAAAAGTAATGCCTCCACCTTCATAACTCCTCGACAGATGGCAGTACTGGTATGCAGCAGGTACTGGCTTCTTCAGTAGACTCTCCTCTACAGTTCCATTTTGGCAGGAAGCCTTAGCAGAAAAAGTAATGCCTCCACCTTCATAACTCCTCAACAGATGGCAGTACTGGTATGCGGCAGGTACTGGCTTGTTCAGTAGACTCTCCTCTACAGTTCCATTTTGGCAGGAAGCCTTAGCAGAAAAAGTAATGCCTCCACCTTCGTAACTCCTCACAGATGGCAGTACTGGTATGCGGCAGGTACTGGCTTGTTCAGTAGACACTCCTCTACAGTTCCACTTTGGCAGGAAGCCTTAGTAGAAAAAGTAATGCCTCCACCTTCATAACTCCTCAACAGATGGCAGTACTGGTATGCGGCAGGTACTGGCTTCTTCAGTAGACTCTCCTCTACAGTGCCATTTTGGCAGGAAGCCTTAGCAGAAAAAGTAATGCCTCCACCTTCATAACTCCTCGACAGATGGCAGTACTGGTATGCGGCAGGTACTGGCTTGTTCAGTAGACTCTCCTCTACAGTTCCATTTTGGCAGGAAGCCTTAGCAGAAAAAGTAATGCCTCCACCTTCGTAACTCCTCAACAGATGGCAGTACTGCTATGCGGCAGGTACTGGCTTGTTCAGTAGACTCCTCTACAGTTCCACTTTGGCAGGAAGCCTTAGTAGAAAAAGTAATGCCTCCACCTTCATAACTCCTCAACAGATGGCAGTACTGGTATACGGCAGGTACTGGCTTGTTCAGTAGACTCTCCTCTACAGTTCCATTTCAGCGGGAAGCCTTAGCATTGAATGGTTGTGTTGTTAAAGTGCGAAGTATGGAACCCTGCGCAGACGGTCGGTCAATGCGACTTAAGCAAAGTGCAGTCATTTAATTCTTGTCCGCAGAAGGTGTCACCCCAAAGGAGATTAATCAGGGAATGCAAGCTGTTTATGGTGAAGTCAACATTGAAACTGAAGTACAACACCACCTGAGCTCTGCGAGTGCAGCATTCTTCCAAATGAAGCAGAGAATGTTTGAGGACCGGGACATCCATAAGGATACCAAGGTGCTTCTTTATAAAGCTATTCCCCTCCCAACCCTGCTATACGCCTGCGAGACATGGACAGTCTACAGACGTTACATGCAACTCCTGGAACGATTCCATCAGTGCTGCCTCTGAAAAATCCTGCAAATCTCTTGGGAAGACAAACGGACAAATGTCAGCGTGCTGGAAGATTCAAAGACCACCAGCATTGAAGCGGTGGTCCTCCTCCACCAACTCCGCTGGACTGGCCACGTTGTCCGGATGACTGACCACTGTCTCCCAGTGCAGTTGCTCTACTCTGAATTCAAGAACGGAAAAGGGAATGTTGGTGGGCAGGAAAAGAGATTGAAAGATGGGCTCAAAGCCAACCTTAAAAACTCTGGCATAGACACTGAGAAATGGGAAGCTCTGGCCCTTGAGTGCTCTTGCTGGAGGTCAGCTGTGACCAGCAGTGCTGTAGTATTTGAAGCGGCACGAATGGAGGGCGAAAGAGAGAATTGTGCGAAGAGAAAGGCGTGTCAAGCCAACCCCAAGCGGGACCGCCTTCCACCTGGAAACCGATGCCCTCACTGCAGGAAAACATGCAGGTCAAGAATAGGATTCCACAGTCACCTATGTACCCACCGCCAGTGCACCGATCTTGGAATACAATCCTATTCGGACAATGAGGGATCGACTAAGTAAATGTGATTGACTATGGACAGACCTTGGTTGTGAGTCTGGATTTGGATTTGTCTTATTCTAAACAGATGTTTTAATTTTGCTGTTTTAACTAATGTCTAAGTGTGATTTTATTACTCCTGTTGTCGTCTAATGGGTGCCGGTTGTGAGCCACCCTGACTCCACCCTTGGGGTGAGAAGCGCGGATATAAATATCTAAAATAAATAAATACTAACTGCTCATTAGTTTGTCTAACTGGACTTTCATTTTCACCCTCTGAGCTCGGATCTGTTTCTGACCTTACTTCCCTAGCAAAGTGCCTTTCAGGAATGTGGCCTTCAGACACAGACCACTCATTTTCAGGCCATAAAATCTCTTGCTGGCTTTCCTGCTGACTTGCAGATCCCGAATCCCCACTAACAGGCCCAGAATCCCCAGAAAGATCAGTTCTTAACACAGAACCCTTTAAAAAGATATTTTTGTATTTTCCCTGGGAGAGTTTTTAAATAGATTAAAAATAGATCCAACTTGTACAGTCATTTTGTGTCTCGGCATAAGGTTATTTTGGTGAAGTACTTGGGGCGTATTTAGATTGGCTCCGGACCCGTAAAAATAAGAGCACAGATCCGGTCTTACCTTTTATCTGATATGAAGTCTTATATTCGGCCATCCTGCCCTTTTGAACCATCAAGAAGCTTGAGGATGATGGTCTTCCAGATGTGGTGTCTTGGTGGTGGGTCTGTAGGTGGCTGTGGAGCCCTCGTAGCTTGAGGATGATGGTCTTCCAGATGTGCTAGCTTGGTGGTGGGTCCGTAGGTGACTGTGGAGCCCCTGTAGCTTGAGGATGATGGTCTTCCAGATGTGGTGTCTTTGCAGTAGATCCATAGGTGGCTGTGGAGCTCTCGTAGCTCAAGAATGGTGGTCTTCCAGATGTGGTGTCTTGGCAGTGGGTCCGTAGGTGGCTGTGGAGCCCTCATAGCTCAAGGATAATGGTCTTCCAGATGTGGCATCTTGGCGGTAGGTCCATAGGTGGCTGTGGAGTCCTTGTAGCTCGAGGATGATGGTCTTCCCAATATGGTGTCTTGATGGTGGGTCCGTAGGTGGCTGTGGAACCCTCGTAGGTTGAGGATGATGGTCTTCCAGATGTGGTGTCTTGTTGGTTTGTCCATAGGTGGCTGTGGAGTCCTCGTATCTCGAGGATGATGGTCTTCCCAATTGGTGTCTTGGCGGTGGGTATGTAGGTGGCTGTGGAGCCCTCGTAGGTATGAATGATGGTCTTCCAGATGTGGTGTCTTGGCGAGGGGTCCGTAGGTGGCTGTGGAGCCCTCGTAGCTCGAGGATGATGGTCTTCCAGATGTGTGTCTTGGCGGTGGGTCCGTAGGTGGCTGTGGAGCCCTCGTAGCTCGAGGATGATGGTCTTCCAGATGTGGTGTCTTGCTGGTGGGTCTCTAGGTGGCTGTGGAGCCCTATCCTTGATCCGCATGTTCTCCCGCAGTGAGGACATTGGTTTCCAGGCGGAAGGCGATCCTGGTCAGGGTTGGCTTGACATTCCTTACTCTTGGCATGTTTCTCCCTTTTGCCCTCCATTTGTGCCTCTTCAAATTCCACACCACTGCTGGTCACAGCTGACCTCCAGTTAGAGCGCTCAAGGGCCAGGGCTTCCCAGTTCTCTGAGTCTATGCCACAGTTTTTGAGGTTTACTTTAAGCCCATTTTTCAATCTCTTGTAAGCTTCTGCGAAAGTGTTTAGAGTGGCTTGTGGGTCTTCTTCTGAATGCGCACAGATGATGTTGTCATCAGCATATTGAAGTTCCACAATTGATGTAGGTCTTCTTCTGAATGCATACAGACTACATTATCATCAGCATATTGGAGTTCTATAACTGATGTTGTAGGTCTTCTTCTGAATGCACACAGACTACGTTATCATCAGCATATTGGAGTCTATAAATGATGTAGATCTTCTGAATGCACACAGACTACATTGTCATCAGCATATTGGAGTTCTATAACTGATATTGTAAGTGTTCTTCTGAATGCACACAGACTACGTTATCATCAGCATATTGGAGTTCTATAACTGATGTTGTATTTTATTTATTTTGGTTACTTCTACCCCGCCCTTCTCACCCCGGAGGGGACTCAGGGTGGCTTACAAAGGCACAATTCGATGCCGGCATCACATAACAGTAGTAAAACAATATAGCAGCAATTAACAGTTAAACAACAGTTCCTGCATTACAACAATAAAACCAATAAAACCAATACAAACCCATTACTCCTCATTAACGGTCAGTGTTCGCCATCTCATAGTCTAATTTCCAATTCCACTTTGTCAGTCCTGTCAGTCCTAGTCGTCTGATTGTCCTTATCTAGTTGTCAGATTGCCCAAAGGCCTGGTCCCACAACCACGTCTTTACTTTCCTCCTGAAGGAGAGGAGGGATGTTGATGCCCTAATTTCCCCCGGGAGTGAGTTCCACAGGTGAGGGGCCACCACTGAGAAGGCCCTGCTCCTCGTCCCCACCAGCCTCACTTGTGATAGCGGTGGGGTCGAGAGCAGGGCCTCCCCAGATGATCTCAAACTCCGGGGTGGGACGTAGAGGGAGATACGTTCGGACGGATACACTGGACCGTAGGTCTTCTGAATGCACACAGACAAAATTATCATCAGCATATTCTGAATGCACAGAGACTGCGTTATCATCGGCGTATTAGAGTTCTATAACAGATGTTGTAACCTTGGTTTTGGCTTTCAGTCTGCTGAGGTTAAATAGCTTGCCATCTGTCTGATTGATGCTTTCCACCCCGGTGGGAAGCTTCCCATCAACAAGATGGAGATGGAAAATAAGGTTGGGACAATAACACACCATCCCTGTTTGACACCTGATTCCAACTTAAATGGGTCACTTTGGGAGCCACTGCTGTCCAAGACTGTTGCCATCATGGAGGAGCCGCAGAATTTCACAAATTTGTTAGGGCGCCCGATTTTTTGCAGGATGGTCCAGAGAGTGCTGCGATTCACTGTGTCAAATGCAGAAGCGGCTCTAGGTAATTTTTAAGTGTAAGCAAACACCGGGACGCAGTGGAGCAGTGGGTTAAAGCACTGAGCTGCTGAGCTTGTTGATCGAAAGGTCGCAGGTTCGATTCCGGGGAGCGGCGTGAGCTTCCGCTGTCAGCACTAGCTTCTGCCAACCTAGCAGTTCGAAAACATGCAAATGTGAGTAGATCAATAGGTACCACTCCGGTGGGAAGGTAACGGCGCTCCATGCAGTCATGCCGGCCACATGACCTTGGAGGTGTCTACGGACAACGCTGGCTCTTCGGCTTAGAAATGGAGATGAGCACCACACCCCAGAGTCAGACATGACTTGACTTAATGTCAGGGGACTACCTTTACCTTTTTACCATCTCCCCCCCCCAACCAATCACTGATTTTCTTTTTGTTGGGAGTTCTGTGTGCCATATTTGGTTCAGTTCCATCATTGGTGGAGTTCAGAATGCTCTTTGATTGTAGGTGAACTATACAGTAACTACAACTTACATATGTCAAGTAGAGCTGGGCAACCACGGAAAAATTTGTTTCTAAACTCGATTCGTTTTTAGGGGGTTTTTGCGTTTCGTTTTTTAAAAGAATTCCGAAATTTTTCTTTAAAAAAGTTCGATATTTACGAAATTTCGGAAATTACGAAACAATTTCGAAACAATAACGAATCGATTCGTTAATGGCGGACGCGATTGCGCAATACGCTAAAAAACCCTCCAAATGGGACAGGGGGAACTTCTGAAGCTTCCCTCTCCCTCTGTTGTTGACTGTTGGTGTGATAATTTTTTTTATCACTGATAAAACAAACAACAACTATAAAACTTGCACCAGACATACGGAAATAATAACGAAACAATTTCGAAACAATTACGAAACGATTACGAAACGATTACGAAAATTTTTTAAAAATTCGTTTCGATTTTTAGTTGCTCCTGAATGGTTCAATATCGCTTTGTTATAAAAAAAATAACGAATTACAAAATTAACGAACGAAACCGCCCAGCCCTAATGTCAAGGTCTGTTTTCCCCCAAGAGCGCCTGAAGAGCTCCCCTGGGCAAACTGAAGTATACTGCAACGGCTTACTTTGCGTATGGGTTGAGCCGCCCCTGTGCCCAGAGAGCGCTGCGATTCACGGTGTCGAACGCCTAGTGTTGAAATGGCCTTGCGGTGAATCCTACCTCGCCGATCCAGGCCATCTTTTGCGGTGAGCCCAGTGGCTCTTCCTCCTCTCTCTCTCTCTCTCTCTGTGCTGCTGCTCAGCTCAGCCCAGCTCAGATCACATGTGAAGCTGCCTCCTCCTCCTCCTCCACCGCTGCCTCTTTCCTCCCTTCCACCCTTCCACCCTTCCTTCCTCCCTTCCCTATCTTCGTAGTCCTCCCTGGAAGAAGCGGCCACAGGACCGCCCCACCTGAAGGCGACCCAGCAGACGGGACCCAGGTTTGGCCTCTTGCCTGACTTCCTTCTCCCATTCCCCCTTTCCTTCCCAGGGAGAGAATGGCTCGCTTCCTCTCTCTGTCTGGGCTTTGGGCTTGTGTTTGTTGTGTTGGACTTCTTCTTCTCCTTCGCCCTCTCCGCTCTCCCTGGGAGAGATCATCCATCCTTAACCTTTGCCGGGGAATCCTCTTTTGGACTTCCTGGGCTCTCCGATTTGAAAAATTATCCCCCTTTTGCTGTTCCTTACTTGGATGTGTATGTGTTACAAGGAGCAGGGAGTATTTCCTCCAAGTCTTGAAAGGGCTGGCTATGTGTGCGTTGTGGTTTTGGTGTTGTTGTCAAGCAACTGATCATTAGCCAAAGTGAGCAAAAGGTGCCGGTGACTCTGAATGTTGAACGTGAACATGGATTGTTGTTGTTACTGTTTCAAATTTATTTACAACAATTTCTATTTGGATGTTGAAGCTGAACATGGGTTGTTGTTGTTGTTACTGTTTCAAATGAAAGAAATCTACAACAATTTCTATTTGGATGTTGAAGCTGAACATGGGTTGTTGTTGTTGTTACTGTTTCAATTGAAAGAAAACTGCAACAATTTCTATTTGGATGTTGAAGCTGAACATGGGTTGTTGTTGTTACTGTTTCACATGAAGGAAAACTACAGCAATTTCTATTTGGATGTTGAAGCTGAACATGGGTTGTTGTTGTTGTTACTGTTTCAATTGAAAGAAAACTACAACAATTTCTATTTGGATGTTGAAGCTGAACATGGGTTGTTGTTGTTACTGTTTCACATGAAGGAAAACTACAGCAATTTCTATTTGGATGTTGAAGCTGAACATGGGTTGTTGTTGTTGTTACTGTTTCAATTGAAAGAAAACTGCAACAATTTCTATTTGGATGTTGAAGCTGAACATGGGTTGTTGTTGTTACTGTTTCACATGAAGGAAAACTACAGCAATTTCTATTTGGATGTTGAAGCTGAACATGGGTTGTTGTTGTTGTTACTGTTTCAATTGAAAGAAAACTGCAACAATTTCTATTTGGATGTTGAAGCTGAACATGGGTTGTTGTTGTTACTGTTTCAAATGAAGGAAAACTACAACAATTTCTATTTGGATGTTGAAGCTGAACATGGGTTGTTGTTGTTACTGTTTCAATTGAAAGAAAACTACAACAATTTCTATTTGGATGTTGAAGCTGAACATGGGTTGTTGTTGTTACTGTTTCACATGAAGGAAAACTACAGCAATTTCTATTTGGATGTTGAAGCTGAACATGGGTTGTTGTTGTTGTTACTGTTTCAAATGAAAGAAAACTGCAACAATTTCTATTTGGATGTTGGAGCTGAACATGGGTTGTTGTTGTTACTGTTGTTGTTACTGTTTCAAATGAAAGAAAACTACAACAATTTCTGTTTGGATGTTGAAGCTGAACATGGATTGTTGTTGCTGTTGTTGTTGTTTCAAAAGAACGAAAACACTACAGCAATTTGAACGAAAGGGGCCAGCGACTCTGGATGTTGAAGCTAAACATGTGTTGTTGTTGTTGTTGTTACTGTTTCAAATGAAAGAAAACTACAACAATTTCTGTTTGGATGTTGAAGCTGAACACGGTTGTTGTTATTGTTGTTTCAATCAAAACAACATTACAGCAATTTGAACAAAAAGGGCTGGCGACTCTGGATGTTGAAGCTGAACATAGATTGTTGTTGTTGTTGTTGTTTCAAACAAATGAAAACAGTACAACAATTTCATTTTGGATGTTGAAACTGAACATGGGTTGTTGTTGTTGTTTTCTTGTTGTTGTTCCAAACAAAAGAAAACACTACAGCAATTTGAATAAAACGCGCTGGCAATTCTGGATGTTGAAGCTGAACATGGATTGTTGTTGTTGTTGTTGTCTCAAACGAAAGAAAACACTACAACAATTTGAACAAAAGGTATTGGTGACTTTGGATGTTGAAGCTGAACATGGATTGTTGTTATTGTTCTTGTTGTCATTGTTATTGTTTAAAACGAAGGAAAACACTACAACAATTTGAACGAAAGGCCCGGGTAACTCTGGATATTGAAGCTAAACATGGACTGTTGTTGTTGTTGTTGTTTCAAACGAAAGAAAACACTACAGCTATTTGAACAAAATGTGCCAGGGACTCTGGATGTTGACGCCGAACATGGGTTGTTGTTGTTGTTTCCTTGTTGTTGTTTCAAACGAAAGAAAACACCACAGCAAATTGAACGAAAGGTGCCGGCAACTCAGGATGTTGAAGCTGAACATGGGTTGTTGTTCTTGTTGTTATTGTTATTGCTTCAAACAAGAGAAAAAAACACTACAACAATTTGAACGAAAAGCACTGGTGACTCTGGATGTTGAAGCTGAACATGAATTGTTGTTGTTGTTGTTTCAAACAAAAAAAACTACTACAACAATTTGAACGAAAGGCACCGGTGACTCTGGATGTTGAAGCTGAACATTAATTGTTGTTGTTGTTTCAAACGAAAGTAAACACTACAGCGATGTGATTTTCCTGGGAGAGGTTTTATTTGGATGGGAACGAGAGAACGAACTTTTCCGATTGACTTGGAAACCTTTGAGGGTTACTATTATGTGGGGGGGGGGGCAAACATACCTTCCCCCTTTCCTTTGCTTGTTTACCTTACCCCACGGCCCTTGGGGTAGGAACTTGGATTAGTCAGACAGGTCCTTTTCTCCTCCCAACTCAGGGATCTCTCTTTGTTTTGACGCAGAAACGGTTCATCAAAGGCCTCCGACAGTATGGAAAGAACTTCTTCCGGATCCGAAAAGAGCTGCTTCCCAATAAGGAGACCGTGAGTATCCCTGGACTTTATGTAACTTGCTCTCTCTCTCTCTCCCTCCTTTTTTTATTTTTGCTGTTCTGCATTCCTCCATTTGATCTCGCAAAGCGGTCGGCGTTTAACCCTGTGTTGGGTCTTTGACTCTCCCTGTTTGGACAGTTCCGCATGGAAGGAGCGGTTGTTTTCCAACGGGTCAATTTCCAAAGCATTGCGCCGTTGTATTGAAATGTGTTGTCAATCCATGCGGCTTGATCAAATGGCGATGGGTAGTATTTATAGCAAACCAGCCGTCCCCTGCCACGAGTTACTATGGCCCAGTCTGGTGATCTGGAAAATAAGGATGCAGGCGAAACGTCAGGAGAGAATGCCTCTAGAACATGGCCATATAGCCCGAAAAAACCTACAACAACCCAGAAAATGTTGGTTTTGAATATATGTAATTTCTTTCTGCTTGTTGGGTAAACAGTAATTCTTGCTGTTTCTTTGTCGGTGTTGATGTGCAGATTGTCTGGTTTGCCTACTCTGGAACATGCAACATATCATTGCCTTCTTTAGGAGTCCCTTTCACATCTATGATACTATATCTGTGTGTGTATGGATTATATATATCTATCTATATCTATGGCTGGGTGGCTCTCTGTCAGGAGGGCTTTGATTATGTTTTCTTGCCCTGGTTGAACTGGGTGGCCTTAAGTATTTTTTGTTGGTCATGGGGGTTCTGTGTGGGAAGTTTGCCCCAATTCTGTCGTTTGTGGGGTTCAGAATGCTCTTTGATTGTAGGTGAACTATAAATCCCAGTAACTACAACTCCCAAATGTCAAGGTCTATTTCCCCAAACTCCATCTGTGTTCATATTTGGGTATATGCAACATTCATGCCAAGTTTGGTCCAGATCCATCATTGTTTGAGTCCACAGTGCTCTCTGGATGTAGGTGAACTACAACTCCCAAATTCAAAGTCAATGACCACCAAACCCTTCCAATATTTTCTGTTGGTCGTGAGAGTTCTGTGTGGCAAGTTTGGTTCAGTTCCATCACTGGTGAGGTTCAGAATGCTCTTTGATTGTAGGTAAACTATAAATCCCAGATCCATCATTGTTTGAGTCCACAGTGCTCTCTGGATGTAGGTGAACTACAACTCCCAAACTCAAGGCCAATACCCACCAAATCTTTCCAGCATTTTCTCATGGAGCTCTGTGTCTCAAGTTTGGTTCAACTCCATTTTTGGTGAGTTCAGAGAGCTCGTTGATTAGAAGTGAACTATAAATCCCAGTAACTACAACTCCCAAATATCATCTATCCATGTGTGTAGGTTTTCTGTCAACTGTGTGGCCCAATTGTTGATTGGGTTTGCGGGTTTGTGGATGAGTAGGACATCTAGAGGTAGTTCAGTTCACCTTGGAGGAGGTGGGCATCACAGATTCTTTTTGCCCGGTGTGCCAGGGCTTTCATTGTATTTATTTTTTTTTACTTGGGTGATGGTTGGAGTTTTTATGTAGGCATCTATCCATGTGTGTAGGTTTTCTGTCAACTTTGTGGCCCAATTGTTGATTGGGTTTGCGGATGAGTAGGGCATCTAGAGGCAGTTTAGTTCACCATGGAGGAGGTGGGCTTCACAGAATCTTTTTTGCACGATCTGCCAGAGCTTTTATTGGACTTCTTTGTTGACTTGGGTGATGGTTGGAGTTTTTGTGTAGGCATCTATCCATGTGTGTAGCTTTTATGCAAACTGTGTGCCCCACTTGTTGATTGGGTTTGAGGATGAGTAGGATATCTAGAGGTGGTTCTGTTCACCTTGGAGGAGGTGGATTTCACATATTCTTTTTGCACGGTCTGTCAGGGCTTCTTTGTTGACTTGGGTGACGGTTGGAGTTTTTATGTAGGCATCTATCCATGTGTGTAGGTCTTCTGTCAATTGGCTCAATTGTTGATGTGGTTTGCAGATGACTAGGACATCTAGAAATTGCACTTTTCCTTCATTTTCCATTTCCATGGTGAATTGGATATTTGGGTGGATGCGGTTGACGTGGTCCAGGAACTGGTTGAGTTCTTCTTCTCCATGGCTCCAACTGGTGAAGGTGTCATCCACATATCTCAACCTTTTGTGGGCTTTATAGTTGCTTTTTCTAGGGCTTGTTTTTCAAAATGGCTTTTCCTGGAGCTCTGGGAGATTTGGAACAGTGCAGATCTGATAGTTGTGGTTCTCTGGAAGCTTGGCTTTGTCGTAACCAGTGTTCCCTGTGGTTCAAAGACTCAGCAAGTGCCGTGCTGGAGAAGCCTTGCCTTCCAGGGACGAAAGAGCCACGAAAACGGTGGCGTTTCCCCTGTGTGGTCCTTTTGACGAATCCTTCAGCGTTGCTTGAGGAACACTTAATGATTGCGGAACCTCTTTGGCATGAAAATGTCCTCAGCTTCGTTGCCTGAATGGAGGGGAGGAAGTCATTGTGGTTGTGAGTCATGGTTTTCATTGACTTGAATAACAGGGGCTCGAAGAGTTGTCCTCGCGGGGCAGAAGGCAACTGTTGAGCTACTGTGTTGTGCGACAGAAGGATCTGTCATCATGAACAATGCATCGTAGCATCACATGAATGGGGTTGCAGTGCTTCCTGTGGAGTTGTCCTCAGTATTTGGGGCGTGTTTGTTTGTTTTTGTTTGTTTTGTTTTTGGCCGTATGCAAACAACTACAAAAGACAGACTCACGTGAGGACAAACAGACTTTGAGTTTTGGTGACCTGCTCTTTGGACCAAAGATGAGTTAAAATGGCTATGCACACAAGAGAATCTCCCTTTGGGAAAGAAAAGAAAAGAAATTATCTTAATATTTATTGAAAAATACACTCCTTTCCGCCACCTTTATAAGCTTGAAAAATACTATATATACTCGAGTATAAGCCAAAATTTTCAGCCCTTTTTTTAGGCTGAAAAAGCTCCTCTCGGCTTATACTCGAGTCAAAGTTATTTATTATTTTATTCTGTTATTACTCAAGCGGGAAGGGGAGAGCAGGCGTTCTCGGCACATGGCAGTGTGGTGCGCATGCGCATGCGAGGTGAGTGTGCAAGGCTGGAGGGAGACTCGCTCCAGCGGTCCCTTCAAGGCATGGAGGTTCTGTGTGGGAAGTTTGACCCAATTCTATCATTGGTGGAGTTCAGAATGCTCATTGATTGTAGATGAACTATTAATTCAGAGTGTGATGCGCATGCGCATGCGAGGTGAGCGTGCAAGGCTGGAGGGAGGCTCGCTCCGGCAGTGCCTTTAAGGCATGGGGGTTCTGTGTGGGAAGTTTGGCCCAATTCTATCATTGGTGGAGTTCAGAATGCTCATTGATTGTAGATGAACTATCAACTCAGAGTGTGGTGCGCATACGCATGCGAGGTGAGCGTGCAAGGCTGGAGGGAGGCTCACTCCAGCGGTCACTTCAAGGCATGGGGGTTCGGTGTGGAAAGTTTGGCCCAATTCTATCATTGGTGGAGTTCAGAATGCTCATTGATTGTAGATGAACTATCAATTCAGAGTGTGGTGCGCATGCGCTTGTGAGGTGAGCATGCAAAGCTGGAGGGAGGCTCACTCCAGCGGTCACTTCAAGGCATGGGGGTTCGGTGTGGGAAGTTTGGCCCAATTCTATCATTGGTGGAGTTCAGAATGCTCATTGATTGTAGATGAACTATCAACTCAGAGTGTGGTGCGCATACGCATGCGAGGTGAGCGTGCAAGGCTGGAGGGAGGCTCACTCCAGCGGTCACTTCAAGGCATGGGGGTTCGGTGTGGAAAGTTTGGCCCAATTCTATCATTGGTGGAGTTCAGAATGCTCATTGATTGTAGATGAACTATCAATTCAGAGTGTGGTGCGCATGCGCATGCGAGGTGAGCGTGCAAGGCTGGAGGGAGGCTCACTCCAGCGGTCACTTCAAGGCATGGGGGTTCGGTGTGGGAAGTTTGGCCCAATTCTATCATTGGTGGAGTTCAGAATGCTCATTGATTGTAGATGAACTATCAACTCAGAGTGTGGTGCGCATACGCATGCGAGGTGAGCGTGCAAGGCTGGAGGGAGGCTCACTCCAGCGGTCACTTCAAGGCATGGGGGTTCGGTGTGGAAAGTTTGGCCCAATTCTATCATTGGTGGAGTTCAGAATGCTCATTGATTGTAGATGAACTATCAATTCAGAGTGTGGTGCGCATGCGCTTGTGAGGTGAGCATGCAAAGCTGGAGGGAGGCTCACTCCAGCGGTCACTTCAAGGCATGGGGGTTCGGTGTGGGAAGTTTGGCCCAATTCTATCATTGGTGGAGTTCAGAATGCTCATTGATTGTAGATGAACTATCAATTCAGAGTGTGGTGCGCATGCGCATGCGAGGTGAGCGTGCAAGGCTGGAGGGAGACTCGCTCCAGCGGTCCCTTCAAGGCATGGAGGTTCTGTGTGGGAAGTTTGACCCAATTCTATCATTGGTGGAGTTCAGAATGCTCATTGATTGTAGATGAACTATTAATTCAGAGTGTGATGCGCATGCGCATGCGAGGTGAGCGTGCAAGGCTGGAGGGAGGCTCGCTCCGGCAGTGCCTTTAAGGCATGGGGGTTCTGTGTGGGAAGTTTGGCCCAATTCTATCATTGGTGGAGTTCAGAATGCTCATTGATTGTAGATGAACTATCAACTCAGAGTGTGGTGCGCATACGCATGCGAGGTGAGCGTGCAAGGCTGGAGGGAGGCTCACTCCAGCGGTCACTTCAAGGCATGGGGGTTCGGTGTGGAAAGTTTGGCCCAATTCTATCATTGGTGGAGTTCAGAATGCTCATTGATTGTAGATGAACTATCAATTCAGAGTGTGGTGCGCATGCGCTTGCGAGGTGAGCATGCAAAGCTGGAGGGAGGCTCACTCCAGCGGTCACTTCAAGGCATGGGGGTTCGGTGTGGGAAGTTTGGCCCAATTCTATCATTGGTGGAGTTCAGAATGCTCATTGATTGTAGATGAACTATCAATTCAGAGTGTGGTGCGCATACGCATGCGAGGTGAGCGTGCAAGGCTGGAGGGAGGCTCACTCCAGCGGTCACTTCAAGGCATGGGGGTTCGGTGTGGAAAGTTTGGCCCAATTCTATCATTGGTGGAGTTCAGAATGCTCATTGATTGTAGATGAACTATCAATTCAGAGTGTGGTGCGCATACGCATGCGAGGTGAGCGTGCAAGGCTGGAGGGAGGCTCACTCCAGCGGTCACTTCAAGGCATGGGGGTTCGGTGTGGAAGTTTGGCCCAATTCTATCATTGGTGGAGTTCAGAATGCTCATTGATTGTAGATGAACTATCAACTCAGAGTGTGGTGCGCATACGCATGCGAGGTGAGCGTGCAAGGCTGGAGGGAGGCTCACTCCAGCGGTCACTTCAAGGCATGGGGGTTCGGTGTGGAAAGTTTGGCCCAATTCTATCATTGGTGGAGTTCAGAATGCTCATTGATTGTAGATGAACTATCAATTCAGAGTGTGGTGCGCATGCGCTTGTGAGGTGAGCATGCAAAGCTGGAGGGAGGCTCACTCCAGCGGTCACTTCAAGGCATGGGGGTTCGGTGTGGGAAGTTTGGCCCAATTCTATCATTGGTGGAGTTCAGAATGCTCATTGATTGTAGATGAACTATCAACTCAGAGTGTGGTGCGCATACGCATGCGAGGTGAGCGTGCAAGGCTGGAGGGAGGCTCACTCCAGCGGTCACTTCAAGGCATGGGGGTTCGGTGTGGGAAGTTTGGCCCAATTCTATCATTGGTGGAGTTCAGAATGCTCATTGATTGTAGATGAACTATCAATTCAGAGTGTGGTGCGCATGCGCATGCGAGGTGAGCGTGCAAGGCTGGAGGGAGACTCGCTCCAGCGGTCCCTTCAAGGCATGGGGGTTCTGTGTGGGAAGTTTGACCCAATCCTAATGTTGATGGTATTCAGAATGCTTTTTGATTGTAAGTGAGCTATCAATCCCAGCAACTACAATTCCCAAAGGTCAAGGTCTATTTCCCCCAAACTCCACCAGTGTTCACATTTGGGCGCATTGAGTATCTGTGACAAGTTTGGTCCAGATCCATTGTTTGAGTCCACAGTGCTCTCTGGATGTAGGTGAACTGCAACTCCCAAACTCAAGGTCAGTGCCCACCAAACCTTGCACAAATACCTGATACCCCAAATTTTAATACTGTATTTTCTGTTGGTTGTGGGAGTTCCGTGTGCCAAGTTTGGTTCAATTCCATCGTTGGTGTAGTTCAGAATGTTCTTTGATTGTATGTGAACTATAAATCCCAGCAACTGCAACGACTAGGAAGGTTGAGAAACACTGACCTAGAGCTTTGGAGATCTTCTGTTCAACCATTTCAAAGCTCTTCTTGAGTGGTGATGGCACGATCATCAGCATAGATGAAACTCATATCTATAGTTTGGGGTCACCACAACCTAAGGAACTGGATTACGGGTTTGTAGCTTTAGGAAGGTTGAGAAGCACTGACCTAGAGCTTTGGAGATCTTCTGTTCAACCATTTCAAAGCTCTCTGCTTGAGTGGTGATGGCACGATCATCAGCATAGATGAAACTCATATCTATAGTTTGGGGTCACCACAACCTAAGGAACTGGATTACGGGTTTGTAGCCTTAGGAAGGTTGAGAAGCACTGACCTAGAGCTTTGGAGAGCTTCTGTTCAACCATTTCAAAGCTTCCTGCTTGAGCGGTGATGGCATTATCATCAGCATAGATGAAACTCTTCATCACTTCTGACATTTGTAGGGGTCACCACAACATGAGGAACTAGATTAAGGGTTTGCAGCATTAGGAAGGTTGAGAAACGCTGGATTACAGGAAGAAGCATATTCGCCCCTTTCCTCCGCTCTTCTAAGACTTTGAACCTGCCAAATCCACCTACATTATGCTTTCCCTTTGCAAAGCTCCCCAAAGAAAATCCCATAAAAGTTGCACACTCTGTGAAATCGGAGCTCCGGCAGCTGCGGCTCAAGCGCTACTTTGGTTGCAAATATGTAAAGCTTAACGTTTTAATGCCGGAAGACGAGGCCTTCAAGCCGAAGCGCTTCGCTTGGAGGAAAGAAGGCTGGGAGGAGACATGAGAGCCCTGCTTGAAGATCTGAAAGGAAGTCAAACTTGTTTTCTGTTGCCCTGGAGACTAGGATATGAGACAATGGATTCAATTGGCAGGCAAGGAAGGAGATGTCAGGTCCCCATTCCCGCATACCGAACACACACAGACGTTTCATGGACATGAACTTCCTGCTGGTGAGAGCTGTTCAGCAGTGGAACTCTCTTCCCCGGAGTGTGGTGGAGGCTCCTTCTATGGAGGCTTTGAAACAGAGGCGGGATGGCCATCTGTTGTGGGTGCTTTGAATGATTTTTCCTGCTTCTTGGCAGAATGGGGTCGGACTGGATAGCCCATGAGGTCCCTTCCAACCCTAACCCTAGCCTTACCTTGCTAATGTCGGGTCCCCATTCCCACACACCGAACACACACAGACATTTCATGGACATCAGGAAGAACTTCCTGACTGTGAGAGCTGTTCAGCAGTGGAACTCTCTGCCTCGGAGTGTGGTGGAGGCTCCTTCTATGGAGGCTTTGAAACAGAGGCGGGATGGCCATCTGTTGTGGGTGCTTTGAATGATTTTTGCTACTTCTTGGCAGGGGGTCGGACTGGATGGCCCATGAGGTCCCTTCCAACCCTAACCCTAGATTCCAAACTTCAGATCTGATGTGGCAACTCTCTGGTGAGATATCCATGTCCAGAAGGGTATGTCACGGATGAATCCTTGCCCTCACCCCACTCAACATATTCATAAATGATATTGAGGATACACTGTTGGACCCCAGTGGACACTTGCCCAAGCTGTGTCTCTCAACCTTCCTAATGCCGCGACCCCTTCATATGGTGGTGACCCCCCCAACCATCACATTATTTTTGTAGCAAAACTATAATTTTGCTACTGTTATTAATCATAATGTAAATATCTGATATGCAGGATGTGTTTTAATTCACTAGAATACCCGATACACCCAACTTTGAATACTGGTGGGGTTGGGGAGGGATTGATTTTGTCGTTTGGGAGTTGTAGTTGCTGGGATTTATAGTTCAGCTATGATCAAAGAGCATTCTGAACTCCACCAACGATGGAATAGAACCAAACTTGACAGCTCTCCCATGACAAACAGAAAATATTGGAAGAGTTTGGTGGGCATTGACTTTGAGTTTGGGAGTTGTAGTTCACCTACATCCAGAGATCACTGTGGACTCAAAACAGTGACAGATCTGGATCAAACCAATCCTCAATATGCCCAAATGTGAACAGTAGTGGAGTTTGGGGAAAGTAGACTTTTTCATTTGGGAGTTGTAGTTGCTGGGATTTATAGTTCACCTACAATCAGAGAGCATTCTGAACTCCACCAATGACGGAACTGAACCAAACTTGGCACACAACTCTTCCATGACCAATAGAAAATGCTGGAAGGATTTGGTAGGCATTCACTTGAATTTGGGAGTTATAGTTCACCAACCTCCAGAGAACAGTGTGGATTCAAAGAATGAAAGATCTGGAATTTATAGTTCACCTACAATCGAAGAGTTTTCTGAACTCCACCTGCAATGGAATTGATCCAAACTTGGCACACAGAACTCCCGTGACCAACAAAAAATACTGAAAAGGTTTGGTGGGCATTGACTTTGAGTTTGGGAGTTGTAGTTCACCGACATTCAGGGAGCACTATGGACTCAAACAATGAACCAAACTTGGCACGGGTACTCAATATTCCCAAATGTGGACACTAGTGGAGTTTGTGGGAAATAGACCTTGACATTTGGGAGTTGTAGTTGCTGGGATTTATAGTTCACCTACAATCAAAGAGCATTCTGAACCCCACCAACAATAGAATTGGGCCAAACTTCCCACAAAGAATCCCCATGATCAACAGAAAATATTATGTTTTCTGATGGTCTTTGGTGACCCTTCTGACGCCCCCTTGCAGAGTAGTTACTGGGATTTATAGTTCACCTACAATCAAAGAGCATTCTGAACTCCACCAGCGATGGAATTGAACCAAACTTGGCACACAGAACCCGCATACCTTGAAGGGACTCGCTGACATGAGCCTCCCTCCTGCCTTACACGCTCTCCCTCACCCATGATCAATAGAAAATACGGTGTTTTCTGATGGTCTTTGGCGATCTCTCTGACACCCCCTTGTGACACCCCCCCAGGTAGAGAAACACTGACCTACATGAATAGATATAATATTATTAGTAGTAGTAATATTAGTAATATTAATATTACATTATTAGTAGTAATATTACTAATAATGATGCAATATAATGTCTGGGTCACATTATTGCTTTGCTTGGCTGTCTGAAGATCTGTGCACGATGGGTACCCAGGATGAGTACCCATCATGCATGGCTGTAGAAGCCACAAAATGTCTCACCATACCCCCATGTATGCAAAGTACAATGGCTTTTTCTAACACATTGATGTAGATGTGCGCATAGGATCTGTTCCTCTGGAGAAGAGCTGCTTAAGGAAGTCAAACTGCAAGATTATGCAACCCTCAATTAAGCATTAATAAGAATGTGGCTTGTTGATTAAGGACCCTATCTAAAATTAAATAACTCTGTGCTGAAAGTGCTGTCATTCCGACCTCCTCATGCATTGAAAACGTGGTTTATTTAGCCCTGGCGACGTGTCCCTTTCAAATGAATGAAGTCAAAGTCCAAACAAACCCAATGTCAGAGGCACTGTCGTCTTATCTTGGGTGCCGTTTGGCTCTTTTAGAACCCAATTGGAGCATTTCCACCTTACTTATTTACTTAGCCCGACCCCTCATTGTCTGAGTAGCATAGTCTTCCAAGATCGGTGTACTGGTGGGTCCGTAGGTGACAGTGGAACGCTATTCTTGACCTGCATCTTCTCCCACAGTGAGGGCATTGGTTTCCAGGTGGAAGGCGGTCCCGGTCGGGGTTGGCTTGACATGCCTTCCTCTTGGCACGTTTCTCTCTTTCGCCCTACATTCGTGCCTCTTCAAATTCTACAGCACTGCTGGTCACAGCTGACCTCCAGCTGGAGTGCTCAAGGGCCAGGGCTTCCCAGTTCTCAGTCTCTATGCCAGAGTTTTAAGCCCATCCTTCAATCTCTTTTCCTGCCCACCAACATTCCGTTTTCCGTTCTTGAGTTCGGAGTAGAGCAACTGCTTTGGGAGACAGCGGTCGGGCATCCGTACAATATGGCCGAACCAGTGGATGGCGGAGGACCATTGCTTCAATGCTGGTGGTCTTTGCTTCTTCCACCACGCTGACATGTGTCCGCTTGTCTTCACAAGAGATTTGCAGGATTTTTTGGAGGCAACACTGATGGAATCATTGCAGGAGTTGCATTGACGTCTGTAGATAGTCCACGTCTCACAAGGGCCAGGACTTCCCAGTTCTCAGTGTCTATGCCAGAGTTTTTAAGGTGTGCTTTGAGCCCATCTTTCAATCTCTTTTCCTGCCCTCCGTTCTTGCGTTTTGAGTAAAGCAACTGCTTTGGGAGACAGTGGTCAGGCATCCGGACAACGTGTCCGGTCCAGTGGAGTTGATTGCAGAGGACAATCACTTCAATGCTGGTGGTGTTTGCTTCTTCTTCCGGCACTCCGACATTTGTCCGCTTGTCTACCCAAAAGATTTGCAGGATTTTCCGGAGGCAACACTGATGGAATCATTGCAGGAGTTGCATGTGACGTCTGTAGATAGTCCACGTCTCACAGGCATATAGCAGGGTTGGGAGGACAATGGCTTTATAAACAAGCACCTTGGTCTCCCTACGAATGTCCCGGTCCTCAAACACTCTCTGCTTCGTTCGGAAAAAAGCTACACTCGCAGAGCTCAGGCGGTGTGTATTTCAGTGTCAATGTTGATTTTTGTGGAGAGGTGGCTGCCACAGCAGGGTTGGGAGGACAATAGCTTTATAAACTAGTACCTTGGTTTCCCTATGGATGTCCCGGTCCTCAAACACTCTCTGCTTCATTGGAAAGAATGCTGCACTCGCAGAGTTCAGACGGTGTTGTATTTCAGTGTCAATGTAGATCAGTGGTTCTCAACCTGGGGTCCCCAGATGTGTTTGGCCTACAACTCCCAGAAATCCCAGCCAGTTTATCAGCTGTTAGGACTTCTGGGAGTTGAAGGTAAAAAAACATCTGGAGACCCCAGGTTGAGAACCACTGATGTAGATTTTTGTGGAGAGATGGCTGCCACAAATGCACAGACTACATTATCATTGGCATATTGGAGTTCTATAACAGATGTGGCCTTGGTTTTGGCTTTCAGTCTGCTGAAAGTAAATATTTTAAGCTTAAGTAGTACATTGGTGGCCATGCTATCTGGGGATTCTGGGAGATGTCATCTAGACTATTCATACCGTCAAGCTTTCAAAAGGCTGATTTCTCTGTTGCTCAATAGCTTTATAAAAGCTATTGTCTCCCTATGGATGTCCTGGTCTTCAAACACTCTGTGCTTCATTCGAAAGCGTGCTGCACTCGCAGAGCTCAGGCGGTGTTGTATTTCAGTATAATGTGGACTTCTGTGGAGAGGTTGCTGCCAAGGGAGCAGAAATGGTTTCATAAAACAAGCAGCTTGGTTTCCCAATAGATGTCCTGGTCCTCAAACACTCTGCTTCATTTGAAAGAATGCTGCACTCGCAGAGCTCGGGCGGTGTAGTATTCCAGTATCAGTGTGGACTTTTGTGGAGAGGTGGCTGCCGAGGGAGCGGAAATAGCTTTATAAAACAAGCAGCTTGGTCTCCCTATGGATGTTCTGGTCCTCCAACACTCTTTGCTTCATTCGGAAGAATGCTGCACTCGCAGAGCTCAGGCCGTGTTGCATTTCAGTGTTGATTTTTGTGGAGAGGTGGCTGCCACAGTAGGGTTGGGAGGAAAATAGCTTTATAAACAAGCACCTTGGTCTCCCTATAGATGTCTCTGCCAGTCCTCAAACACTCTCTGCTTCATTCGAAAGAATGCTGCACTCGCAGAGCTCAGGCAGTGTTGTATTTCAGTATCGATGTGGACTTTTGTGGATAGGTGGCTGCCAAGATAGTGGAAATAATCAACATTTTCTAATGTTACACCATTAAGCTGTATTTCCATCTACTTCAATGCACCACACCCTTGTGCCTCGTTGTAATCTATAGTTCTGCCCAAAATGTCCTCCATGGAGACTTGGAAAGGACTCAGAGAGGCAGAACTGTATTAAGATGTCGGGGCATTAGGATGCTTGAGAACCACTGATGTAGGCAAACAGATTTGCCAGGACAGCGTGGTAGTAGAGGATAGTACCGATCCATCGAAGGGTTATGGGCCCAGCACACTCTACTCTTCAAATTGCCAGTTCCCTTTAGGTTTGGGAATGGGATCCTTGCATTGTGGTGGCTTCTGTGCGACTCAGCCACATTCCCTGTCTCGTCACTCTCTCTTCCTTTCATCCAGGAGCAAAGTCTTAATGGACGTTCCTCCTCGGCCCTCCTTTCCCACAGGAAGGCTTTTATTTCGCGGGGATGGTCGGTCCCTCTAATGATGAGACATATTAAGACAACATCTGGCCCTGGCACGTAATTTCCTAGGTTGCCATGCAAGCAGTTCTTGTTGCTGTTGTTCGAATGTGTGTCCGTTCCCTTAATAGCGCAGGCTCCCTCCGCGCTCTCCCTGCCCCCTTCCTCTGTTCCTGATGCAACAACCAAAGCCGAAATTTTCCATTAGGCTCGGAAGCGGCTGCCAACATAAACACTCGCTGCTCCTTTTCATTCCAGTCCTCCCTGTTCCTGCCAACGCTTTCTCATTACAGGACGAAGCTTTCGCTTTGGTCGGAGCAAAAATATTACGATCCAAACAGAATTACGGACTGGGCATCACTTATTAACTCTATTGTCAGAGTGGTCTTCATGGTGCCTTCCTTACTTTCTCCCTTCTCCAGCAAACCCCCTTGTTTTTAATTATGACAAAAACACTACATTAGAAATGTGTTCTGTTTAGTTGATCTTCTGCAACCCTGTCCTCCTTCCAGCCTCCCTTCCTCCTTCTATCTCCCTCTCTCCCTTCATGAAGCCAAACATACCAGGAATGGAAACCACACTAAATCAACTAACCTAGTGTTTCTCAACCTTCCTAGTGCCGTGACCCCTTCGTCATGTTGTGGTGACCCCCAACCATCACATTATTTTTGTTGCTACTTCGTAACTGTCATTTTGCTACTGTTGTGAATCGTAGTACAATATAATAATAATAAGACATTATAATTATATATTTTATATTACATGTAATATTACTAATAATAATGCAGTATAATATCTGGGTCACATTTATATGCCGCCCTTCTCACCCCAAAGGGGACTCAGAGGGGCTTACAAGTAATATGTAAATATAATATAATATATTATTACCATAACACAATATTAGTATTATATATTACTATATTGTACTATACCATTATACTGTAATGTTATTAGTAATATTACATGTAATGTACGAGGGTAGAATGAAAAGTAATGCCTCCACCTTCATAACTCCTCAACAGATGGCAGTACTGGTATGCGGCAGGTACTGGCTTGTTCGGTAGACTCTCCTCTACAGTTCCATTTTGGCAGGAAGCCTTAGCATTGAATGGTTGTGTTGTTAAAGTGAAAAGTAATGCCTCCACCTTCATAACTCCTCAACAGATGGCAGTACTGGTATGCGGCAGGTACTGGCTTGTTCAGTAGACTCTCCTCTACAGTTCCATTTTGGCAGGAAGCCTTAGCATTGAATGGTTGTGTTGTAAAAGTGTGAATTATGGAACCCTGCGCAACTCCTCAACAGATGGCAGTACTGGTATATGGCAGGTACTGGCTTGTTCAGTAGACTCTCCTCTACAGTTCCATTTTGGCGGGAAGCCTTAGCATTGAATGGTTGTGTTGTTAAAGTGAAAAGTAATGCCTCCACCTTCGTAACTCCTCAACAGATGGCAGTACTGGTATGCAGCAGGTACTGGCTTGTTCAGTAGACTCTCCTCTACAGTTCCATTTTGGCAGGAAGCCTTAGCATTGAATGGTTGTGTTGTTAAAGTGAAAAGTAATGCCTCCACCTTCATAACTCCTCAACAGATGACAGTACTGGTATACGGCAGGTACTGGCTTGTTCAGTAGACTCTCCTCTACAGTTCCATTTTGGCGGGAAGCCTTAGCATTGAATGGTTGTGTTGTTAAAGTGAAAAGTAATGCCTCCACCTTCGTAACTCCTCAACAGATGGCAGTACTGGTATGTGGCAGGTACTGGCTTGTTCAGTAGACTCTCCTCTACAGTTCCATTTTGGCAGGAAGCCTTAGCATTGAATGGTTGTGTTGTTAAAGTGCGAAGACAGTCGGTCAATGCAACTTAAGCAACGTGCTTTCATTGCATTCTTGACAGCAGAAGGTGTCACCCCAAAGAAGACATCAGAGAATGCAAGCTGTTTATGGTGATTGTGTTGATGTGAGTACTGTGCATCATTGGGCAAGTACATTGAAAGATGTTGAGGTGGGAACATCTGACTTGTGTGACAAATAAAGAGTTGGACGTCCTGTGACAGCAACCACTCAAGTTTCACAAGCAAAAGGTTGACAGATTGATTCAGGACAATTGTCATATCACTCAGAGAGAAATTTCAAGCATAATCAGCATTTCACAAGAACGTGTGGGTCACATTATTGCTTTGCTTGGCTATCGGAAGATCTGTGCACGATGGGTACCCAGGATGAGAGAAGTGTGAGACGCTGGTTGCGGAAACAGAGTGTCGACTTCTTCCGTGACGGCAGAAATGTATCCAATTGTCTGGTGATTATGTGGAAAATTATATGGTCCCCACCCCCCCAGCACCAACTGCTGCTCTGGGCCAGAGTGAAGAGAGAGGGGGCAAGGGGACAGTTCCATCTTGTCTCCTGTGCTATGCTAATGATATGATATGATATGATATATTGTATATACATATAATATGTATATTTATACTATATAATATGTATATACTATATAATGTATACAATATAATACTAATAATAATGATATTATAAGTATATATTTTATAATTACATGTAATATTACTAATAATATTACAATATAATGATATAGTACAATATAATACTGATATTGTACTATGCTAATAATATAATATATTGTTTACACACACATTGTAAGCCATTCTGAGCCCCCTTCGGGGTGAGAAGAGCGGCATATAAATGTTGTAAATAAATAAATAAAGGAAGTATCTGATGTGCAGGATATATTTTCACCCACTGGACCAAATTTTCCAACGTTGTTGTTGTTAAGGCTGGATGGCCATCTACCAGGGGTGCTTAGATTGTGCTTTTGCTGCATGAAGGCAGAAGGTCCTTGGACTAGATGGTCTTTAGAGGTCCCTTCAAACGCTACTATTAATATTATTAATGGCTGGGTGGCCGTTTTTCAGGGTTGCTTTGATTATGCTGTTGTTGCAAGAAGGCAGAAGGTCCTTGGACTAGATAGTCTTTAGAGGCCCCTTCCAATTCTATTAATATTATTAAGGCTGAATGGCCATCTGCCAGGGGTGCTTTGATTGTACTTTTACTGCATGAAGGTGGAAGGGGGTTGGTCTAGATGGCCCAAGGGGTCTTTTCCAACTATCGTTGTTGTTGAGGCTGGATGTCCATCTCTTGGGGGTGCTTTGATTGTGCTTTTGCTGCATGAAGGCAGAAGGTATTTGGACTAGATGGTCTTTAGAGGTCCCTTCCAACCCAGGCCATCTGTCGGGGCTGCTTTGAATACAGTTTTCCTGCATCTTGGCAGGGGGTTGGACTGGATGACCCATGACGTTTCTTCCTACTCTATGATTCTATGAGTCTATTATTATTATTATTATTAATATTTATATTATTAATGTCTGGATGGCCATCATTTAGGGTTGCTTTGATTATGCTGTTGCTGCAAGAAGGCAGAAGGTCCTTGGACTTGATAGTCTTTAGAGGTCCCTTCCAATTCTATTAATATTATTAGGGCTGGATGGCCATCTGCCAGGAGTGCTTTGATTGTGGTTTTGCTGTACGAAGGTGGAAGAGGGCTGGACTCAATGGCCCAAGGGTTTTTTTTCCAACTCTGTTGTTGTTGTTGTTGTTGTTGTTGTTGTTGTTGAGGCTGCATAGCCATCTGTTGGGGGTGCTTTGATTGTGCTTTTGCTGTACAAAGGTGGAAGGGGGTTGGTCTAGGTGGTCTTTAGAGGTCACTTCCAACTCTATTAATATTATTAAGGCTGGATGGTCATCTTCCAGGGGTGCTTTGATTGTGAAGGTGGAAGGGGGTTGGTCTAGATGGCCCAAGGGGTCTTTTCCAACTCTTGTTGTTGTTGAGGCTGGATGGCCATCTGTTGGGGTGCTTTAATTGTGCTTTTACTGCATGAAGGTGGAAGGGGGTTGGTCTAGATGGCCCAAGGGGTCTTTTCCAACTCTGTTGTTGTTGCTGATGTTGTTGTTGTTGTTGTCCATCCCTTGGGGTCCATCCCTTGGGGGTGCTTTGATTCTGCTTTTGCTGCATGAAGGCAGAAGGTATTTGGACTAGATGGTCTTTAGAGGTCCTTTCCAACTCTTTTAATATTATTAAGGCTGGATGTTCATCTTCCAGGGGTGCTTTGCTTATGCTTTTAGTGCATGAAGGTGGAAGGGGGTTGGTCTAGATGGCCCAAGGGGTCTTTTCCAACTCTTGTTGTTGTTGAGGCTGGATGGCCATCTCTTGGGAGTGCTTTGATTGTGCTTTTGCTGCGAGAAGTCAGAAGGTCCTTGGACTTGATAGTCTTTAGAGGTCCCTTCCAACTCTATTAATATTATTAAGGCTGGGTGGTCATCTTCCAGGGGTGCTTTGATTGTGAAGGTGGAAGGGGGTTAGTCTAGATAGCCCAAGGGGTCTTTTCCAACTCTATAGTTGTTGTTGTTGTTGAGGCTGCATGGCCATCTGTTGAGGGTGCTTTGATTGTGCTTTTACTGCATGAAGATGGAAGGGGGTTGGTCTAGATGAACCCAAGGGGTCTTTTCCAACTGTATTGTTGTTGTTGTTGTTGTCGTTGTTGTTGTTGTTGTTGTTGAGGCTGCATGGCCATCTGTTGGGGTGTGCTTTGATTGTGCTTTTACTGCATGAAGGTGGAAGGGGGTTGGTCTAGATGGCCCAAGGGATCTTTTCCAACTATTGTTGTTGTTGAGGCTGGATGGCCGTCTCTTGGAGGTGCTTTGATTGTGCCTTTGCTGCATGAAGGCAGAAGGTATTTGGACTAGGTGGTCTTTAGAGGTCCCTTCCAACTCTATTAATATTATTAAGGCTGGATGGTCATCTTCCAGGGGTGCTTTGATTGTGAAGGTGGAAGGGGGTTGGTCTAGATGGCCCAAGGGGTCTTTTCCAACTCTGTTGTTGTTGTTGTTGTGTTGAGGCTGCATGGCCATCTGTTGAGGGTGCTTTGATTGTACTTTTACTGCATGAAGGTGGAAGGGGGTTGGTCTAGATGGCCCAAGGGGTCTTTTCCAACTATCGTTGTTGTTGAGGCTGGATGTCCATCTCTTGGGGGTGCTTTGATTGTGCTTTTGCTGCATGAAGGCAGAAGGTATTTGGACTAGATGGTCTTTAGAGGTCCCTTCCAACTCTATTAATATTATTAAGGCTGGATGGTCATCTTCCAGGGGTGCTTTGATTGTGAAGGTGGAAGGGGGTTGGTCTAGATGGCCCAAGGGGTCTTTTCCAACTCTGTTGTTGTTGTTGTTGTTGTTGTTGTTGTTGTTGTTGAGGCTGCATGGCCATCTGTTGAGGGTGCTTTGATTGTGCTTTTACTGCATGAAGGTGGAAGGGGGTTGGTCTAGATGGACCAAGGGGTCTTTTCCAATTCTATTGTTGTTGTTGTTGTTGTTGTCGTTGTTTTTGAGGCTGCATGGCCATCTGTTGAGGGTGCTTTGATTGTGCTTTTACTGCAAGAAGGTGGAAGGGGGTTGGTCTAGATGGACAAAGGGGTCTTTTCCAACTATTGTTGTTGAGGCTGGATGTCCATCCCTTGGGGGTGCTTTGATTGTGCTTTTGCTGCATGAAGGCAGAAGGTATTTGGACTAGATGGTCTTTAGAGCTCTCTTCCAACTCTATTAATATTATTAAGGCTGGATGGTCATCCTCTGGAGTGCTTTGATTGTGCTTTTACTGCATGAAGGTGGAAGGGGGTTAGTCTAGATGGCCCAAGGAGTCTCTTCCAACTCTATTGTTGCTGGTGTTGTTGAGGATGCATGGCCATCTGTTGGGGGTGCTTTGATTGTGCTTTCGCTGCAAGCATCTGTACCTTAAGGGCTTTGAAGCCATCACACCAGAGCTGGCCCACGGTGCCAACATTGGGCTCTGTTTACCCTCGGCAGTAAATCAAGCCAACCATTGATGCGGCAGGCTCTTGTTTTCTCGTTTACTTAGGAGATTGGAACCCCCCGTGTTTGCTTTTGCTCGGCAGCTTTCGCCGTGTATTAGAAGTAAAATATTATTGCAGGCAGGGGCCCATTAGCAGATTGCATCTCGACTCTGACTTGGAGCCAGGACTCCGCAGCTGGCGTTTGGGGGCAAGTGGATCAAACCAAGCCCATATTGGTATATAACCAACTAGCTTCCTCTTCTGGGGACACGTGTGTACTCTCTCATGAAATGTTACGCTGCTCTTGGAAACATACATACGCAAAGAGAGACCGGCAGGCTTTGGATATGCTCGAGGGGGTGTAGCATTGGGGGTCTCTGTGTGGAAGGTTTGGCCCAATTCTACCGTTGGTGGGGTTCACAATGCTCTTTGATTGTAGGTGAACTATAAATCCCAGCAACTATAATATTACAGTGTGATACAATATAGTAATATGAAATACTAATATCGTGCTATGCTAATAATATAATATATTGTATTTACATATTACTTGCAAGCCCCCTTCGGGGTGAGAAGAGCGGCATATAGATGCCATAAATAAATAAATAAATAAATAAACTACAACTCCCAAATGTTCTATTTTCCCCAAACTCCACCAGTGTTGACATTTGAGCATATTGAGTATTCATGCCAAGTTTGGTCCAGATCCATCATTGTTTGAGTCCACAGTTCTCTCTGGATGTAGATGAACTACAACTCCCAAACTCAAGGTCAATGCTCACCAAACCCATCCAGTATTTTCTGTTGATCATGGGAGTTCTGTGTACCAAGTTTGGTTTAAGTCCATCCTTGGTGGAGTTGTAGGTGAACTATAAATCCCAGATCCATCATTGTTTGAGTCCACAGTGCTCTCTGGATGTAGGTGATCTACAACTCCCAAACTCAAGGTTAATGCTCACCAAACCCTTCCAGTATTTTCTGTTGATCATGGGAGTTCTGTGTGCCAAGTTTGGTTCAATTCCATCGTTGGTGGAGTTCACAATACTCCTTGATTGCAGGTGAACTATAAATCCCAGCAATCACAACCCCCAAATGTCAAAATCTACTTTCCCCAAACTCCACTACTATTCACATTTGGTCATATTGAGGATTGGTTTGATCCAGATATATTGTTGTTTGAGTCCACAGTGCTCTCTAGATGTAGGTGAACTACAACTCTCAAACTCAAGGTCAGTGCCCACCAAAACCCTTCCAGTATGTTCTGTTCGTCATGGGAGTTCTGTGTGCTAAGTTTGGTTGAATTCCATCACTGGTGGAGTTCAGAATTCTCTTTGATTGTAGGTGAACTATAAATCTCAGCAACTACAACTCCCAAATGTCAAAGTCTACTTTCCTCAAACTCCACTACTGTTCACATTTGGGCATATTGAGGATTGGTTTGATGCAATATACTAATATAAAATACTAATATTGTGCTATGCTAATGATATAATATATCGTATTTACATATTACTTGTAATATGTAATATCATTGTTTGGGTCCACAGTGCTCTCTGGATGTAGGTGAACTACAACTCCCAAACTCAAGGCCAATATCCACCAAACCCTTCCAGTATTTTCTGTTGATCATGGGAGTTCTGTGTGCCAAGTTTGGTTCCATTCCATTGTTGGTGGAGTTCAGAATACTCTTTGATTGTAGGTGAACTATAAACCCCAGATCTATCATTGTTTGAGTCCACAGTGCTCTCTGGATGTAGGTGAACTACAACTCCCAAACTCAATGTCAATGCCCACCAAACCCTTCCGGTATTTTCTGTTGATCATGGGAGTTCTGTGTGCTAAGTTTGGTTGAATTCCATCATTGGTGGAGTTCAGAATACTCTTTGATTGTAGGTGAACTATAAATCCCAACAACTACAACTCCTAAATGACAAAATCAATCCCCCTTAGCCCCATCAGTATTCAAATTTTGACATATCAGATATTTGTGCCCAATTTGGTCCAGTGAATGAAAATACAGCCTGCATGTCAGATAGTTACATTACAATTCATAACAGGAGCAAACCTATAGTAGCAACAAACATAATGTTATGGTTGGGGGGTCACCACAACATGAGGAACTGTATTAAGGTGTCACGGCATTAGGTAAGCTGAGAACCACAGTGTTCCCTCACTTATCGTGGGTGTTAGTTTCAGAACCACCCGCGAAAATGAAAATCCGTGAAGTAGGGAGGCGAAAACCCGCGAAACCGCGAGTCTGTGAAAAGCGAACCGCAAAGTAGCGAGGGAACTCTGTAGACTGTGAATCCTTTATTGTTGTTGTTGTTGCTACTGTTCGTTTACTTCCTGGTGAACTAAAGCTGACACTATCCCAATCGTTCCCTTATGCCCTCTGACCAAATTCCCTTCTTCCCACTCAGTTTGCTTTGTCTCGATCCAGCATCTCAGAGAGGGAGATCTTTCAAGTTTTTACCTTGGGCGTTTTGAGCAAAAATGAAGGAAACGGCGCAGCCTTCTCACAACATCCTGTCCTGAAACATTCCTCTCCGGCACAGCCTGAAGGAATAATATACAGAGTCTCAGAAGAGCAATTTGCAAATTTTGTTGCACTCCAGAACAGAAACGAAACTTTCTCTGACTTTAAAACGCACCACACGTTGAGTGAAAAACCAATCCTTTTTATTGAAGCTGAGTAAAAAAGCCAGTAGAAAGAAATGCTTGTAAGAATAGGAAAATTTCAAAATGTAAAAAATCAGTCAAATGCAGTAATTCAAAGCAATGTCCACAAAAGATATAAAAACAATCCAAGGCAGTATTTATCCTTACTTACTTACTTACTTACTTACTTAGGCGATCCCTCGTTGGCCGAGTAGGATCGTCTTCCAGGATCAGAATTCTTGTGAGTCCGTAGGTGGCTGTGGAGCCCTGTTCTTGATCTGCATCTTCTTCCACAGTGAGGGCATCGGTTTCCAGGTGGAAGGCGATCTTGGTCGGGGTTGGCTTGACACGCCTTCCTCTTGGCACGTTTCTCTCTTTCACCCTCCATTCGTGCCTCTTCAAATTCTGCAGCACTGCTGGTCACAGCTGACCTCCAGCTGGAGTCCTCAAAGGCCAGGGCTTCCCAGTTCTCAGTGTCTATGCCAGAGTTTTTAAGGTTTGGCTTTGAGCCCATCTTTCAATCTCTTTTCCTGCCCACCAACATTCCTTTTTCCGTTCTTGAGTTCGGAGTAGAGCAACTGCTTTGGGAAACGGTGGTCGGGCATCCGGACAACGTGGCCGGTCCAGCGGAGTTGATGGTGGAGACCATCGCTTCAATGCTGGTGGTCTTTGTTTCTTCCAGCACGCTGACGTTTGTCCGCCTGTCTTCCCAAGAGATTTGCAGGATTTTCCGGAGGCAGCGCTGATGGAATCATTCCAGGAGTTGCATGTGACGTTTGTAGACAGTCCACATCTCGCAGGCGTAGAGCAGGGTTGGAAGGACAATACCTTTATAAACAAGCACCTTGGTCTCCCTACGGATGTCCTGGTCCTCAAACACTCTCTACTTCATTCGGAAAAATGCTGCACTCGCAGAGCTCAGGCTGTGTATTTCGGTGTCGATGTTGACTTTTGTAGAGAGGTGGCTGCCAAGGTAGCGGAAATGGTCAGTATTTATCCAGACAGGAATCAACAGGTTGCAAAGATAATCCAGAAGGTGCTAGACCACAGCAAAATGCTAAAAATCTCTATAAGAACAAGACCCCTTGAACAGGATTTCCAAGGCACATGAACATGGTTTCCAAACGATGCCAGATCTAACAGGCTTTCCCTTGAAGCAAACCTTATATCCCAAAACCCAAAAATCGGTTTCGTTTCCCCCCAATTTTGCCTCTTATCTGATGAAGTCTTTTTGGAGCGACGTAAACATTGAGTTTGTTGTCGATCCTGTCTGAACTCTAGCCGCCTATTTTTCAACTCCTTTTCTGGTTGCTCATTAAAATTTCCAGGTGTCAGATTGTTTTCCAAACTCAAATCTTGAGAGCTCGCAGAAAGAGGGAGTGAACCATCATCCTTAAGCCCAGCAGGGATATTCTCATGAGAAACTGCCCTTTGCACTGGGGCCTCTCTGTCATTGTCTGCATGAAAATCATTGACCAAACCGTCTCCATCTTGCACCTCAGCACCGTCATTTCCCTCATCATGTCCTACATCAAGAGCATCATGATCCTGAGCATCATGAAACACAAACACAGGCTGATCCCCAACAAATTTCAACTTGCCAGTCAAATCATCCTTAACTTCCTATTTGAAAAACAAATCTTGGTGAAGCATGAACCATGAAATTCAGAATGAATGTGCATGGGTCGCATTCCTGGCTTGGAGGGCGGATCCCCCAGCTGTTTGGCCAGAGGCCATGTAAGATCCCTGAACATTGCCTTCTTGAAGTTCATTGTGTGCTTGCTGTCCAGGCTTGAGCTGTGCTTTATGTGACACCTGAGACGTTCTTGAATTACATCTCCGCTTGGGACAGATCAAAGTGGGAGAAGAATGTGCATTCCCTTTGGACGTGTGTAATCACCTTTCAGAGCTAGATAACACTGAAAATGGATATGTTATATTACCTTCTTTTTCTTTGTTATTTATTTGTTCAGTCGCTTCGGATTCTTTGGGACCTCCCGGACCAGCCCATGCCAAAGCTCCCTGTTGACCGTGGTCACCTCCAGCTCCTTCAAGATCAAGCCAGTCACTTCAAGGATACCATCCATCCAGCCCTTGGTGGGCCCCTCTTCCTTTTTCCTTTCATTTCCCCCAGCATCATTCTCTTCTCAAAGCTTTCGTGTCTTCACATTATGTGGCCCAAGGACTTCATCTTCAGAGAGTTTCATCTACGCTGATGATTGTGCCATCACCACTCAAGCAGGGAGCTTTGAAATTGGTCGAATAAATGCTCTCCAAGCTATAATATCACAAAGGAATACCACCTTACCTGCCTCATAGGAAATTTGCTACAAAACAGGAGCTTTTTTGTTGAATTCCATGGCCTCCATCCCTTGGAGATACTGTGGTGTCCATTCTTGGGGCAAGGGAAACCTTACTGAAGAAGAAGTAGGAAAAGGGAAGACTTGAGAAGAAGGCAGACTGCTGAAGGAGAGTCCATAACTTTTGAGATGGTACAATTCCCAGCTTTAGCAAGGCCTCCATCCCTTGGAGACACTGGGATGTCCATCTTTTAAGCAAGTTAAAGCTTGGGAAGAAGATAGACTGCTGAAGGAGAGTCCATCACTTTTGAGATGATACTATTCACAGTTTTAGCAAGGCCTCTATCCCTTGGAGACACTATAGTGTCCATTTCTAAAGCAATTTAAAGCTTGGGAAGAAGATAGACTGCTGAAGGAGAATCCATCACTTTTGAGATGGTACAATTCCCAGCTTTAGTAAGACCTCCATCCCTTGGAGACCCTATGGTGTCCATCCTAGAGGCAAGTCAAAGCTTGGGAAGAAGACAGACTGCTGAAGGAAAGTCCATCACTTTTGAGATGATACTATTCACAGTTTTAGCAAGGCCTCCATCTCTTGGAGACACTATAGTGTCCAYTTCTAAAGCAATTTAAAGCTTGGGAAGAAGACAGACTGCTGAAGGAGAGTCCATCACTTTTGAGATGATACTATTCACAGTTTTAGCGAGGCCTCTATCCCTTGGAGACACTATAGTGTCCATTTCTAAAGCAATTTAAAGCTTGGGAAGAAGACAGACTGCTGAAGGAAAGTCCATCACTTTTGAGATGATACTATTCACAGTTTTAGCAAGGCCTCTATCCCTTGGAGACACTATAGTGTCCATTTCTAAAGCAATTTAAAGCTTGGGAAGAAGACAGACTGCTGAAGGAGAGTCCATCACTTTTGAGATGGTACAATTCCCAGCTTTAGTAAGACCTCCATCCCTTGGAGACCCTATGGTGTCCATCCTTGAGGCAAGTCAAAGCTTGGGAAGAAGACAGACTGCTGAAGGAAAGTCCATCACTTTTGAGATGGTACAATTCACAGTTTTAGCAAGGCCTCCATCTCTTGGAGACACTATAGTGTCCATTTCTAAAGCAATTTAAAGCTTGGGAGAAAGACAGACTGCTGAAGGAGAGTCCATTACTTTTGAGATGGTACAATTCCCAGCTTTAGCAAGGCCTCCATCCCTTGGAGACACTGGGATGTCCATCTTTTAAGCAAGTTAAAGCTTGGGAAGAAGATAGACTGCTGAAGGAGAGTCCATAACTTTTGAGATGGTACAATTCACAGCTTTAGTAAGACCTCCATCCCTTGGAGACACTATAGTGTCCATCCCTCGGGCAAGGGAAATTTTTGTGAAGAAGAAGAAGAAGAAGAAATATCCTTGTGATGCACTCTGCAGTTCAGCTGCTCATAAGCCATATATAGCTCTTTTTTCCACTCCTTCTTCCTCCCACTTCATCCTGAACAAAGCATAGTAATGTTACGGTCGCATCCCTGGACCTTTCACCTTCTTGCCGAAGCAAGATAGGGACACCAGGCCTTTCCCACCTCCGGTATTGTGTGAAAGCTTTCCTTGATCTGGCGGCCCAAACACCCGCTATTACCCCGTGCTATTTGATGTGCTGCGTGTTTGCAGGTTTCGAAAATACTCCTTCCGTTGCAAGTCTTTTAAGTCCCTTGAAAAGAAGAAGCAACATTTGATTTTTAAAAGGGGAGCAAAATGCTCGGATTCTGGTGTCTTATCTTTGGCTTTGTGCACTATTCAAACCAAATGGTATCTCGCCCGAAAAGAGAATGTGGGAATGCTTCTCTTTCATCTGCAGAGATTTTGAATACCAGAAAGGGTTTTGTGTATTAGTCGTTGGGGATTTTTTTTTTTAATGCAGGAGCAACAGTTTGTTGGAATTTTGGTTGCCAAACCTGGTGGCTTTATTAAAATTCTGCTCAGGTTCCAATTCTGACCTTTTGGCTGGTCGACCAGGAATGGAGCAAAGGGACACCAGTGAGTGACATGTGCTCCCAAGGCTGTCCTCCCATCTCCCAGGAGTTTAGTTTGAGAACTGTAACTGGTTTTTTTTTTTTCCAGTCCCCTATAAGAGAGTTTTCTGTCTTGTTCCCCTGATCCCTCAATCTGTGCCCTCAGGACTATATTTCTCCATCCAGGCATCTATGAAAATAACTAATCCAGACAGATTTCATAATATGAGGGTTATTCGGAAAGTACGGTTACAAAATTTTCTTAAAATATAAAGAATGACTATATTTTAATCAAACTCCGCGAAGTTTCTTCATGGTCTCACAATATATTCAGTACCCATTTTGTCACATGCTGTCTTGACATTACGTCCTCACCATAAACCAAAACAATTTTGCGCTGAATCGTAGGGGCGTTCATGCCCTTGGCATTTAGGTAGCATATTACAGCACAAACTTCGTACTTGGAGGGAAATGGAATGAGGATGCTCACCTCTAACCTTCATCACTCGATGAGCGACTGACGACTGGCACTGCTCGTTCGCTTCCAATGGCTTCCCACTACACAACAGTGATACCAACTTTCCCTGAGAAAATTCCCCACGAGAGCTACATGCCTTGTAACCTTACTTTCTGGAAATCCCTCGTACAGTGCAAACTTTGCACTTGGAGGGAAATGGAATGAGGATGCTCATCTGTAACCTTCACCACAACGCCAGTTGATGAGCTACTGATGACTGGCAGTGCTCGTTCGCTTCCATTGGCTTCCCGCTACACGGCAATGATACCAACTTTCCCCAAGAAAATTCCCCATGAGAGCTACATGCCTTGTAACCTTACTTTCTGGATATCCCTCATACAATGCAAACTTTGCACTTGGAGGGAAACAGAATGGGGATGCTCACCTCTAACCTTCACCACAACGCTACTTGATGAGCGACTGATGACTGGCACTGCTCGTTCGCTTCCATTGGCTTCCCGCTACACAGCAGTGATACCAACTTTCCCTGAGAAAATTCCCCCACCAGAGCAACATGCCTTGAAACCTTACTTTCTGGAAATCCCTCATACAATGCAAACTTTGCACCTGGTGGGAAACAGAATGGGAACACTCATCTCAGCTACGTGCCTTGTAAACTGACTTTCCAAATATCCCTCGTATAGCACAAACTTCACACTTGGAGGCAAATGGAATGAGGATGCTCATCTCTAACCTTCACCACAATGCCAGTTGATGAGCTACTAACGACTGGCACTGCTCTTTCGCTTCCACTGGCTTCCCACTACAAAGCAGTGACATCAACTTCCCCCACTAAAATTCCCTGTGAGAGCTAAGTGCCTTGTAACCTTATTTTCTGGATATTCCTCGTACAGCCCGACCTTCGCACTTGGAGGGAAATGAAATGAGGATGCTCACCTCTAACCTTCACCACAACGCCACTCGATGAGCTACTGATGACTGGCACTTGTCATTTGTTTCCAATGGCTTCCCACTACATGGCAGTGATACCAACTTTCCCCGAGAAAATTCCCCACGAGAGCGACATGCCTTGTAACCTTACTTTCTGGATATCCCTCGCACAATGCAAACTTTGCACTTGGAGGGAAACAGAATGGGGACGCTCATCTCAGCTACGTGCCTTGTAACCTTACTTTCTGAATATCCCTCGTACAGCACAAACTTCGCACTTGAAGGCAAATGGAATGAGGATGCTCATCTCTAATCTTCACCACAACGCCAGTTGATGAGCTACTGATGACTAGCACTGCTCTTTCGCTTCCACTGGCTTCTCACTACACGGCAGTGATATCAACTTCCCCCACTAAAATTCCCTGCGAGAGCTAAGTGCCTTGTAACCTTACTTTCTGGATATTCCTCATACAGCGTGAACTTCACACTTGGAGGGAAATGGAATGAGGATGCTCATCTCTAACCTTCATCAGAATGCCAGTCGATGAGCTACTGACAAATGTCATTGCTTGTTCGCTTTCCCTGGCTTCCAACTTCTCATGCGAAAATTCCCCGCGAGAGCTACATGCCTTGTAACCTTACGTTATGAATATCCCCCGTACAGTGCAAACTTCACACTTGGAGGGAAACGGAATGGGGACCCTCATCTCTAACCTTCACCACAAGGCCAGTTGATGAGTCACTGATGACTGACGCTGCTCGTTCACTTCCACTGGCTTCCCACTACACGGCAGTAATACCAACTTTCCCTGAGAAAATTCCCCGTGAGAGCTACGTGCCTTGTAACCTTACTTTCCAAATATCCCTCATACAGCGCAAACGTCACATTTGGAGGGAAACGGAAAGAGGATGATTACCTCTAACCTTCACCACAAGGCCAGTTGATGAGCTACTGATGACTATCACTTCTCGTTCACTTCTGCTGGCTTCCTGTTACACTGCAGTGATGCCTACTTTCCCTGAGAATATTCCCTGAACGAGTTACGTGCTTTGGAACCATACCTTCCGGATAACCTGGATATGTTGTGTGGCCTGCAATAAACTATTGTGCATGTTTTGATTCCCTGAATAAGTGTGTTGTGGCTCAACATAATGAGGGTTGAGGAAAATAGTACCTTTCTTTTCTGCTGGGCTTCTATAGTTTTCTACTCGGAAGGGGAACATCATCAGGGAACACCCCCCATCCCCGTTAATTCACTTCAAAGTGGATTATATTCCCTGTGTGGATGGGGCCTGAAGTATATGAGATTTTAGGAACATTGTGAGTTGATGCTGTTGATGTCCCTAGCACTTAAAAAGGATCTGCAGTTTTTGCTTCACTGGAAGATGGTCGCTGGGCAAGTAACACCCAGGGAACCTTAATGGAGTGCTGGAGACAGTAATATTCCACTCGCTCGAAAGCCAAGTCCTGGCAGTCTGCTTCTCGGCTAAATAAATGATGCAATGTTGTTGGATAATTTGATCTAAGCAATCAATCACCTTGACTTATTGAGCGCAAGCCCTTGGCATCAACAGAATCAAGTGACTATTGGTGCAGCACCGCATTGTTGACATCAAGTTCGACTCTCTCTGCTAATTCTGGCTGTTTGTTACAGTGAGTGGGATGGAAGGATTAGATTCGTGGAATGTGTCGTTATTATTATTATAATATATAATAATAATATAATAGAGCCCCCAGTGGTGCAGTGGGTTAAAGCGCTGAGTTGCTGAGCTTGTTGATCGAAAGGTCGCAGGTTCGATTCCGGGGAGCGGCGTGAGCTTCCGCTGTCAGCCCTAGCTTCTGCCAGCCTAGCAGTTCGAAAACATGCAAATGTGAGTAGATCAATAGGTACCGCTCCGACGGGAAGGTAACGGCGCTCCATGCAGTCATGCCGGCCACATGACCTTGGAGGTGTCTACGAGCAACGCCAGCTCTTAGAAATGGAGATGAGCACCAACCTCCAGAGTCAGACATGACTGGACTTAATGTCAGGGGACTGCCTTTACCTATTAATATTAATAAGTTATTATTAATAATAATAATAACTTAATAATAGTAGTAGTAGTAAATAATAATATTATTAATAAGTTATTATTATTATTATTATTATTGATAACTTATTAATATATTGTCGAAGGCTTTCATGGCCGGAATCACTGGGTTGTTGTAGGTTTTTTCGGGCTGTATGGCCATGGTCTAGAGGCATTCTCTCCTGACGTTTCGCCTGCATCTATGGTAAGTCTAGAGGCACTACCTCTGAGGATGCTTGCCATAGATGCAGGCAAAACGTCAGGAGAGAATGCCTGTAGACCATGGCCATACAGCCCGAAAAAACCTACAACAACCCAACTTATTAATAATAATATTATTATTTACTACTATTATTATTAAGTTATAATAATAATAATATTTACTACTATTAATAATAATAACAACATATTAATAATAATAATTTTAATATTAGTAAATAATAATAATAATAAACATAACAAGACTAAAATGATCAAGGGTCTGGAGAACAAGCCCTATGAGGAGTGGCTTAAAGAGCTGGGCATGTTTAGCCTGCAGAAGAGAAGGCTGAGAGGAGACATGATGAGGGCCATGTATAAATATGTGAGAGGAAGTCATAGGGAGGAGGGAGCAAGCTTGTTTTCTGCTACCCTGGAGACTAGGACCCAGAACAATGGGATTGGATTGGATAACCCACGAGGTCTATTCCAACTCAATGGTTCTATGAATGGCTTCAAACTACAAGAAAGGAGATTCCACCTGAACATGAGGAAGAACTTCCTGACTGTGAGAGCTGTTCAGCAGTGGAACTCTCTGCCCCGGAGTGTGATGGAGGCTCCTTCTTGGAGCTTTTAAACAGAGGCTGGATGGCCATCTGTCGGGGGTGCTTTGAATGTAATTTTCCTGCTTCTTGGCAGAATGGGGTTGGACTGGATGATGGCCCACTCTATCATTCTACGAGTCTGTGTCATTGTTTCCCCCAAATATCTACTCATTTCTGGACCTTTTAGCTGCATATAAAGCAGTGGTTCTCAATCTTCCTAATTCCACGACCCCTTAATACGGTTCCTCATGTTGTGGTGACCCTCAACCATAGATATGAGTTTCATCTATGCTGACGATCGTGCCATCACCACTCAAGCAGAGAGCTTTGAAACGGTTGAACAGAAGCTCTCCAAACCCCCAACCATAATGTTACATTCATTACTACTTCATAACTGTCATTTTGCTCCTGTTATGAATCGTCATGTAAATATTTGATATGCAGGATGTATTTTCATTTGGCACATCCACCCAAGAGTCCAAAATTTGACTGCTGGTGCAGTCGGGGAGATCGGTTTTGTCATTTGGGAGTTGTAGTTGCTGGGATTTATAGCTCAGCTACAATCAAAGAGCATTCTGAAGTCCACCAGCGATGGAATTGAACCAAACTTGGCACACAGAACTCCTATGACGTATAGTTCACCTACAATCAAAGAGCATTCTGAACTCCACTAACGATGGAATTGAACCAAACTTGGCACACAGAAGTTGCTGGGATTTATAGTTCACCTACAAACAAAGACCATTCTGAAGTCCACCAACGATGGAATTGAACCAAACTTGGCACACAGGACTCCCATGAACAACAGAAAATGCTAGAAGGGTTTGGTGGGGTTTTGGAGTTGTAGTTCACCTATATCCAGAGAGCACTGTGGAAACAAACAATGATGGATCTGGACCAAACTTGGCACGAATACTCAATATGCCCAAATGTGAGTTTGCGGAACATAGACCTTGACATTTGGAAGTTGTAGTTGCTGGGATTTATAGTTCACCTACAAGCAAAGAGCATTCTAAACTCCACCAACGATGGAATTGAACCAATCTTGGCTCACAGAACACCCATGAGCAACAGAAAGGTCTGGTGGGCATAGACCTTAGACTTGGGAGTTGTAGTTTACCTACAACCAGAGAGCACTTTGGACTCAAACAATGATGGATCTGGACCAAACTTGGCACAAGTACTCAATGTGCCCAAATGTGAACACTGGTGTAGTTTGGGAAAATAGACCTTGACATTTGGGAGTTGTAGTTGCTGGGATTTATAGTTCACCTACAATCAAAGAACATTCTGAACCCCACCAATGGTAGAATTGGGTCAAACTTCCCACATAGAACACCCATGACTAACACAACATACTGTGTTTTCCGATGGTCTTTGGCGACCCCTCTGACACCCCCTCGCAACCCCCCCAGGTTGAGAAACAAAGTCAAAGTCACAGTCTGGGGGCTTGTGTCTGTTGGGGCTCCACAAGTCGAATTACTCCATCCAAGCCCTGTTTACCTTCCATTCTATTCCCCACTTGCCTGTAATGCTGTCTTTCTGCGTTGACCTCTATGGGTTGCCACACTTGGTTATGACGTGAAGGCATGCAACGAGACCAAATCCTGCTCTGAAAATTCACCAAGTGGATCTCTAAATGTTGATGAAACTTTTCCATGTAGGAAATTGAGGAACTCAAGGTTTCGTTGCCGTAAGAACCATCATCTTTGATGATCTTGATTAAGTCTGTTGCCGTGAGAAGGTGAGGCCAAGGGCCTTCCTCTCCATGGTGTCCAAAGGAAGGTTTCCATTTCGTTTCTTTGGTTCCTTGAAGCAACTGTTGGGTGCTGCCAACGTTTTGTGCCGGGTTGTGTATTCTCGAGCATCATTTAATAATTCTTTCTTGCGTTGCCCTCTTGAAGGCTTGTTCTCAGCATCCTTGCTCTATGCCCGGAGCATGCCGAGGCCTGAGGGAAAGACTCGGCAATGATGGCTTGTAGACGCCTGCTATGTTACCTTTGTGTGCCAATTAATTACAACCCTTTAATTAGGAAACAGAGCTTTGTGAGTAGTTTACGTGTTGTCTCCTCCTCGTCTTTGATGCCTCTCCCCAGGGCTTCTTTGACCCAGCCAAGTCCCTCTTCAAAGACGTGTAGACTCAGTGTTGTAGACTCAACATGTTGAATCGGGAATGCTTTTTGGTCTCGGAAGACATGTTGAACTGTCTCAGCATTCCAAATTTAGCAAGCGCATGAAACCTCAAAGAAACCACACGATGCGCCTTAATTACGACTTCACCTTCCAAGGTACAGAGTCAGTGCGTGGTAGCCTGTCTTGTAAGCCGTTCAAGCTTCTGCTACTTAACGGTTGTTCTGACTTTTTAGGCGGAAAAGGACGACAAATGGACTTTGTAGTCTTTTCATGAAGCCATACCTTGGACCAGTGAAGAAATGACTGACTCTTGTTAGAAAATTTCATGTTTGGAGCAAAGCTCCCTGCTTGAGTGGTGATGGCATGATCATCAGCATACATGAAACTCTCTGTCCCTTCTGGCAGTGGCTGGTCATTTGTGTAAATATTAAACATTGATGGATCAATCTGGTTTTCCTTGTAATAGGCAGTAAGAGCACCTAAAGCTTCGGGGAGCTTCTGTTCAACCATTTCAAACCTCCCTCCTTGAGTGGTGATGACACAATTATCAGCGTAGATGAAACTCTCTCTCCCTTCTGGCAGTGGCTAATCATTTTGTAAATGTTAAACATTAATGTTACAAACTGGTTTTCCCTATAATAGGAAGTAAGAGCACCTAAAGCTTCGGGGAGCTTCTATTCAACCATTTTGAAGCTCTCTGCTTGAGCGGTGATGGCACGATCGTCAGCATAGATGAAACTCTCTGTCCCTTCTGGCAGTGGCTGGTCATTTGTGTAAATATTAAACATTGATGGAGCAAACTGGTTTTCCTTATAATAGGGAGTAAGAGCACCTAAAGCTTCGGGGAGCTTCTATTCAACCATTTTAAACTTCCCTCCTTGAGCAGTGATGACACAATTATCAGCGTAGATGAAACTCTCTCTCCCTTCTGGCAGTGGCTAATCATTGTGTAAATGTTAAACATTAATGTTACAAACTGGTTTTCCCTATAATAGGCAGTAAGAGCACCCAAAGCTTTGGAGAGCTTCTGTTTAACCATTTCAAAGCTCCCTCCTTGAGTGGTGATGGCACAATCATCAGCATAGATGAAACTCTCTGTGCCTTCTGGCAGTGGCTGATCATTTGTGTAAATGTTAAACCTGGATGGTGCAACCTGGTCTTCCCTGTAATAGGCAGTAAGAGCACCTAAAGCTTCGGAGAGTTTCTGTTCAACTATTTCAAAGCACCCTGCTTGAGCGGTGATGCCACGATCATCAGCGTAGATGAAACTCTCTGAAGTAAAGATGAAGTAATTCCGCCACATAATGAGAAGACAGGAACTGAGAAGACTGTGTATCACAGGGAAAACCACAATGTAACATCAATGTTTAACATTTACACAAATGACCAGCTACTGCCAGAAGACAGAGAGTTTCATCTATGCTGATGATCATGCCATCACCGCTCAAGGAGGGAGCATTGAAATGGTTGAACAGAAGCTCACCAAAGCTTTAGGTGTTCTTACTGCATATTACAGGGGAAACCTGCTTGCACCATCAATGTTTAACATGCACACAAATGATCAGCAACTGCCAGAAGGGACAGAGAGTTTCATCTATGCTGACGATCGTGTCATCACCGCTCAAGGAGGGAGCTTTGAAATGGCTGAACAGAAGCTCCTCAAAGGTTTAGGTGCTTTTACTGCCGATTACGGGGAAAACCAGGTTGTAACATCAGTGTTTAACATTGACACAAATGCTCAGTCACTCCTAGAAGGGACTAGGAGTGGGAAGGGACTAGCATAGATGAAAGAGTTTCATCTATGCTGATGATCGTGTCATCACCACTCAAGGAGGGAGCTTTGAAATGGTTGAACAGAAGCTCTCCAAAGCTTTAGGTGCTCTTACTGCCTATTACAGGGGAAACCAACTTGCTCCATCAATGTTTAACATTTACACAAATGCTCAGCCACTCCTAGAAGGGACAAAGAGTTTCATCTATGCTGATGATTGTGCCATCACCGCTCAAGCAGGGAGCTTTGAAATGGTTGAACAGAAACTCTCCACAGCTTTAAGTACCCTTTCCTGCCGATTACAGGGGAAACCAGCTTGCACCATCAATGTTTAACATGGACTCAAATGCTCAGCCACTGCCAGAAGAGACAAAGAGTTTCATCTATGCTGACGATCATGCCATCACCATTCAAGCGGGGAGCTTTGAAATGGTTGAATATCAAAGGTTTAGGTGCCTATTACAGGGAAAACCAGGTTGTAACATCAATGTTAAACATTTACACAAACGCTCAGCCACTGCCAGAAGTAACAGAGAGTTTCATCTATGCTGATGATTGTGCCATCACCACCCAAGCAGGGAAGACCAAATTGTAACACCAAATGAAATTTAGGGTAATGCCAAGTTTTTAAGTCTGTTTGTGTTTTTGCTATACATTATAACTGTACTCTCAATTCGCTTCTGACATGATAAATAAATATTTCGTGTTTTGTTTCCATGTTTCAATATGTTTCCTTGCCGCTTGAATCCTACCCAATGCTTTCCTCCGACACACTGAGATACTGACGTTCTTGGGTCTCTGAACCTTCATTTTGTAGGAATTTGGCATGTCGGTGTTGTTGAGATGAGCACTTGTTCGCCTATTCTCCTTTCTCCACTACAGTGCCGCAGAAGGTTGGGGTTTTTTTTCCCCCCAAAGTGTTTTTATTACAGTGTCCCAAACTCTGCTCTCAGATGTGATCTCGTTTTTGTCAATCACGCACAAGGTGACAGATAGCGAATGCGTCGTCCAGCCCCGGTCCGCTGGGCTCCCTTCCTTGTTGCAATACGAAAATTCATATTTTTTTTTCCAGTTGACTGTCTTCTCATCTCTCTCCTATTATGGCAAATTGTTGTAAAATTGGAATGTGCGTGGCCTTCCGCCTCCTGGCTCAGCGCGTCACGTGGCCGACCGGCGGCTCGGTGCGGAGGAGGTTGGCGCGAGTGGTCGCCATGGCAACCGCGCCACAATTTAGTTACCGGTATTAAAAAAGAAAATAACCCAGAATGGATCTAATCTCAAGCTTTATTTACTTCCCTTTTTCTCTCTGTGCGGTTGGAAGTCATTGCGTTGAAAGGCTCCAAAGTGGGGGAGCCGTGGAACTAATGGCAATTCCGGAGAGGATCCTTTGTTGCGGTCAAAAGGAACTGGGGACGGTTTGCTTTGAATCAAGCCCTGTTTGCTTTGAATCGAGCCCCGTTTGTTCCAGGGCATGAAGGCTGGAAAAATGACCAAAAAGACTGTGCAGAGGTGTGTGCAAGAGATAAGACACATTGCAAGTCGGAGGAATGCGTTCAGAAAGAATTCTGGAGAGCAGGAACGGGGAAAAAATTGGTACGCCGTTCCAGCGTACCAATTTTTTCCCATTCCTGCTCTCCAGAATTCTTTCTGAATGCACTTCTCCGACTTGGCTGAGAGGAAATGAATCATGGAATCATAGATTTGGAAAAGAGACCCCAAGGGCCATCCAATCCAACCCGTCCTGCTACAGCAATGGCTCCCAACCTATGGCCCGTGAACCAACAGTGGTCCTCAAGAACTAAAATATGGTCCACGGCTGCACTGTTACTACACCTCTGCAACAAGAGTGACTGGTTTAATAAACCTCTTATAATTCCGAGGTTTATTAAATACGATTTTCTGTGGGTGAGTAGATGGCGACTACTGGATGGCGTATGTTCTGTATCAGAAACCAGAGCTGATGTGGTCTATCCAATGCAATTTTCTGAATCAGCTGATGTGGTTTATCCAATGCAGTTTTCCAAATCAGCTGATGTGGTCTATCCAGTGCAATTTTCTGAATTTGCTGATGTTGTCTATCCAATTTAGTTTTCTGAATTAGCTGATGTGGTCTATCGAATGCAGTTTTCTGAATCAGCTGGTGTGATCTATCCAGTGCAATTTTTCTGAGTCAGCTAATGTGGCCTATCCAATGTAGTTTTCTGAATTAGCTTATGTGTTCTGTCCAATGCAGTTTTCTGAATCAGCTGATGTGGCCTATCCAGTGCAGTTTTCTGAATTAGCTGATGTGGCCTATCCAATGCAGTTTTCTGAATTAGCTGATGTTGTATATTCAGTACAATTTTCTGAACTAGCTGATGTTGTCTATCCAGTGCAATTTTCTGAATCAGCTGATGTGGTCTATCAAATGCAATTTTCTAAATCATCTGATGTTGTCTATCCAGTGCAATTTTCTGAACTAGCTGATGTGGTCTAGTCAGTGCAGTTTTCTGAATCAGCTTATGTGGTCTGTCCAGTGCAGTCTTCTGAATCAGGTGATGTGGTCTGTCCAGTGTAGTCTTCTGAATCAGCTGATGTGGTCTGTCCAGTGCAGTTTTCTGAATCCGCTGATGCAGTCTATCCAATGCAATTTTCTGAATCAGCTGATGCAGCCAACCAATGCAATTTTCTGAATCAGCTGATGTGGTCTATCCAATGCAATTTTCTGAATCAGCTGATGTGGTCTATCCAATGCAATTTTCGGAATCAGCTGATGAGGTCTATCCAATGCAGTTATCTGAATGAGCTGTTGTGGTTTTTCCAGTGCAATTTTCTGAATGAGCTGATGTGGTCTACCCAATGCAGTTTTTTGAATCAGGTATCCCGTTACCAGCAAGAACTTGCCTCAATTGATTATGATTCACACAGTCAAAGGCTTTAGATTAGTCAATAAAACAGAAATAGATGTTTTTTCTGAAACTCTCTTCCTTCCTCCATTATCCAGTGGACATTGGCCATCAGAAGTGGTAGTGATGGGAATTGGCCAACTATCTCCCCACAACTCTTCTAGTTCTTTCTCGTGGATTATCAGGCGTTGTGTGGGATGTGTGCGAACCAAGCAATCTTTGGGAGAACAGTACTTGTCAAAAGTGTCACATTATGTTCATAGCAGCAGTAGCAACAGCAGCGTTATTTCATGTGAAACTTGCACCCGTCAGAAGGCGGGGGGAAAGCTACCCTACAAATGGCTGAAACTTTAATAGCACACTTATCTTCCGGCTTTGTAATTTTCCAGGCAGAGATGATAGAACAGTTGCACCGCAACCTTGAAGCAGATGTTTGCCCCTTGATGGTTTCAGCAGCGCCGAGTGTAATTCATTATTCTTCCCTTCTCCGTATTCGGAGGACTCTGCGGCTTCATAAATATTTTGTTTCGGGCGGCAATTAAACCTTACCCAAAGGAGCGCAGCCGGAAGAGGGTTGGAGGCGGTGGTCGACATTGGTGTCCGGTCTCCGCAATGGCTCCTTTGGGCAGAGGCGGCCGTGTCACGCCACCAAAGAGGAGGGCGGTGCATGCGCAAGAACTTGATGAAGGGTCATTGATTTCTAATTGCACAATGTGATGCGAGTCCTGTGACAACAGCGTATCGTTGGCCGCAGGTATCCATTTCAGCACACAGAATGCTGTCGTATATTAATAACTCAGGCCTCGTTCGGATTTGTGAGCGCACCAAGTTATTGATCAAGAACATTGAAAGACTAAGTGGTGCCTACTGTTGGAATTCAACCCCACACTGCCCAAGTAGCAAGTCCTCAATGAGGAACTGTCAGAACCCAGATGCCTTAAAGAGCCAGACACAGAAGTATGTCCAAAACAATAGTTTATTAAAGCAAGTAAACAGGACTCAGAGACACTTGCTTCAGTGCCTCTGGTCAAAACTAAAAGTTTGCAGCAATTTGCAGCTTGAAAAACGAACTCGGAAAAAATCCGGATTAAACAAGAGTTCTTCGAAAACACACCAAAATCACACAGTTCAAAGATAATAAGCAAACATAGAGCCGTGAAGTGAAGCCGTCGCCCAGAAACAGTCCAAAGTCAAAGAAATCCCAGTTGAAAGTTTCAAAGTCCACAAGGCAGCGTCGTCGTCAAAACAGTCCGAAGTCAAGGAGAGGGGAAATCTGCACTTATGAGAATCCAAGCTGGTCGGTACACGAAGCAAACAGCAACCTGCAGATCCAGGACCCAAGCCCAACAAGAAAAGCGGCAGCGACAAGACCCAAGGCACGAAACCAACACTTTGCCTACTGCAAAGTTCTATCACTCCAGTGCCTTCATTTATCTTACAACTCATAATCTGATGATGAGCTGCCCTCCACCCCGTCCTCATCACTCTCAGCTGGCTTAGCCTCCACAGCTGAACGCCAACGCCCATCCCTCCAACTCTTCCACCTCTTGTCAAGACTTAGGTCTCCCCACGATTCCATGGTATCACCATATTGCCAATCCCCGCCACCAGAAAACCCTTCAAAAGTATCACTGGATGTTGGTTGGGTACATACATTCCGAATCTCCTGAACCTTGGTCCAATCCAGTGGTTCCTCTTCATCCCCACTACCCCCAGACCCATCACTCCCAGTAAAGCCCATGAAATCCTCTTCCTCTGTTGGAGCAGTAAGTATGTCCCGGATCCTTTTCCTCTGGCGTTCCTCGTCTGACTCCTGCTCCCGAGTAATCCTCTTAGTGCCTCTATTCCCATCTGAATCTCCTTCCTCCTCCTCATTCATTTCACTCTCGGAGAAACCTTCAAAGGATTCTTCATCAGTGGGTGACATAAGTATCTCCCGGATTCTCTTCCTTTGCTGCTCCTCCAGAATTGGACACAATATTCCAGGTGTGATCTAACCAAAGCGGAATAGAGGGGAAGTAATGCTACCCCTCTATTCTGCCTTGGTTAGACCACACCTGGAATATTGTGTCCAATTCTGGGCACCACAATTGAAGGGAGATGTTGACAAGCTGGAATGTGTCCAGAGGAGGGCTACTCAAATGATCAAGGGTCTGGAGAACAAGCCCTATGAGGAGCAGCTTAAAGAGCTGGGCATGTTTAGCCTGAAGAGAAGGCTGAGAGGAGATATGATAGCCATGTATAAATATGTGAGAGGAAGCCACAGGGAGGAGGAGGGAGCAAGCTTCCTTTCTGCTTCCCTGGAGACTAGGGAACAATGGCTTCAAACTACAAGAGAGGAGATTCCATCTGAACATGAGGAAGAACTTCCTGACTGTGAGAGCCGTTCAGCAGTGGAACTCTCTGCCCCGGAGGGAGTGTGGTGGAGGCTCCTTCTTTGGAAGCTTTTAAACAGAGCTGGATGGCCATCTGTCAGGGGTGATTTGAATGCAATATTCCTGCTTCTTGGCAGAATGGGGTTGGACTGGATGGCCCATGAGGTCCCTTCCAACTCTTTGATTCTATGATTCCTCATCTAACACCTGGGCGCCTCATTTCCCTCCTCTACCACTCCTACTACCAGTTGCAGCATTGCCAACAGACTCTACTACAACAGGAACACTTTAGTTAGTTTGGAATCGGCTGGGAGTTTCCTTTCCCTCATGTCTCCGGTATTACATTACCAGTATTGCTATCTCTTGAGGAGTTACGAAGGTGGGGGCATTACTTTTCACTTTAACAACACAACCGTTCAATGCTAAGGCTTCCTGCCAAAATGGAACTGTAGAGGAGAGTCTACTGAACAAGCCAGTACCTGCCGCATACCAGTACTGCCATCTGTTGAGGAGTTACCAAGGTGGAGGCATTACTTTTCACTTTAACAACACAACCGTTCAATGCTAAGGCTTCCCACAAAATGGAACTGTAGAGGAGAGTCTACTGAACAAGCCAGTACCTGCCGCATACCAGTACTGCCATCTTTTGAGGAGTTACGAAGGTGGAGGCATTACTTTTCATTCAATCCTCGTATTTATTATTCTGGTACAAATTTCTACTGATTTATGATATTAATTTTATATTTTTAAACAAAAGTACAAAGATGAGCAAAAACAAAAATAGGCAACTTTTGCATTCGATGATGCGCTGGATGGTGGGTATGCTATTTCAAAAAACGGGAGACTGTGTACGATGTGTCTTATGGAGCGCAGCCAATGGCTCCAACCAGGACTGGGAGCTCACAATAGCAGCAGCAGCAGATTAACACAAACACAGATGTTGTTTTCATGCAAATTAGATCGGTAATAAAAAAACAAGCAAAAGACACACGCGGAACAGGAAACAGCCCTGAAAGGAAACTGTCTGCAAAATAAATGAGAAACACAAACGATAGCGTTCCCCAAAGTGAACACTGATGGCTTGCTCTACCGTGTAGTTGTTAGGGAAAACTATCCTAAAATATACAGAGCATCCAAAAACAAACAGGATACTATAGTTGGAGCATTAGCTCACAGCAAGCAAAGCAGGATGTGCCATTGGTTGTGGCTGTAAACATGTCCAATCTTAAAAATCCAATCTTGGGTACCAGGGTTGTCCAGGTTATCTGAAATATTTTACAAGGTCATGAGTGAATTACAACTCCCATCATGCCAGCTTAACCCCCTGAAACTGCATCAGGAGTTAAAGTTTGTCATGTTGGGCAAGTTTGTTCTAGATGCATCATTTGTGAGGTTCAGTGTGATCTCTGGCTGAAGGATAAACTACAACTCCCACCATGGTGGGGCAGTCCCCTCAAATCCCTCCAGCAGATTCAGTTGGTCATAGGGGTTTGTAGGCCTCCTCTGAATGCGCACAGATGACGTTATCATTAGCATCTTGGAGTTCAATAACAGATGTTGTTGTGACCTTGGTTTTGGCTTTCAGTCTGCTGAAAAGCCAAGCTTCTCCTATGCTTTTGCAAAGGTGTTTAGAGTGGGTCTTCTTCTGAATATGCACAGACTATGTTATCATCGGCATATTGGCATTCTATAACAGATGTTGTTGTGACTTTGTTTTTGGCTTTCAGTCTGCTGAGATTAAATAGTTTAAGCTTAACCAGTTATATGTGCACAGTGCATTGGTGGCCATGCTATTCTGGGAGATGTCATCCAGACTATTCATACTGTCAAGCTTTCAAAAGGCTGATTTCTCTATCACTCAGTAGCTTTATAAACAAGCACCTTAGTATTGCTACGGATGTCTCGGTTTTCAAACACTCTCTGCTTCATTTGGAAGAATGTTGCACTTGCAGAGCTCAGACGGTGTTGTATTTCAGTGTCAATGTTGACTTCTGTGGAGAGGTGGCTGACACATACGCACAGACTACGTTATCATTGGCATATTGGAGTTCTATAACCAATGTTGTGACCTTGGTTTTGGCTTTCAGTTTGCTGAGATTAAATAGTTTAAGCTTAAATAGTTATATGTACGCAGTATATTGGTGGCCATGCTGTCTGGGGATTCTGGGAGATTTCATCCAGACTATTCATAGTGTCAAGTTTTCAAAAGGCTGATTTCTCTATTGCTCAATAGCTTTATAAACAAGCACCTTGTTATCCCTATGGATGTCCCAGTCCTCAGACACTCTCTGCTTCATTTGGAAGAATGTTGCACTCGCAGAGCTCAGGCGGTGTTGTATTTCAATGTCAATGTTGACTTTTGTGGAGAGGTGGCTGCCAAGGGAGCGGAAATAGCTTTATAAACAAGCACCTTGGTATAACTATGGATATCCTGGTCCTTAAACACTCTGTGTTTCATTTGGAAAAATGCTGCACTCGCAAAGCTCAAATGGTGTTGTATTTCAGTGTCAACGTTGACTTTTGTGGAGAGGTGGCTGCCACAGCAGGGTTGGGAGGACAATGACTTTATAAACAAGCACTTTGGTCTCCCTATAGACATCCCGGTCCTGAAACACTCTCTCTGCTTCATTCGGAAGAATGCTGCACTCGCAGAGCTCAGGTGGTGTTGTATTTCCGTGTCAGAGTTGACTTCTGTGGAGAGGTGGCTGCCACAGCAGAGTTGGGAGGACAGTGGCTTTATAAACAAGCACCTTAGTATCCCTACGGATGTCCCATCCTCAAACACTCTCTCTGCTTCATTCGGAAGAATGCTGCACTCGCAGAGCTCAGGTGGTGTTGTATTTCCGTGTCAGTGTTGACTTCTGTGGAGAGGTGGCTGCCACAGAAGGTTTGGGAGGGCAATAGCTTTATAAACAAGCACCTTGGTATCCCTACGGACATCCCGGTCCTGAAACACTCCGTGCTTCATTCGCAAAAACGCTGCACTCGCAGAGCTCATACAACATACAACAGCTCATATTATAATACAGTATTTCCTTAATTCTAAGGCACATTTTCCGCCCTACATAAACGTCTCCAAAAATGGGTTGCGTCTTAGAATCACAGGGATATCTTATATATTTTTGTTGATGATGGTACAGGAATCAGGGTGCATCTCACAACTGATGGTGTCATCCACATATGTATCTAACATATGTATTCAAGATATGTATCTATCTACATAACAAAGGGCAACTTCCTACCCTGGTGTGTTTGCTCACATTTCATTGGGAACAGATGTTGGTTGTTTCCCTGATGCAGAGACACACAGGCTTGGGTCTGGCCTCAAAGAAAGATCGTGAGGCTCCAAAGCACAACGTGTGTCTCCCCAGCAACTGCCCTCATTTGTCTCCATTCCAGATCTCAAGAGCTGGGGAGGCAGAAGATAGATCAGGATTTATGGGTGATTTACAAAAGCGGAGGGTGCTGCAACAAGGAGGGGGGGGGCGCTCTCCTCCTTGGTTAGCCTGCTTGGCAGCTCAAAAAGTAGTCTAATAGTAAGAGTTTGACCTTCCACAGCTGGCCACAGAGCTTGGGGCTTCCTCGAGTGGTCTACAACCTGAAAACACAGGCCATTCCCTTGCTCTGAGGGTTGTGGTTGTGGGAAATGTGACCAAATGTTGCGCTCTCCGCCTCCGAGAAAGATATCTGGCCAAGAAAGCCATGTGATGTGTTTGCCCTTAAGTTGGAAATGCCTTCGTTTCCCAACCCGAATCCACCTTTCTTGTGTTTGCTTTGCACAGACTACATTATCATCGGCATATTGGAGTTCTATAACAGATGATGTTGTAACCTCGGTTTTGACTTTCAGTCTGCTGAAAGTCCGAGCTTGTATGCTTCTGCAAAGGTGTTTAGAGTGGCGTGTAGATCTTATTCTGATTGCGCACAGATTATGTTAACATCGGCATATTGGAGGTCTATAACAGATGTTGTGACTTTAGCTTTGGCTTTCAGTTTGCTGAAAGACCAAGCTTCTCATATGCTTCTGCAAAGGCATTTTGAGTGGTTTGTAGGTCTTCTTTCTGAGTGCTCACAGACAACATTATCATTGGCATATTAGAGTTCTATAACAGATGTCGTTGTGAACTTGTTTTTGACTTTCAGTCTGCTGAAAGGCTGAGTTTCTCGTATGCTTCTGCAAAGGTGTTTAGAGAGGCTTGTAGGTCTTTTTTGAAAACACACAGACTTCGTTATCATCGGCATATTGGAGTTCTATAACAGACGTTGTTGTGACCTTGGTTTTGGCTTTCAGTCTGCTGAAAGGCTGAGCTTCTCGTATGCTTGTGCAAAGGCATTTTGAGTGACATGTCGGTCTTCTTTCTGAATGCGCACAGACTATGTTATCATCGGCATATTGGAGTTTTATAATAGATGTTGTTGTGACCTTGGTTTTGGCTTTCGGTCTGCTGAAAGTCCGAGCTTCTCATATGCTTCTGCAAAGGCATTTTGAGTGGCATGTAGATCTTCTTTCTAAATGTGCACAGACTTCGTTATCATCAGCATATTGGAGTTCTATAACAGATGTTGTTGTGACCTTAATTTTGGCTATCAGTCTGCTGAAAAGCCGGGCTTCTCGTATGATTTTGAAAAGGTGTTTAGAGTGGGTCTTTTTCTGAATATGCACAGACTACATTATCATCGGCATATTGGAGTTCTATAACAGATGTTGTTGTGACCTTGGTTTTGAGTTTCAGTCTGCTGAATGTGCACAGACTACGTTATCATCAGCATATTGGAGTTCTGTTACAGATGTTGTTGTGACCTTCCTTTTGGCTTTCAGTCTCATTAGACTCATTAGACCTTTGGTCTGACTCTGCAGAGCCTTGTTTATGTTCTCCGTACTTCAGCTCATTCATCATTTCCAAGTTGGCAACGGTGAATTTCCTTTCCTTTCCCCACCTTTGCTTTCTGCCTAACCCCGAGCTTCTGTTGAACCTTTCCACTCGGGTGTTTGTCCAGGAGCAGAGGTGGTAGTATGCAAAAAGAGAGAAAGAAAGATTGAAAAAGCAACTTTTCCTGCTGGCGGCTGACACATCTGTCTTTTAATAAGAGGCCATTTTGCAATATCCGGCATTTCACAACAGCGGGAAACACACAAGGAGGAAAAGCCTCGGCACGACTCCCTCCTCCAAGTTACGCAACTTCAGATTGTGTGCTATTTTTACGGAAACCCATGATTCATATTTTTCTTACCCTTTCAGTCAACGAGCTCAGTATTTAGTCAGACACGAGCCAAATAAAAATTGGATTTGAGCAAGGTCAACTTGGCCACATTGGCTGGTGAAAGGAACACGATATTATTTATTATTGATTTATTTACAGGGTTTATATTCCGCCCTTCTCACCCCGCAGGGTAGGTATATGTATGCAGTGAGATATTTTATGGATGGGACGCAATCCTGAACACAGAATTACGTTATCATCAGCATATTGGAATTCTATAACATATGTTGTTGTGATCAATTCCAATATGCTGATGATAACATAGTCTGTGCGCAATCAGAAGACCTACAAGCCACTCTAAACACCTTTGCAGAGGCATACGAGAAGCTATTTCACCTCAGCAGAATGGTCACAACAACATACGTTATAGAATTGCAATATGCTGATGATAACATAGTCTGTGCACAATCAGAAGACCTACAAGCCACTCTAAACACCTTTGCAGAGGCATACGAGAAGCTATTTCACCTCAGCAGAATGGTCACAACAACATACGTTATAGAATTGCAATATGCTGATGATAACATAGTCTGTGCACAATCAGAAGACCTACAAGCCACTCTAAACACCTTTGCAGAGGCATACGAGAAGCTATTTCACCTCAGCAGAATGGTCACAACAACATACGTTATAGAATTGCAATATGCTGATGATAACATAGTCTGTGCACAGTCAGAAGACCTACAAGCCACTCTAAACACCTTTGCAGAGGCATACAAGAAGCTATTTCACCTCAGCAGACTGGTCACAACAACCTATATTATAGAATTCCAATATGCTGATGATAACGCAGTCTGTGTGCATTCAGAAGAAGACCTACAAGCTACTCTGAACACCTTTGCAGAGGCACACGAGAAGCTATTTCACCTCAGCAGACTGGTCACAACAACATATGTTATAGAATTCGAATATGCTGATGATAACATAGTTTGTGCATATTCAGAAGAAGGGCTCTCTGGATTTAGGTGAACTACAACTCCAAAACTCAAGGTCTATGCCCACCAAACCCTTCCAGTATTTGAGTTCCTTCAATGTTGGTTCTTTACTGCCTTTCCCATAATCTGCATTGGATTATTATTAGTATTATTATTATTATGCAGAAACAGAATGTGTTTCCCCACCCTTGGCCTTTATTTGCAGCACAGCGTTAGATATTTTGCGGCAAGTGGTGCACTTCAGTACGGATGGCGGTTCGCTCTCTCTTTTGCGTGAATGTCTCAGGATGAATGAGGATATGGAAGGAGGACACCACCAATTTGCAAGTCAGAGTAAATGTTTGTTATGACAAGTGTAATCTACTTTTAATTAGTAAGATGCTTCTCAGCATGCGTGTTGGTGGTCTGGAGTAATTTCCTCCCAACATTAATGAAGTTATGAGCAACTTGCGGCTTTGTTGTGCCACTCTGCAATGTGGAAATAGGCGGAACTATTTGCTTTTAATACTAAGGATAACTTAGGTTCTTCTCAAGTCACTTTTTTTTCGTGTCATTAGCAACTTGAGAAACTGCAAGTCGCTTTTGGTGTGAGAGAATTGGCCGTCTGCAAGGACGTTGTCCAGGAGACATTGCCCGGATGTTTTGATGATTTACCATCCTTGTGGGAGGCCTTTCTCATGTTTCCACAGGGAGCTGGAGCTGGCAGAGGGAGCTCAACCTGCTCTCCCTGGATTCGAACCACTGAGCAACTTGAGAAACTGCAAGTCTCTTCTGGTGTGAGAAAATTGGCTGTCTGCAAGGATGTTGCCCGGATGTTTTGATGATTTACCATCCTTGTGGGAGGCCTTTCTCATGTTTCCACAGGGAGCTGGAGCTGGCAGAGGGAGCTCAACCTGCTCTCCCTGGATTCGAACCACTGAGCAACTTGAGAAACTGCAAGTCTCTTCTGGTGTGAGAAAATTGGCTGTCTGTAAGGATGTTGCCCAGGATGTTTTGATGTTGTGGGAGGCTTCTCTCATGTCCCTGCACGGGGAGCTGGAGCTGACAGAGGGAGCTCAACCTGCTCTCCCTGGATGTGTGTCAGGAACTTGAGAAACTGCAAGTCGCTTCTGGTGTGAGAGAATTGGCCGTCTGCAAGGATGTTACCCAGGGGATGGCTGGATGTTTTTGAGGTTTTACCATCCTTTGTGAGAGGCTTTTCTCATGCCTCTGCATGGGGAGCTGGAGCTGACAGAGGGAGCTCATCCACGCTCTCCCCAGATTCAAACCCGAGCGACTTGAGAAATTTCAAGTCACTCCTGATGTGAAAGAATTGGCCGTCTGCAAGGATGTTGCCCAGGGATGTTTTGATGCTTTACCATCCTTGTGGGAGGCTTTTTCTGATGTCCCCGCAAGGGGAGCTGGAGCTGACAGAGGAAGCTCAACCCTGGATTCGAACTGTCGAGCAACTTGAGAAACTGCAAGTCGCTTCTGGTGTGAGATAATTGACTGTCTGCAAGGACGTTGCCCAGGATGTTTTGATGTTTTACCATCCTTGTGGGAGGCTTTTCTGATGTCCCTGCATGGGGAGCCGGAGCTGACAGAGGAAGCTCAACCTGCTCTCCCCGGATTCGAACCGTTGAGCAACTTGAGAAACTGCAAGTTGCTTCTGGTGTGAGAAAATTGGCTGTCTGCAAGGACGTTGCCCAGGGGATGCCTGGATGTTTTGATGTTTTACCATCCTTGTGGGAGCCTTTTCTGATGTCCCCGCAAGGGGAGCTGGAGCTGACAGAGGAAGCTCAACCCTGGATTCGAACTGTCGAGCAACTTGAGAAACTGCAAGTCGCTTCTGGTGTGAGATAATTGACTGTCTGCAAGGACGTTGCCCAGGATGTTTTGATGTTTTACCATCCTTGTGGGAGGCTTTTCTGATGTCCCTGCACGGGGAGCTGGAGTTGGACAGAGGAAGCTCACCCATGCTCTCCCCAGATTCGAACCACCAACCTGTCCTGCCGGCACAAGGGTTTAACCCACTGCGCCACCGGAGGCACCATAATAAATAATAATAATAATAATAATAATAATAATAATAATAATATAATATATTATAATATCATAATAATAATACTTTACTAATAAAAGTCTGTCTTGCAGCAGCTGAAGATGTGATGTATGGAATTATGATATTATTATTATTATTATTATTATTATTGAAACACAACAAGATGAGTCCACAGCAGTTGATGATGGATGATGATGATGATGATGATTATTATTATTATTATTATATCAGCTTAATATTTGAAAGGCAGATAAATAGGAAGATGGCAAGGCGAGAGAAGGAAGCGGGCCCCTCATTTGAACTAATTGGGTTTGACACCCAGATCCACGAGGGGAAATACTCCACCCTGCAAAGGATGCGGTGCCTGCAATGCCGGCTCCTTTTCCCTGCAAATAAATAAGTGTCTCCATTTCAAAAGCGCAATTGTGCTGGATATGAAAAATCAGGATAAAGGGGTCTTTTTCTCCTTCCTGGCAGCCATTAGATGCCTCTCATGCGCAGGCACACAAAGAAGGGGAAGCACTTTTCTCATTCCCTGAGCTCCGAAATGGATTTCCCTCCAGCCGCTGTCATTCAATTATCACCTCGGGAAATGCGCAGGTAGGACTGATGATCCCTTCTCCGGCTCCCACCCGTCCTTCCCGTCTCGCCTTGCTCCCGTCATTAAATGCAACGTACATTATATAGGGTGACCCTGACGCCTGTCACTTTGATGCTCTGCCGAGATAATAGGATTGCACATGTAATGAAGGGCAGATAAATAGGGAAATGTTTACGGGACGGTGCGCGCGGTGGGTTGGAATCGCTTTTATGGCCTCCTCCTCATCTCTGCTTCTCTCCTCCTCCTTTGCAACCTCAAGTTTGCGGAAGGAAAAGAAAATGACAGCCGTCGGAGGCCAAATGACTGATATGCGGCAGGTACTGGCTTGTTCAGTAGACTCTCCTCTATAGTTCCATTTTGGCGGGAAGCCCTAGCATTGAACAGTTGTGTTGTTAAAGTGAAAAGTAATGCCTCCCCCTTCGTAACTCCTCAACAGATGGCAGTACTGGTATGTGACAGGTACTGGCTTGTTCAGTAGACTCTCCTCTACAGTTACATTTAGGCAGGAAGCCTTACCCGAAAAAGCAATGCCTCCACCTTCGTAACTCCTCAACAGATGGCAGTACTGGTATGTGGCAGGTACTGGTTTGTTCAGTAGGCTCTCCTCTACAGTTCCGTTTTGGTGGGAAGCCTTAGCATTGGATTGTGATGTCAAAGTGCACTTTAACTGCATGTTGCTTAAGTCGCATTGACCGACTGTCTGTCATTGAGTTATTGATGGCAGAAGGTGTCTCTCCTTACGAACCCTCTAGGAATTTAAGATCTTCTGGGGAGGCCCTGCTTTCGGTCCTGCCGTCATCACAGGCTTGGGGATGAGAGACAGGGTCTTCTCAGCGGTGGCCCCTTGGTGGGGAATGACCTCCCCAGGGACATTAGATCAGCCCCCACTCTCTTAACATTTCGCAAAAAAGTCAAAACCTGGCTATGCGAGCAGGCTTTTCCAAACGCAGGTGTGCTATTATTATTATTATTATTATTATTATTATTATTATTTGAAACACAACAAGATGAGCGGTGATGGCTCATGCCAAGGAGTCGCTTCAAAGTGTGTGGGAAATTTGGCCCAATTCTATCATTGGTGGAGTTCAGAATGCTCTTCGATTGTAGGTGAACTATATCCCAACAACTACAACTCCCAAATGACAAATTAATCCCCCCCCCACAACCCCATCGGTACTGAAGTGTGGGCATATTGAGTATTTGTGCCAAATTTGGTCCAGTGAATGAAAACACGTCCTGCATATCAAGTGTTTATGTGACAATTCATAACAGGAGCAAAATGACAGTTATGAAGTAGCAACGAAAACAATTTTATGGCTGGGGGTCACCACAACCTGAGGAACTGTATTAATGGGTCACATCATTAGGAAGGCCAAGAACCACTGACCTAAAGCTTTGGAGATCTTCTGTTCAACCATTTCAAAGCTCCCTGCTTGAGCAGTGATGGCATGATCGTCAACTTAGATGAAACTCATATCTATGGTTGGGGGTCACCACAACCGAGGAACTGTATTAAGGGGTTGCAGCATTAGGAAGGTCTAGAACCACTGATCTAAAGCTTTGGAGATCTTCTGTTCAAATGTTTGAAAGCTCTTTGCTTGAGTGGTGATGGCACAATCGTCAGCATAGATGAAACTCATATCTATGGTTGGGGGTCACCACAACCTGAGGAACTGGATTAAGGGGTCACAGCATTAGGAAGGTCTAGAACCACTGACCTAAAGCTTTGGAGATCTTCTGTTCAACCGTTTCAAAGTTCCCTGCTTGAGTGGTGATGGCACAATCGTCAGCATAGATGAAACTCATATCTATGGTTGGGGGTCACCACAACCTGAGGAACTGGATTAAGGGGTCACAGCATTAGGAAGGTCTAGAACCACTGACCTAAAGCTTTGGAGATCTTCTGTTCAACCGTTTCAAAGTTCCCTGCTTGAGTGGTGATGGCACAATCGTCAGCATAGATGAAACTCATATCTATGGTTGGGGGTCACCACAACCTGAGGAACTGGATTAAGGGGTCACAGCATTAGGAAGGTCTAGAACCACTGACCTAAAGCTTTGGAGATCTTCTGTTCAACCGTTTCAAAGTTCCCTGCTTGAGTGGTGATGGCACAATCGTCAGCATAGATGAAACTCATATCTATGGTTGGGGGTCACCACAACCTGAGGAACTGGATTAAGGGGTCACAGCATTAGGAAGGTCTAGAACCACTGACCTAAAGCTTTGGAGATCTTCTGTTCAACCGTTTCAAAGTTCCCTGCTTGCGTGGTGATGGCACAATCGTCAGCATAGATGAAACTCATATCTATGGTTGGGGCTCACCACACTTGAGGAACTGTATTAAGGGGTCGTGGCATTAGGAAGGTTGGGAAAGAGTGGTATAGTGGGTTTGCGTAACGAAAGGCACAAAGGAGATCCTTTTTCTTGTTTATAGCTTTCATACATCTTTGGTCATGATATAACCTATTTTAAAGTCAAATAAATGCATTACTGCTGTAATTTGGATCAGATGTCATTCGTCCGTCCCCCCCGCCCACCCAATCGCTTTTGAACATCCTGTCTTGTGGCTGCCCTTTTTTCTGGCTTCTTGGACGTGTATAAAAATAACTCGGCAGCACCGTCCATGGAATTTGAGAGGCTCGCTGTCTGCTTTGCTTCCCGGGCTGGAGATAATTTTAGCAGGAAGGGATAGATTGGGCCTGAAAGCCGCTCCCTTTGCTCTGACAGTGTTTCTCGACCTTCCTAATGCCGCAACCCCTTAATCCAGTTCCTCATGTTGTGGTGACCCCCAACCATCACATTATTTTCGTTGCTACTACATCACTCTCATTGTGCTCCTGTTACAAATGGCGACCCCTTAATACAGGGACAGAGAGTTTCATCTATGCTGACGATCATGTCATCACCACTCAAGCAGGGAGCTTTGAAACCATCGAACAGAAGCTCTCCAAAGCTTTAGGTCAGTGTTTCTTGACCTTCCAAATGCCGTGACCTCTTAATACAGTTCCTCATGTTGTGTTGACCCCCAACCATAAAATTGTTTTTGTTGCTACTTCATAACTGTCATTTTGCTCTTGTTACGAATCGTCATGTAAACATTTGATATGCAAGATGTATTTTCATTCACTGGACCAAATTTAGCACAAATACCTGATACGACTCCCAAATGTCAAGCTCTAGTTTTTTCCCCAAACTCCACCAGTGTTCACATTTGGGGATATTGAGTATTCGTGCCAAGTTGGGTCCAGATCTATTGTTTGAGTCCATGGTGTTCTCTGGATGTAGGTGAACTACAACTCCCAAACCCAAGGTCCGTGCCCAGTATTTTTTGTCGATCATGGGAGTTCTGCATTCCAAGTTTGGTTCAGTTCCATCCTTGGTAGTGTTCACAATGCTCTTTGATTGTAGGTGAACTATAAATCCCAGCAACTACAACTCCCAAAGGTCAAGGTCTATTTTTCCCAAATGTCAAGCTCTAGTTTTCCCAAACTCCACCAGTGTTCACATTTGGGCCTATTGAGAATCCATGCCAAGTTTGGTCCAGATCTATCATTGTTTGAGTCCATGGTGCTCTCTGAATGTAGGTGAACTACAACTCCCAAACCCATGCCCACCAAACCCTCTCAGTATTTTTTGTCAGTCATGGGAGTTCTGCATGCCAAGTTTGGTTCAGTTCCATCATTGGTAGTGTTCAGAATGTTCTTTGATTGTAGGTGAACTATAAATCCCGGCAACTACAACTCCCAAATGTCAAGGTCTATTTTTCCCAAATGTCAAGGTCTAGTTTTCCCAAACTCCACCAGTGTTCACATTTTTGCATATTGAGTATCCATGCCAAGTTTGTCCAGATCCATCATTGTTTGAATCCACAGTGCTCTCTGGATGTAGGTGAACTACAACTCCAAAACTCAAAGTCAATGCCCACCAAACCCTTCCAGTATTTTCTGTTGGTCATGGGAATTCTGTGTGCCAATATTGGTTCAATTCCAAAAGTTCACAATGCTCTTTGATTGTAGGTGAACTATAAATCCCAGCAACTACAATTCCCACATGACAAATCAATCCTCCTTCCACCCCCACCAGTATTCAAATTTGGGCATATCAGGTATTGTTCCAAATTTCTGCCAGTGAATGAAAATACATCCTGCATATCTGATGTTTACATTACGATTCGTAATAATAGGAAAAATACAGTTATGAAGTAGCAACGAAAATAATGTGATGGTCGGGGGCCACCACCACATGAGGAACTGTTGTGCCTTAGGATAGATGAGAAACACTGATATGGGTGGATATTTTGAGAAACAGCCCCCATCGTCCTCAAGCTTGGAAAAACGTCGCTGGAGATTAGAGCACATTACAGACAAGGCTCTCGATCCCCGATTCCGAAAGTGTATTAAAGCCATCTATTTCTTAACATCGAAATGCGTGCCGCAAATGAGACAGTAAAAGCGCAAGCCGGGGGAAGTCGGCGATAATTCTGCGGCATTATGGATCTGGCTTACGCTCAAAAGCCGGCGCAGATGAGATTCAAACTAGCAGGTGTAATGTCGAGCTAAAGCACAGCATGTGGTTTTAATCTCCTTTCGTTTTGCTTTGAAACCCCCGTCATTTCCGAGCCATTTCCGAGCCGCTTGCCTGCCTCGAGGGGGGAAAAGCCCAACCTTTCAAGTTGCAAGGGAACTGGAGGCGTTCGAACCAGCCACTCTGAAGCCAGCCTCGGAACAAACAGTCCTCGATGGTCTTCAGGAGGTATTCAGGAGTTAGATGAGGAAGAGGATCTGGGAGATACTTACGTCACCCACTGATGAAGAGTCCTTCGAGGGGTTCTCCGAAAGTGAAATGAGTGAGGAGGAGGAAGGAGATACAGTAGATGCGAATAGGGGAACTAAGAGGATTACTCAAGAGTCAGATGAAGAGCGTCAGAGAAAGAAGATCCGGGACATACTTACTGCTCCCACGTAGGAAGAGGATTTCATGGGTTTTTCTGGGAATGATGGGTCTGGGAGTGATGGGGATGAGGAGGAAGCACTAGATTGGACCAAGGTACAAGAGGTTCAGAATGTGTGTACTCAACCAACGTCCAGTGACACATTTGTGGGGTTTTCTGGTGGTGGAGATTGGCAATCGGGTGATACTGTGGGATCTTGGGGAGACCTAAGTCTTGACAAGAGGTGGAAGAGTTGGAGGGATGGGCGTTGGCGCTCAGCTGTGGAAGCTAAGCCAGCTGAGAGTGATGAGGACGGGGTGGAGGGCAGCTCATCATCAGATGATGAGTTGTAAGATAAAAGTAGGCACTGGGGTGATAGAACTTTGCAGTAGGCAAAGTGTTGGTTTCGTGCCTTGGGTCTTGCCGCTTTCCTGTTGGGCTTGGGTCCTGGATCTGCAGGTTGCTATTTTGCTTCGTGTAACGACTGGCTTGGATTCTCGTAAGTGCGGATTTCCCCTCTCCTTGACTTCGGACTGCTTTTGACAACGACCCTGCCTTGTAGACTTTGGAACCTTTCAACTTCAGTCTTGGATTCCTTCGACTTTGGACTGCATTTGGACCACGGCTTTTCTTCACAGCTCTTTGTTTGTTTTGTTTTCCTTTTACTGTGTGATTTTGGGGTGTTTTGGAAGAACTCCTGTTTAATCTGATTTTTTTGCAAGGAGAATCCGGATTATTGAATAAGTTTGTTTTTCAAGCTTGAAATTGCTACAACTTTTGAGTTTTGACCAGAGGCACTGAAGCAAGTCTCTCTGAGTCTTGTTTACTTTGCTTTAATAAACTATTCTTTTGGACATACTCCTGAGTCTGGCTCTTTAAGGCGTCTGGGTTCTGACACTCCCCTTAACTTTCCCCAGTAAGAGCACCTAAAGCTCCAAAGAGTTTTTGTTCGACCGTTTCAAAGCTCCCTGCTTCAGTGTTGATGGCATGATCGTCAGCATAGATGAAACTCTCTCTCCCTTCTGGCAGTGGCTGATAATTTGTCTAAATGTTAAACATTAATAGAATAAGCACACTCCCCTGAAGCAGGCTATTCTTCTGTTTTCGCCATCGGCTTTTCTGGCCCTGGAATTGAACAAAAAAGCTCCTGTTTTGTAGCAGATTTCCTACGAGGCAGGTGAGGTGGTACAAAACAACAACAAAACTTTATTTATATACCACTCTGTCTTCCCGACGGGACTCAGAGCGGTTTCCAAGTAATATCCTTCATGATATTTTTTTTTCCCCTCAGGAGAAGGGAACATTTATGGGTTTTTGCTGCTTTGGCTACATATCTTCTCCAATAAACTGCTTGTTGATGTTACCAAGATGGTGTGGTGTTTCAAGGCAGAGGTGTTCCTGCTCTGGAGTACAACATTTTGCTTCAGTTTTCTGCGCATGGTGCACCAAAATTCCTCCTTGGCTTTTATGAGTGGCCCTTCCTCACCTATCAAAGGCTATAATGTCTGGCAAAGGCATTAAACGCTGCATGCGAGTGAATTGGAGGGGATTTCGAAGTGCGTTCTGTTTTTCTGGCCCTGGAATTCAACAAAAAAGCTCCTGTTTTGTAGCAGATTTCCTATGAGGCGCAGGTGAGGTTGTAGTCCTTTGTGGTATTTTTTTTTTCTCGGAAGGCAATGATTTATGTGTTTTGCTGCTTTGTCTACATATTTTCCACAATAAACTGCTTGCTGCTTTTACCAAGCTGGTGTGGTGTTTCAAGGCAGAGATATTTGACGTTTTGTTTCAGTTTTCTGGGCATGGTGCACCCAAATTCCTCCTTGGCTTTTATGAGCTGCCTTTCCTCACCTATCAAAGGCTATCATGTCTGGCAAAGGCATTAAACGCCAGTGTGAGGATAAATTGGAGGGGATTATGAAGCCCTGGAATACAACAAAAAAAAGCTCCTGTTTTGTAGCAGATTTCCTATGAGGCAGGTGAGGTGGTAGTCCTTTGTGATATTATATTTTTTTTTTCCTCAGGAAAAGGTGATGATTTACGTTTTTTTGCTGCTTTGGCTACATATCTTCTACAATAAACTGCTTGCTGATTTTACCAAGCTGGCGTGATGTTTCAAGGCAGAGGTGTTTCAGTTTTCTGGGCACGGTGCATCCAAATTCCTCCTTGGCTTTTATGAGCAGCCTTTCCTCACCTATCAAAGGCTATCATGTCTGGCAAAGGCATTAAACGCCAGTGTGAGGATAAATTGGAGGGGATTATGAAGCCCTGGAATACAACCAAAAAAAAGCTCCTGTTTTGTAGCAGATTTCCTATGAGGCAGGTGAGGTGGTAGTCCTTTGCGATATTTTTTTTTTTCTCAGGAAAAGGTGATGATTTACGTTTTTTTGCTGCTTTGGCTACATATCTTCTACAATAAACTGCTTGCTGCTTTTACCAAGCTGGTGTGGTGTTTCAGTTTTCTGGGCACAGTGCACCCAAATTCCTCCTTGGCTTTTATCAGCGGCCCTCCCTCACCTATCAAAGACTATCATGTCTGGCAAAGGCATTAAACGCCAGCGTGAGGATGAATTGGAGGGGATTACGAAGCGCGTATTAGAGGCTGCCTGGGTGGCGCAAACAAAAGGACAAGTTGGGAAAGCTTTGGTGGCTCGGCAAACAGGGCGTCCAAAAAAACAGCCTCCGCGAGCCAAGTCAATTGAACGTTAATCAAACATGCATCGGGCGTGCACGCCTCCGAAAGCCCGTCCATCGCACATAAATTCAGGGGACAAAAGCCGCTGCGGAAATCAATAGCCGACTGAAACATTAACGCAGACAATCATTGATCAAAAGGGGCTTTTACAAAGACAACGCGGGAGCCGGCCTCGCAACGGCCGTTTTTGTTCCTGTGTGATCTCGACTATTTTGCTTACCGGTACCGGCACGGCTTAAGATATAAGCGAGGCCGGTTTGACACCTGGGTAAAGAGACAACCGGGAAATAAAAAGACAGCCATCATCAGGTTTGCTCCCCGGCTCTGATCCTTTTGTGCTCTAGGCAACCGTCTTGGCTCGGAGACGCACTCCCAGCCACGCCAGAGTAAATTTAGTCTGCGGCTAAAAAAGCCCTTTTCCATGGGAACGTTCTCTAACAAGAGATACATCAAAGTCGCTCGTAGGAAAGCGTCAACGCCAAACCGGGGTTTTATTCTGGTGTTGTCCTCGCCCGCTCGCCCCGCGGTGCTTTTCAGAGAGGAATCGCTTCCCTCCTCCATCCCTGATGTGACAGACAAAGTCTTCATCTCCTACCGAACCACCCCTCCCTTCTCATTGGATTCTCACCACTGAAATAACGTTGCCCGCACAGCTCGGAAATAATGAGTTACGAGTAATAAAACGAGTTACGAGTAATAACCGTTGATGATTCCGAGTCTGCTCCCTTGGTAATTAAAGCACAACGGAATCACAGGACTACCTTAATTGACAACGCCACGAAAAGTCAAGCTCCGTTTTACAAATTTACGCTGCCCTCAGAAGCAGTGGTTCCCAACCTTAAACACCGCGACCCCTTAATACAGTCCCTCATGTTGTGGTGACCCCCAACCATAAGACCAAAGTGTCTCCTTGCTCATAAACAGAACTGGGACTCGAGGACTCCAAGGCTTTGAGATGTGGCCTTCCCACAAATGATCCTCTACGGCAACCTGAGATGTGGCCTTCCTACAAATGATCCACAACCTTCCGATTGCCGCGACCCCTTAATACGGTTCCTCATGTTGTGGTGACCCCCAACCATAAGACCAAAGTGTCTCCTTGCTCGTAAACAGAACTGGGACTCGAGGACTCCAAGGCTTTGGGATGTGGACTTCCCACAGATGATCCTGTACGGCAACCGAAGATGTGGCCTTCCCACAACTGATCCTCAATCTTCCGAATGTCGCAACCCCTTAACCCAGTTCCTCATGTTGTGGTGACCCAGAACCATCACATTATTTTCGTTGCTACTTCCATAACTGTCATTTTGCTATTGTTATGACTCGTAATGTAAATATCTGACATGCATTTTCCTTCACTGGACCAAATTTGGCTCAAATACCCGATATGCCCGAATTTGAATACTGGTGGAGTTTGGGGAAAATAGACCTTGACCTTTGGGAGTTGTAGTTGCTGGGATTTATAGTCCACCTACAATCAAAGAGCATTCTAAACTCCACCAATGATGGAATTGAACCAAACTTGGCACACAGAACTTCCATGTCCAGCAGAAAATACTGGAAGGGTTTTCGTGAACATTGACCTTGAGTTTGGGAATTGTAGTTCCCCTACATCCAGGGAGCGCTGTGGACTCAAACAATGATGGATCCGGACCAAACTTGGCACAAATACTCAATATGCCCATATGTGAACACAGGTGGAGTTTGGGGAAAATAGACCTTGACGTTTGGTAGTTGTATTGCTGGGATTTATAGTTCACCTGCAATTAAAGAGCATTGTGGACTCAACCCCTAGGGTGAGAAACGCAGACCTGTAAGATGAAATGGTGTTTTCTTCCTGTAGTTATTCCACACTGAACCTAATAAGTCCCAGTTTTTTAAAAGCACCTCTGTATTAGATAATGGCACAGATTGGTGGAGAGGGAATGGGTCTGTTTTGCGGACATAAAGTCTTTGCATTGCCACGCTTGGCCAGGAGCAAAAATTCTTTCTTCCTTGAAATATTGATAGCTTTCCTTTTTTTTCTCTCCTTTTTCATCTTTCAGTCCAGAAGGCTCTTCCACCTGCGTTATGTAGAGCAGTAAAATATAATTCAATTGGAAATGCTTCTACTGCCTCGGATGCACAATATCTGGAACTGGTGCAAATTTGCAATGTAACCCTGGTTGAAAATGTATCGAAATACTCTTTGATCAGAGCATAACTTACTGTCTTTTCCTAGTTTGCTCTAGCATCACAGCAAGGTCAACAAGTTATTTATTTACCATGTGCAAAGTGAATTGAGGATACAGTTGTAATATACTTAAAGACACAAAGTAAAAAACTTGGCATTGTACTAGATGTCCTTTGACCAGAAGCTGGTCACTTGGAGTGCCTCTGGTGTTGCTGTGAAAAGGTCCTCCATTGTGCATGTGATAGGGCGGTGATGGCATGATCGTCAGCATAGATTAAACGTTCTGTCCATTCTAGCAGTATCTGTGCATGTGGCATTGTAGTAAGTGGCCTGTGGTTTGCTCTTATCCACACTAGCACGTGGACATTGATGGTGCAAGCTGGTTTTCCATGTAATGGACAGTAAGAACACCTAAAGCTTCAGAGAGGTTCCATTCAACCATTTCAAAGCTCCTTGCTTGAGCGGTGATGGCACGATCGTCAGCATAGATGAAACTCCCTGTGCCTTCTGGCAGTGGCTGGTCACTTGTGTAAATGCTAAACATTGATGGTGCAAGCTGGTTTTTCCTGTAATAGTCAGTAAGAGCGCCTAAAGCTTCTGAGAGCTTCTGTGCAACTATTTCAAAACTCCCTGCTTGGGTGGTGATGACACGATCATCAGCATAGATGAAACTCTCTGCCCCTTCTGGGAGTGGCTGGTCATTTGTTTAAATGTTACACATTGATGGTGGAAGCTGGTTTTCTTAGTAATAGGCAGTAAGAACACCTAAAGCTTCGGAGAGCTTCTGTTCAACCATTTCAAAGCTCCTTGCATGAGCGGTGATGGCACGATCGTCAGCATAGATGAAACTCTCTGTCCCTTCTGGCAGTGGCTGATCATTTGTGTAAATGTTAAACATTGTTGGAGCGCGTTTCAGAGAGCTTCTCTTCAACCATTTCAAAGCTCCTTGCTTGAGTGGTGATGGCCTGATCGTCAGCATAGATGAAACTCTCTGCCCCTTCTGGGAGTGGCTGATCATTTGTTTACATGTTACACATTGATGGTGCAAGCTGGTTTTCTTAGTAATAGGCAGTAAGAACACCTAAAGCTTCAGAGAGCTTCTGTTGAACCATTTCAAATCTCCTTGCTTGAGCGGTGATGGCATGATCGTCAGCATAGATGAAGCTCTCTGTCCCTTCTGGCAGTGGCTGATCATTTGTGTAAATATTAAACATTGATGGAGCAAGCTTCGGAGAGCTTCTTCTCAACCATTTCAAAGCTCCCTGCTTGAGTGGTGATGGCACAATCATCAGCATAGATGAAACTATTTTTGTGATGTGCATTGTCTTACTCTCTGATTTCTTACTTTTCTTTTGCCTGGAGCTCTTGTTTGTTCATACAGTATTAAAAAGACTAACTCAACGAGTCTAGAAAATCGAGAATCAGATCATGGGGACAAGGGTTAACTTCCGGAGCTGGATTGTTTCTAAACATGGAGGTTTTGTTAAATTTTCCAAAGCTCCTTTTTCGTTTTCTATATGAGAAGCAGCCTTCAATTATGTGAACGGAGAGCGCCGTTTTGCGAGACAGATCTGCAAGAAAGCTCCGCGCCACTTTGATAACAGCGTGCGTTTCTATCTTTATTGTTTTGCAGGGAGAACTGATCACTTTCTATTACTACTGGAAGAAAACCCCCGAAGCCGCCAGTTCTCGGGCGCACCGCAGGCACCGGCGGCAGGCTGTGTTTCGCAGAATCAAAACACGGACGGCTTCCACTCCGGTTAACACGCCCTCCAGGCCCCCGTCCAGCGAATTCTGTAAGTAGGAGGCTAAACGCGGCGCATTTGTCTCCGTTTAGATGCATGGGGCTGAAGCAGAAGGTAATGGATCTCCGCCTCTGACCGAAACACAGCTGTGGAAATGGAGTTCGAGCCCTCGGTGGCGCTCAGGCTCTCGATTCATTATCCCGGCGGATGGCAGGTGTCTGGGATCAGTGAGCAATTGGTTGTATACTTACGCAGGAGGGTGGGCAGAGGAGACGCGGCTGTGGAAATACAGAAGCATCGCTTTGGCTATAGAGCCTGTTAGGATTTCCCCGAAATGAAAATACAGGGTTTCGTTCCAAGAGAAAATCCGCAAAGTAGGGACTTCATATTAATTTTAATACTTATACGTTATTTTATATCTTAAATAAATAAAAAGGTAGTGTTAGTTTGTGGGATTAACAGAACTCAAAAACCACTGGATGAATGGACACCAAATTTGGACACAATACACGTAACAGTCCAATGTGTGTCCATCACCCATAAACACATGCACACGCATGCAAAACCCCAGCAGAACAGACTTAAAAACCCAAAAATACACCATATATACATATACACATACACTCATATACATATGCACATAATAATAATATTCACTCTGGGTCAGAGTGAAGAGAGAGGGCCAGGGGACAGTTCCATCTTGTCTCCGGCATATGTCATCAGTTGAGGACCCCTCTCCCCAGTACCAAGTGCYGCTCTGGGCCAGATTGAAGAGAGRGRGGGCCAGGGGATAGTTCCACCTTGTATCCTGCATATGTCATCAGTTGGGGACTCCTCCCCCAGCACCCACTGCCGCTCTAGGCCAGATTGAAGAGAGAGGGGGCCAGGGGACAGTTCCAYCTTGTCTCCTGCATATGTCATCAGTTGRRGACYCCTCTCCCCAGYACCMACTGCCRCTCTRGGCCAGAKTGAAGAGAGAGGGGGTCAGGGGACAGTTCCATCTTGTCTCCSGCATATGTCATCAGTTGRRGACYCCTCTCCCCAGYACCMACTGCCRCTCTGGKCCAGRKTGAAGAGAGRGGGGGYCAGGGGACAGTTCCACCTTGTCTCCTGCATATGTCATCAGTTGGGGACCCCTCCCCCCTGCACCAACTGCCACTCTGGGCCAGAGTGAAGAGAGAGGGGGCAGGGGACAGTTCCATCTTGTCTCCCACATATGTCATCAGTTGGGGACCCCCCTCCCCAGTACCAACTGCTGCTCTGGTCCAGATTGAAGAGAGAGGGGGCCAGGGGACAGTTCCACCTTGTCTCCTGCATATGTCATCAGCTGGGGACCCCTCCCCCCTGCACCATCCACTGCTCTGGGCCAGAGTGAAGAGAGGGGACCAGGGGACAGTTCTATCTTGTCTCCTACATATGTCATCAGTTGGGGACCCCTCCACCCAACACCAACTGCTGCTCTGGGCCAGGGTGAAGAGAGAGGGGTCCAGGGGACAGTTCCATCTTGTCTCCTGTGCAATTCTAATAATATAATGTAATACAATACAATATAATATATTGTATGTACATATAATATTTATATTATAATGCAATGCAATATGATAATTATATATTTATATTACATGTAACATTACTGATAATATTACAATATAATGGTATAGTATAATATAGTAATATTTAATACTGATATTGTACTGTGCTAATAATATAATATATTGTATGTATTTATACCGTGTAAGCCACTCTGAGTCCTCTTCAGGGTAAGAAGTATGGCATATAAATGTTGTAAATAAATAAATGATAATAATAATGATCATAATCATAATATTTATTTATACCCTGCCACCATCTCCCCAACAGAGACTTGGGAGTGGCTTACATGAGGCCAAGCCCAACAGCATATTGCAATAAAATAAAAACCAAAGCACAAACGACGAGATAGTAAAATACATAAAACATATGAATACAGTAAGCAATATAAAAATACAATACAAAGTCATTCGGACAGCAATTCTGTAAACATGCAGAGTATTATTGTGATTATTCAACATCATTTTTATTCCTAAGACCAAAGTTTTAGCCCTTTATTGTTGCTGATCACTCCAGAGTATGTGTGTCAAAGGCCTGTTAACAATCGCAGAAGCCGGTGTATTTATTTATTTACTTATTTATTTACAGTATTTATATTCTACCCTTCTCCGGGCTTTAGCACAGCTGGTTAATCACCAACAGCAATAGATCTTACCAATTGAAAGATTGGCAGTTCGAAGCCTGGGTCGGGGTTATGCAGCTGGCTACTAACTAGCTGCGCCATAGCCCAGTCCATGCATATAGATAAATGCCTGCCAAGGCTAACATGCTGTGCAGCTCATGAAATAGGACCTGGTTTGTGAAAAGTATTGCCACGATCAATTATTGGCCTTTATAGCATCACAAGACCCCTTTCTCTTGGATATTGTGTAGCAAAAAGAGGGAGAATCTTCCAAAGTCAGTAGTTTGCTCTTTTCTTGTCTTTTCCCCTGCTACTTCTATAACCATAGTGGATTTGAGCTCTGCCAGCGAAGATGACTTCGACAGCGAGGACAGCGAGCAGGAGCTGAAGGGCTACGCGTGTCGGCACTGCTTCACCACCAGTACGTACCACTAGGTTCTCCTACCCATTGCCCTTTTCCCCTTGTTGTATTTTTGTAGGTTTCTGTCATCGTTTTGTTGCCCGTTTTTGGATTTTTCTCTCCGTTTTCGGATTTTTTTTCTCCTGTTTTCGGATTTTTCTCTCCGTTTTCGGATTTTTCTCTCCGTTTTTGGATTTTTCTCTTTGTTTTTGGAGTTTTCTCTCCGTTTTCGGATTTTTCTCTCCGTTTTCGGATTTTCCTCTTTGTTTTTGGATTTTTCTCTCCGTTTTCGGATTTTTCTCTCCGTTTTTGGATTTTTATTTATTTTTTTATTTATTTACTGTATTTGTATGCCACCTTTCTCAGTTAATTGGCAACTCAAGGCGGTTTCYAAGAAATCAGTATACATAAAACATAATATAGATAAAAAACATGAAACAGTATAGCACATCACAAAAGCAATAAAAACAACATCATCAGCGTCTCATTATTCTCAAGCATTGTCCAATTCCATTGTCATTTTTCTCTCCGTTTTCGGATTTTTCTCTCCGTTTTTGGATGTTTCGCTCCGTTTTTGGATTTTTCTCTCCGTTTTCGGATTTTTCTCTCCGTTTTYGGATTTTTCTCTCCRTTTTCGGATTTTTCTCTCCGTTTTCRGATTTTTCTTCATTTTTGGATTTTTCTCTCCGTTTTCGGATTTTTCTCTCCGTTTTCGGATTTTTCTCTCTGTTTTCRGATTTTTCTCTCCATTTTTGGATTTTTCTCTCCATTTTTGGATAAATAAAAACGAGAAAAAGATAGTATTACCAGGTAGTGTATGAAAACCAATAAGCGTTGTAGTGAGTAGCATATTATGTTGCTACTTCCATATTCTTCATTTTAGGCAGGATATAAATGAAATGAGAGCCAATGTCTCATAAAAATCCAAAAGTAATACAGTCCAGGAATAGCCAAAAATCACATGTACAGCATAAATCCATAAACAAAAGGTATACTTTGAAAAACTTGAGCAAGAATCATAAAACAAGAATATAGAAATCTTCCAAGTTACTTGAATCCAAAATCAAGACTCAGGCCTTGTTTTTAACTTGAACGCAATGTTGCCTGAACTGACTGTAAGTCAAACACTGGCTGTTAATAAATAGTCATGAAGTCGTGTCATTTCCCATGAATTTTGTGTATCTCTTTCCCACGTTCTGTCTCTGACCTACGGAGCCAATTTTGTACTCTGGTCTTTTGCTTATCCCCGTAATATAACTCGAAAGCCAACATTACCTGAACTGACTTTAGTGTAAACACTAATATACAGTCATGAAGTCGTGTCATTTCCCATGAATTTTGTCTATCTCTTTCCCACGTTCTGTCTCTGGCCTACAGATCCAATTCTCTACTCTGGTCTTTTGCTTATCTCCGTAATATCAGATGCTTTACCTTGAGAGTTTTCTGTTTCACTTAATTCTTCTTCACTCGACCCCTTATCTAATGATGTTGTTTCTGGCTCGTGTGACTGACCTTGGAGCTTGGCACTGTCTGAGTCAATTTCATTTCCCTGGTCTGAATCTTCACTGCTTTGGCCTGAATCTGCATCACTTTGAACCCCAGGAAATCCCACAATCCCTTCTGAATCATCAGTGAACCCATCAGCCCCTGGCCACTGAGCTCCAACAGTTGCCCTGTAAGGCAAATCAGAAGTAATATCCTCATACTAGCAGTTCAGAATAGTAGGCAAACGTATCACAGTTGATGTTTCAGTCCTCTCACTGTTTTCCTCCGTCTAGCCTCCAAGGACTGGCACCACGGCGGGCGGGAAAACATCTTGCTGTGCACAGACTGTCGCATCCACTTCAAGAAATACGGGGAGCTCCCTCCCATCGAGAAGCCGGTGGACCCACCCCCTTTTATGTTTAAACCTGTCAAAGAGGAAGATGACGGACTCAGCGGGAAGCATAGCATGAGGACACGGCGGAGTCGAGGCTCGGTAAGCTGCCTACAGTGCGTTCCCCTTTGGAGGACGCCCAAAGTCCTCCTCATTGACCATTGCGGGCTGGGATTGGTTGGAGTTGTTGTCAAACAGATTCCCTTTCCCAGTTTTAGGTATCATATGTTTACAAAGTGCAATGCTAAATGTATATGTATTTGCCACATTTTTTCACACCTGTTGTGGACCAGGTAAAATGGTCTTTTAGGGGTCCAGCAGAAGGTTTTCTCTTATGTGAATGACACTAGCACCCAACTAAGACTTGCAGAGTCAAGGCTGTCTGGAAACCCTACACGTATATGCTGTGCCTTAACTAAAAATGAGGACGTCTGAGAGAGAAAAAACCAGAAAAATTGGTGAATTTTTTTTCTTCCGATTTTTTCCCAAAGCCATTAATTTCTGTAAGTGTAGAAATAATACATATCAGAATTTTTTCATTAAGATCTTCATGTTATGTGGTTTGAATACCATTTTCAAAGTTTTTAAAAAGTACAAGAGCGATCTCCCCCTCCCTCCTCCATGAGACCTGATTGGTTAGAGGCAATTCAACATGTTTGGCTTCGCCTCTCAGCAGGACTTGGTTGCTCTGTGAATTTTAGCTGCATCACAACTACTTAGAAGGCACTCGAGACTTAAGAATCGAAGCTTCCTTTTGATTCAGATTTTTAATATTGGGAGAGCAGCGAGCAGGCGTGTCGGAACTCTCTTCGAAAGTGCTTTACTTCCGAATAACTTACGACTTCCGAATACATCCACACCAACCAAACGCACACCTCTAGTGTTTACCTTTCCTTAAGCTATTCAGTGTGTGTGTGTGTGTGTGTGTATATATACGTATTTACTCAAGTCTAATGTGGCATCAAATCTAACCTCAATCTTCAAAACCCCAAAATCCAAAAAAGTACTTACCATATTACACAAATCTAATGCGCACCCTAATTTTGGGAAGATAATTTAGTCAAAAAAGCTGAGTAAATTTGGTCTGTATGGATTTACAATTAAAAATGAACTTGTTCTGACTTACATACAATACATACTGATATTGTGCTATGCTAATAATATAATATATTGTATGTATATGCATCTTGTAAACCGCTCTGAGTCCCCTTTGGGGTGAGATGGATGGCATATAAATGTCATAAATAAATAAATACAAATTCAGCTTAAGAACAAACCTACAGAAACTATCTTGTTTGTAACTTGAGGACTTTTTGAGAAAATTACTTGTCCTATATTCCTCTTTAAACCAGCAGATGTCTGCACTACGAAGTGGTCGGAAAAAGCAGCCCAGCAGCCCTGATGGTAGAGCCTCACCTATCAACGAAGACATACGATCCAGTGGACGCAACTCTCCCAGTGCCGCCAGTACTTCCAGTAATGACAGCAAGGCTGATTCGGTGAAGAAGTCCACCAAAGTACGTTCTGGTAGATGCTCCGGGTACCATCTAGTAGATGCTCTGGGTACCATATAGTAGATGCGCTGAGTAACATCTGGTAGATGCTCTGGGTACCATCTGGTAGATGCTCTGGGTACCATCTAGTAGATGCTCTGAGTAACATCTGGTAGATGCTCTGGGTACCATCTAGTAGATGCTCTGGGTACCATATAGTAGATGCTCTGAGTAGCATCTGGTAGATGCTCTGAGTAACATCTAGTAGATGCTCCGGTTACCATCTAGTAGATGCTCTGAGTAACATCTGGTAGATACTCTGGGTACCACCCGGTAGATGTTCTGGGTACCATCTGGTAGGTGCTCTGGTTACCATCTAGTAGATGCTCTGAGTAACATCTGGTAGATGCTCTGGGTATCACCTGGTAGATGCTCTGGGTACCACCTGGTAGATGCTCTGGGTACCATCTGGTAGATGCTCTGAGTAACATCTGGTAGATGCTCTGGGTACCACGTAGTAGATGCTCTGGGTACCATCTGGTAACTCCATGCTGGAAGGTTAAGGGGAAGTTTCACTTGGAAGGGTAGATGCATCAACACGTAGGCCAAGTGTCCTGCAGCCCCTCGCGTCAGTATCTTTTCTAGGCAAGATTCAAGAGCCCCTCTTGTCCTGTCCCCCCCCCCCCCATTTGATAACATTGCTCCTTTTCATGTGCAGCAGAAGATCAAAGAAGAGGCGTCGTCTCCTCTCAAGAGTTCCAAGAGACAACGAGAAAAGGCAGCTTCCGACACCGAGGAGCCCGACAGGAGCAATGCCAAAAAAACCAAAACACAGGTATGTCTCCTTGATACGAGGGTTGAATGAAGGTAATGCCTCCACCTTCGTAACTCCTCAACAGATGGCAGTACTGGTATGTGGCAGGTACTGGCTTGTTCAGTAGACTCTCCTCTACAGTTCCATTTTGGTGGGAAGCCTTAGCATTGAATGGTTGTTTTGTTAAAGTGTGAAGTAGGGAACAGACTGTCGGTCAATGTGACTTAAGCAATGTGCAGTCATTGAATTCTTGACAGCAGAAGGTGTCACCCCAAAGGAGAATGCAAGCTGTTTATGGGGATTGTGTTGATGTGGGTACTGTGCATCGTTAAATGAGGTGGGAACATCTGTCTTGCATGACAAACAAAGAGTTGGATGTCCTGTGACAGCAACCATCGAGTTTCTCAAGTGAAAGGTTGACAGATTGATTCAGGACGATCGTCGTATCACTCAGAGAGAAATTTCAAGTATAATCAGCATTTCACAAGAACGTGTGGGTCACATTATTGCTTGGCTTGGCTATCGGAAGATCTGTGCATGATGGGTACCCAGGTTGCTGACGCCTGAAATGAAAGCGCACAGACTTGAAACTTCAGAGACTGGATCTCACCACCATACGACATCCTCCATACAGTCCAGATTTAGCAACATCTGACTTTCATCCGTTCCCAATAATGAAAGAAGATCTGCGGGGATATCATTATGCTTTCGATGAAGACGTTGAGAGAACTGGGAGATGCTGGTTGCGGAAAGAGAGTGTCAACTTCTGTGACGGCTTCAGAAAACTTGTTCATCGTTGCCAGATAGTTTCAGGACAATCATCGTATCGCTCAGCGAGAAATTTCAAGCATAATCGGCATTTCACAAGAACGTGTGGGTCACATCATCGCTTTGCTTGGCTATCGGAAGATCTGTGCACGATGGGGACCCAGAAGGAGAGAACTGTGAGATGCTGGTTGCGGAAACAGAGTGTCGACTTTTTTTGTGACGGCTTCAGAAAACTTGTTCATTGGCAGAAATGTATCCAATTATCTGATCATGTGGAAAAGTGAATAGTGGGAGTTAAAGAGCACCTTCTAAGGATTATTTCTGCGTTCGATTTATTGAAATATTCCCATCTAAACCCAAGTTACGAAGGCAGAGGAATTACTTTTCATTCATCGTTGGTAGAAATGTATCCAATTGTCTGGTGATTATGTGGGAAAGTGAATAGTGGTAGTTAAAGAGCACATTCTAAGGATTATTTCTGTGTTTGATTTATTAAAGTATTCCCATCCGTAACAAAGGTGCAGGCATTACTTTTCATTCATTGTTGGCAGAAATGTATCCAATTGTCTGGTGATTATGTGGGAAAGTGAACAGTGGTAGCTAAAGAGCACCTTCTAAGGATTATTTCTGCATTTGATTTATTAAAGTATTTCCATCCAAACCCGAGTAACAAAGGTGGAGGCATTACTTTTCATTCATCGTTGGTAGAAATGTATCCAATTGTCTGGTGATTATATGGGAAAGTGAATAGTGGGAGTTAAAGAGCACATTCTAAGGATTATTTCTGCGTTTGATTTTGTAAAGGAGCGTAAAATTACTGCCACCAATTTGTGAAGGAAGGCCGGGCAATGATGATCAGCTTAGAAGCTGGTTTATAAAGGGACTATTATTTATTTATTTGATAGCGAAGCTGATATTTAATGTCCCTGATTTGGTCTTACTTCTTATGTAGGACTGTTTGACTTCGGAGAAACTGTATCAGGCAAGCCTTGAGGAAAACAGTAACAAATTTATTTAACAGGAGTATAACAGATTCAATTGTTACTTCTCTAGAGGCACAAACTTAGTTAGTTACATTGATAAGGTTTCTTGAATAACTTTGGATACTAAACAGACTTCAAAAGGTTTCTTTGAGTAGATATATCTTTCTTCAACAAGCGTTCTTTTAGTACAAATAAGCCATCTGACTTATCTAACTCTATTGGCTCACAGCCAAACCCTGATTCTTAATATTAAAGAGCCAGTCTTCCCTATAGTTCTCTAACTATAGGATTCCTGCTGGTTTTCCACACACCACGGGATCAACTACCTCTCCTGTAACCCTTTGGTCACAGACTAGTTCTCTGAATCTCCCACCAGAGATTTCAGTCTTCTCTGTAACTCTAACGGTCACAGACTGCCTATTTCAAACAGCCGGGCAGCTAGGTGACAGTTGGCTCCACCCCCATTGCTATGTCAACTCAGGCCAAGCCAGCCACCATCTCTAACAAAATATAATTCCACATACTTACCATTTATTAACTAATGTTTAAACAACACATAACTATAGGAACAAAATTACACATCGTCACAGATTTATTAAAATATTCCCATCCAAACCCAAGTAACGATGGTGGAGACATTACCTTTCATTCAACCCTCGTATGATTCTCAGCCAGAAGTCCCATGCTAGCTTGAGGATTCTGGGAGTTCTATGATTCTGGCAAATGAAACCAGGCATTTAGACTTTCCTCTCAAATGGCCAGCTGTCCTGAGGCCATGCTGAGGAGTGCTCCTTTCTTTCTTTTCTCCGCACAGGAAATCAGCCGGCCCAATTCCCCGTCGGAGGGCGAAGGGGAAGGGGAAAGCTCCGACAGCCGGAGCGTGAACGACGAGGGCAGCAGCGATCCAAAAGACATCGACCAGGACAACCGGAGCACCTCGCCCAGCATCCCGAGCCCCCAAGACAACGAAAGCGACTCCGATTCCTCCGCGCAGCAGCATGTGCTGCAGGCCCCCAACGGTCCTGTTCAGCCCACTCCCCCAGCGCTGCCTTTGCCGCCGCAGCTCCCTGTCCCGCTGCCGGCCACCTCGGGCGCCCCTTCCTCAGTACTGCCCCACATCCCCACCTCTGTGTCCCAGCCGCCCAGCCAACCCCAAACTCCGGTACCCCCTCATTCCCACATCCAGCAGGCGCCTTCTCTTCACCCCCAGAGGCTGCCTTCGCCTCATCCGCCCCTGCAACCGCTGACTGTCCCTGCGAGCCAGCTTCCTGCTGTCTCTCAGCCGCACCCGCAGCCTCCGCTTCACGGGCAGATCCCGGTCCTCCCGCACAATCTCCAAGCCCAGACACTGCTGCCTCATACTGTCCCCACTCCGCCGTTCCCCCTTCCCGCACAGTCATCCTCGTCGTCGTCGTCTCAGTCTCAGGTCTCCCTGCAGCCGCAGCCCACTTCCCTCGCCCATGGCGCACTTCAGGTGCCGCCGGCACAGCAAGTGCCCTCTCCCATGCAGCAGCCGCCCCGAGAGCAGCCCCTTCCTCCTGCTCCCATGCCCATGCCCCACATCAAGCCCCCTCCCACCACCCCGATTCCACAGCTCCCCACGCCGCCGTCCCACAAGCACCTCGCCGGCCCGTCACCGTTCTCCATGAACTCCAACTTGCCGCCGCCGCCCGCTCTGAAGCCGCTGAGTTCCCTCTCGACTCATCACCCGCCATCGGCGCACCCTCCTCCTCTGCAGCTCATGCCGCAGAGCCAGCCGCTGCAGCCTTCTCCCGCCCAGCCGCCCGTCCTGACGCAAAGCCAGAGCCTCCCTCCCTCCGCCGGCCACCCTTCCTCCGGTCTCCATCCGGTGCCGCCTCAACCCCCCTTCTCCCAGCATCCCTTTGTCCCCGGGGGTCCCCCACCGGTCACTCCTCCCTCTTGCCCGTCCACCTCCACGCCGCCGTCCGTGCCTCCGGCCGCCATCGCCACGCCTGCGTCCTGCAGCGGGAATGTCCCTGCGGTGACCGCCTGCACGATACCGCCGATTCAGATCAAAGAGGAGGCTCCAGACGAAGCGGAGGAACCGGAGAGCCCGCCTCCCCCGCCTAGGAGTCCGTCGCCGGAGCCGACGGTTGTGGACACGCCAAGCCATGCCAGCCAGTCAGCAAGGTAAGGAAAATGTGGCAGACCCATCCATGTGGTTTGCCTGACTAGGCAGCCATCTCAGACCACCAATCTATATACATAATATATAATCTATTTATCTATACATATAATAAAACTAATAATACTTTATTATTATTATTATTATTATTATTATTATTAATATTATCATCGGATCCCCCGGTGGCGCAGTGGGTTAAACCCCTGTGCCGGCAGGACTGAAGACCGACAGGTCGCAGGTTCGAATCCGGGGAGAGGCGGATGAGCTCCCTCTATCAGCTCCAGCTCCTCATGCGGGGACATGAGAGAAGCCTCCCACAAGGATGATAAAACATCATATCATCCGGGCGTCCCCTGGGCAACGTCCTTGCAGACGGCCAATTCTCTCACACCAGAAGCGACTTGCAGTTTCTCAAGTAGCTCCTGACACGACAAAAATTATTATTATTATTATTATTATTATTATTATTATTATTTTACTGACACAAAAGCATAGTATGTCACAGCAAGTGAGATCTATATGCTGGATTTTGTATTATTATTATTATTATTATTATTATTATCTTGAACATGTTCAAGATTAACATAACTCAAAAATTTTATTATTATTATTATTAGATCTATATAAATAATAATAATAAATAATAATAAGTAGAGTAAAATAATAAGTGTAATAACAATAATAAATAGAGAAAAATAATAAATGTAATAACAACAATAATAAATAGAGAAAAATAATAAATGTAATAACAATAGAATAAAATAATAAATCTAATATCAATAATCTATATAAATAAAAATGTAATGTCCGTTTGTGGGATTAACATAAAACCACTGGACAAATTGACACCAAATTTGGACACAAGACACCTATCAGGCCAACGACTGACCATCACTCAGAAAACCACTGGAAAACACAGCAGAAGGGACTTAAAAAGCCAAAAAATAAAATAAATACATTACAACACATGCGTAAAACCACATGTATATATGCAAACACACATATATACACAAATATATATATATATATACACACACATGCACACACAAAACACATATACACAGACTGGGCCACAGCAACGCATGGCAAGGGACGGCTAGTACTATATAATAATAATAATAATAATAATAATAATAATAATAATAATAATAATAATAAGTAGTAGTAGTAGTAATAGTAGTAGTAGTAGTAGTAGTAGTAATAGAGCTATATAAATAATAATAATAAATAGAGAAAAATAATACATGTAATAACAATAGAGTAAAATAATAAATCTAATATCAATAATCTATATAAATAAAAAGGTAATATCTGCTTGTGGATTAACAAAATTCTAATAATTAATAAATAGAGTAAAATAATAAATGTAATAACAACAATAATAAATAAAGAAAAATAATAAATAGAATAACAATAGAATAAAATAATAAATCTAATATCAATCTATATAAATAAAAAGGTAATATCTGCTTGTCGGATTAACAAAACTCTAATAATTAATAAATAGAGTAAAATAATAAATGTAATAACAACAATAATAAATAGAGAAAAATAATAAATAGAATAACAATAGAATAAAATAATAAATCTAATATCAATAATCTATATAAATAAAAATGTATTGTCGGTTTGTGGGATGAACAGAACTCAAAAACCACTGGGCGAATTGACACCAAATTTGGACACAAGACACCTGTCAGGCCAACGAGTGACCATCACTCTTAAAAACACTTGAAAGCACAGCAAAAAAGACTTAAAAAGCCAAAAAATAAAGAAATTGGCAATCTCTTTGCTCTCAAACGCCTCCTGATTCCTTCATTTCCCGCCTTGCAGGTTTTACAAGCACCTGGACCGCGGCTACAACTCCTGCGCCCGGACGGACCTCTACTTCATGCCGCTCGCCGGTTCCAAGCTGGCCAAGAAGCGCGAGGAAGCCATCGAGAAGGCCAAGCGGGAGGCGGAGCAGAAGGCAAGAGAAGAGAGGGAACGGGAGAAAGAGAAGGAAAAGGAGAGGGAGAGAGAGCGGGAGCGTGAGAGAGAAGCAGAAAGAGCGGCGGTAGGTTTGGCGGTCTCTCGAGCCGAGCGGGTCCCACGAAAAAGACCGTTTTTGCACCGTGCCATTGTGCAAAAAAATTCCCGGGAGGGTTTCCCTGCTCCTCAGGACAGCGTAAATATTGTTTGCGAGCAGTCTGGGGCTCCTCGCTTTCTGTCCTTCCCCTTCGTGCTCGCTCTTTGTTGCCTCGATCTGTTCCGGATGTGGCGAAAAGGGACGAGAGCGTTGATGTCCCAGAAAGATACCTTCAAATAACTGTTCTGTGGATTTGCTTGGAAACCTGCCCTTGTTCCGGGGATGTCTGTGCCATCTTCAAACTTCCATGCCCATTTTCCCATCCACCCCACAAAATATTTAGGCTGAAAATGTATGGAACAACAACATGGGCAAACCCATTCCTCCTTACTTCCCTCCCTCCCTTCCTTACCTCCCTCTTTCTCTTTCCATCCTTCTCTTCCTCCCTTTCGTCCTTCCTTCCTTTTCTCTTTCATAAATAATAATAATAAGTGTCCCTTGGCTCTGGATCCCTCTCATTTCTTCCACGTGTTCTCCAGAAAACAGACCTGAGCTGCATTACTCATAAGATATGTTGTTTCCTACGGAGAGGTTGAGGTGGTTCTCTCCTCGTATGAAAGGGGATTGCATGAGAGAGTTTGAGCCATTGGGTGGGTTTGAAAGAGAGCCATGTAAACAAGGAGGACACGAAATATATCTCCTCCTCCCCTCCCTTTTGACTGGAGAAGAAAACACACTCTTAAGGGAGAAAAGAGGAGAGGGGAATATCATAAATTATCATCATAAATTATCATAAATTGCAAGCAATGGAACTCGGCTTATCTTCGAGTATATACGGTATGTTAGGAGAATTACTGCCAATTTGTAAGCCGCCTTGAGTCGCCTTCAGGCTTGAGAAAGGCGGGATAGAAATATCGTAAATAATAATAAATAAAATAATAATACAGTGTTCCCTCGCTACTTTGCGGTTCGCTTTACGCGGACTCACTGTTTTGCGGATTTAAAAAAAGAATTTAAAATATTTACATTACAATGGGCTTTAGAAAGGGAGGCTGGTGTGCAGCCCCTCAAATCCTGTAGGGGTTTTTTTGGCTCATTCCTTAATGTATAAATAATGTATAAATATTACATAAATATAAATAATGTATAAATATTACAATTATAGCATCCCTACTTCGTGGATTTTCACTTATTGCGGGTGGTACTGGAACGTAACCACCTCACATCCTGTCGCTTTTTTTTTTTTGCTCATTCCTTAATGTATAAATATTACATAAATATAAATAATGTCTAAATATTACAATTATAGCGTCCCTACTTCGTGGATTTTCACTTATTGCGGGTGGTCCGGGAACGTAACCCCCGCAGTAAATGAGGGAACACTGTAAGTGCCCCTTGGCTCTGAATCCCTCACATTTCTTCCATGTGTTCTCCAGAAAATAGACCCATAAAAGGAGATGTTGTTTCCTGTGGGGGGTTTGAGGTGGTATGAAAGGGGATTGCATGAGAGAGTTTGAGCCATGGGCACGTCCTTGACGAAACGCCTCTCCTTTTTCGAATAGCAGAAAGCGTCCAGTTCCTCCCACGAAGGGCGCCTCGGAGAATCCCAGCTGAGCGGGCCTGCTCACATGAGACCTTCCTTCGAACCGCCTCCCACCACCATTGCCGCCGTGCCCCCTTACATCGGTCCCGACACGCCAGCCCTACGGACTCTCAGCGAGTACGCCCGCCCTCACGTCATGTCCCCCACAAACCGCAACCACCCCTTCTTTGTCCCCCTCAACCCCACCGACCCGCTTTTGGCCTACCACATGCCCGGCCTTTACAACGTGGACCCCACCATCCGGGAGCGGGAACTGCGCGAACGGGAGATCCGGGAGCGGGAGATCCGGGAGCGGGAGCTGCGGGAGAGGATGAAGCCGGGTTTCGAGGTGAAGCCGCCGGAGCTCGACGCGCTGCACCCGGCCACCAACCCCATGGAGCACTTTGCCCGCCACGGCGCTCTCACCATCCCGCCCACAGCAGGTCCGCACCCTTTTGCTTCCTTCCATCCGGGGCTGAACCCTCTGGAACGGGAGAGACTCGCTCTAGCCGGCCCCCAGTTGCGGCCTGATATGAGCTACCCGGACAGACTGGCTGCCGAACGGATACATGCCGAGCGGATGGCGTCGCTCACCAACGACCCCTTGGCCAGGCTCCAGATGTTCAACGTGACGCCGCATCATCACCAACATTCGCACATCCATTCGCATCTACACCTCCATCAGCAAGACCCGCTACATCAAGGTGAGTCAGGGTCAAAGAGAGGTGTGTTACCTGTGCCTACCTTCCTTGGTGCGAATAGGCTTATTAACAAAAAAATCCTACCCATGAATGTATAACAAAATAACTTAGCAACAGCGGCGTGACCCAGAACCCGTAGCCCAAAGTGATAAAAGGGACAGAAACACAAAAATCGTATAGTTGCACTATTTACAATAACAAGGTTTCCACAACACAAGTAAAGCCCTTTATACTTCCTTCTTTGCTTCCATGCTAGGCTTCTTCCTCATTCAGATAAATAGCTTCTCTCTCACAGAGCCTTCTCTCAGAATGAATTTATATATAAATTTGGAGTGCCGATCTCACACTGGGAGGCCTTCTCTCACAGACTAAGGCCTACCTCACACTGTGAGGCCTTCTCACACAAAGTAAGGCCTATCTCACACTGTGAGGCCTTCTCTCACAGACTGAGACCTACCTCACACTGTGAGGCCTCCTCTCACAGACTAAGGCCTACGTCATACTGTGAGGCCTTGTCTCACAGACTGAGGCCTACCTTACACTGTGAGGCCTTCTCTCACAGACTAAGGCCTATCTCACACTGTGACACCTCCTCTCACAAACTAAGGCCTACATCACACTGTGAGGCATTCTCTCATAGAGTAAGCCCTACCTCACACCGTGACACCTCCTCTCACAGACTAAGACCGACCTAACACTGTGAGGTCTTCTCACAGAGTAAGCCCTACCTCACACTGTGAGGCCTTTCTCTCACAGACGAAAACCTAGCTCAAACTGCGATCCCTTCTCTCACAGACAAAGGCCTACCTCACACGGTGAGGCCTTCTCTCACAGACTAAGGCCTACCTCACAGTGCGAGGCTTTCACAGACTAAGGCCCACCTCTCACTGCGAGGCCTCTCTCACAGATTAAGGCTTACTTCACACTGCGAGGCCTTCTCTCAGAGACTAAGGCCTACCTCACAGACTAAGGCCTACCTCACATTGTGAGGCCTTAGACATTTCTCCCACTGAGGTTTACCCCGGACAGATGGCTACTAAGCTACAGGCACACATGCTTATATAGAACTGCAGCTTTTCCTGAGTCATGGCATTCATTTAACCCTTTCAATGCTTGACTCGCATTTTTGTAATTAAAAATACCTAGTAAATTTTTAATAAATAGATAATTACTTGTGGTTGTAGTGAGGCAATCCTAAGGATGCTGGCTCTCCTAGCTCTGGATTAACTCCTACATTTGTAAAATATCGTTCTTGCTCATCAGGCTGTGTGTTGGCTGCCTGGCCATGTTCCAGAAGCATTCTCTCCTGATGTTTCACCCACATCTATGGCAGGCATCCTCAGAGGTTGAGGGGTCTGTTGGAAACTAGGCAAGTGGGGTTTATATATCTGTGGAATAATGTCCAGTGTGAGAGAAAGAACTCTTGTCTGTTTGAATGTTGTAATTGGCCACCTTTTGAATGTCCAGCAGTTTCATGGTGTGGCTTCTTACTGCCTGGGGGAATCCTTTGTTGGGAGGCGATCAGCTGTTGCACACCAAGGCTGGGGTTGGCACCTTTGAACCCGTAAACACACCAATGTGTGTGGAATAATAACGTCCAGGGTGGGAGAAAGAACTCTTGTCTGCTTGAGGTCGGTGTGAATGTTGTCATTGTCCACCTTGATTAGCATCCCAACAAAGGATTCCCCCAGGCAGGAAGCAGCCAGGCATTGAAGCTGGTTTATATATCTGTGGAATAATTTCCAGGGTGGGAGAAATAACTCTTGTCTGTTTGAGGTCGGTGCGAATGTTGTAATTGGCCACCTTGATTAGCATTGAATGGCCTTGCAGCTTCAAGGTCTGGATGCTTCCTGCCTGGGAGGGCAGGCATCCTCAGAGGTTGAGGGATCTGTTGGAAACTAGGCAAGTGGGGTTGATATATCTGTGGAATAATGTCCAGGGTGGGAGCAAGAACTCTTGTCTCTTTGAGGTAGGTGTGAATGTCGTAATTGGCCACCTTGATGAGCAACAAATGGCTTTGCAGCTTCAAGGTCTGGGTGCTTCCTTCCTGGGGGGGGGGCAGGCATCCTCAGAGGTTGTGGGGTCTGTTGGAAACTAGGCAAGTGTGGTTGATATAGCTGTGGAATAACGTCCAAGGAGGGAGCAAAAACTCTTGCCTGTTTGAGGTCGGTGTGAATGTTGTAACTGGCCACCTTGATTATCATCGAATGGCCTTGCAGCTTCAAGGTCTGGATGCTTCCTGCCTGGGGGGGCGGCATCCTCAGAGGTTGTGTGGTCTGTGGGGTTGATCTATCTGTGGAATAATGTCCAGGGATTGAGGTTGGTGTGAATGTTGTAATTGTCCATCTTGATGAGCATCGAATGGCCTTGCAGCTTCAAGGTCTGGGTGCTTCCTGCCTGGGGGGGGGCGGCATCCTCAGAGGTTGTGTGGTCTGTGGGGTTGATCTATCTGTGGAATAATGTCCAGGGATTGAGGTTGGTGTGAATGTTGTAATTGTCCATCTTGATGAGCATCGAATGGCCTTGCAGCTTCAAGGTCTGGGTGCTTCCTGCCTGGGGGGGGCGGCATCCTCAGAGGTTGTGTGGTCTGTGGGGTTGATCTATCTGTGGAATAATGTCCAGGGATTGAGGTTGGTGTGAATGTTGTAATTGTCCATCTTGATGAGCATCGAATGGCCTTGCAGCTTCAAGGTCTGGGTGCTTCCTGCCTGGGGGGGGGCGGCATCCTCAGAGGTTGTGTGGTCTGTGGGGTTGATCTATCTGTGGAATAATGTCCAGGGATTGAGGTTGGTGTGAATGTTGTAATTGTCCACCTCGATTAGCATCGAATGCTTTTGCAGCTTCAAAGTCTGGGTGCTACCTGCTGGGGGGGGGCGGGCATCCTCAGAGGTTGTGAATGCTTCTGGAACATGGCCGTCCAGCCCGACGGACCTCCAACCGCCCAGTCTGAATAATGTCCGTGGATGCATCCTCAGTGGTCAATGGCTTGCTGTTGTTCTCGGCCCGCGTGTGCTGACGCCGCCGACATTCATGGCTCTCCCCTTTTCTCTCCCCTTTTTGTTTCAACTCTCAAAGACTGTTTGGCCACCCGATGTCACTGCAGGCACTACAGACAGAGAAGTAGGCTCCGCGGTTGGAGGGGGGACATAGGCTTCTGATAATTGCCCGTTAGGCTCGGCATGGCGCGAGGCCTAATGCTGCTCTTGCGCCCTGAACGAAGCGAGTGGTGTTTGCTAACGCAGGTGGTAAGTCCTCTCCCTTCTCTCTCTCTCTCCCCCCCCCCCCACACCGCCTTTCCCCCTTTGCAGGCTCGGCGGGACCCGTCCATCCCCTCGTGGACCCCTTGGCCGCCGGACCCCACTTGGCACGCTTCCCCTACCCTCCTGGTACTATCCCAAACCCATTGCTAGGGCAGCCGCCCCACGAGCACGAAATGCTCCGGCACCCCGTCTTCGGTAAGTCTGCGGCTCTGGGCGGCCCGTGGATACGGATAAGGAGGGCGCCTGGCGAGGATGAGAGGGTCAGGCCTATGGTCCATCTATTCCAGCATCCTGTTTCCATCAGAGGCCAGGCCAGATGCCTCTGGGGAGCCCACACCCTGCAGGGCGGGATGGGAACAGCCCTCCCCCAGTATTGCTCCCCACCAACTGGTTCGCAGAGGCGGCCGGCTTCTGTCGATGTAAGTGCCGTTGGGCTGCTCTTGCTCATTGCCATTGATTGTCCAAGCATGTGTGGTTTTGGTGGGATCTCCGAAAGACGTGAGCTCCGAAAGGCCGCCACGGCCTCCAGCTGTCCCTTTAACGCAGTGGTTCCCAACCTGTGGCCCGTGGACCACCAGTGGTCTGCAAGAACTAAAATGTAGTCCACAGCCTCACCATGACTGGTCTCGTGAAACCCTCATTATTATTATTATTATTATTATTATTATTATTATTATTATTATATTATTATTATATTATTATTATTATATTATTATTATTATATTATTATTATTATTATTATTATTATTATTATTATTATATTATTATTATTATCATTGCTGTTGTTATTATTGTTATTATTGTTTAGTATTATTATATATTGTTTTCTGTGGGCGAGCAGATGGCGACTACCCGATTTCATATGTTCCGTATCAGAAACTAGAGCTGATGTAGTCTGCCTAGTGCAATTTTCTATATATTTATCATGTCAGGGGCAACCAGACCATTGTATTACATTTCTAACTCCAGAAGCAACCAGAAGTGCAATTTTCTGAATCAGCTGATGTGGTCTATCCAGTGCAGTTTTCTAACTCAGCTGATGTGGTCTAACTAAAGCCATTTCCTAAGTCAGCTGCCCAGTGCAATTTTCTGAATCAGCTGATGTGGTCTATCCAATGCAATTTTCAAACTCAGCTGATGTGGTCTATCCAGTGCAATATTCTGAATCAGCTGATGTGGTCTATCCGGTGCATTTTGCAAACTCAGCTGATGTGGTCTATCCAATGCAGTATTCTGAATCAGCTGATGTGGTCTAGCCAATGCAGTTTTCTGAATCAGCTGATATGGTCTTTCCAGTGCAATTTTCTGAATCAGCTGATGTGGCCTATCCGGTGCATTTTTCAAACTCAGCTGATGTGGTCTATCCAATGCAGTATTCTGAATCAGCTGATGTGGTCTATCCAGTGCATTTTTCAAACTCAGCTGATGCAGTCTATCCAATGCAGTATTCTGAATCAGCTAATTTGGTCTATCCAATGCAATTGTCTAAATCAGCTGATGAGGTCTATCTAGTGCAATTGTCTGAATCAGCTGATGTGGTCTATCCAAAGCAATTTTCTAAGTCAGCTGTCCAGTGCAATTTTCTGAATCAGCTGATGTTATCTATCTAATGCAGTATTCTAACTCAGCTGATGTGGTCTATCCAGTGCAATTTTCCAACTCAGCTGATGTGATCTATCCAATGCAATTTTCTTAATCAGCTGATGTGGTCTGTCCAGTGCAATTTTCCGAATCAGGACCCCAAATAACGAAACCAAATCTAAAGTTGACCAAACACTGATTTTGATACTAATATTGGAGAACGGTCCCTGTTGGTCTCTGGTAAAAAAAAAAAAAAAAGGTTGGGAACCACTGCTTTAAGGTCTTCCATATACGCTAAAGATTTGAAAGTTGAGTCATAATAGAATAATATATAATAGTTAATTATATTAATTATAATAATTAATTATATTAATTAATAATAATAATAATAATAATAATAATAATAATAAATATAATAACAGAATGATAAAGTTGCAAGAGACCCATCCCAGGGCCATCCAATCCAACCTCCTGCCATGCAGAAAAAGCACAATCAAATCACCCTTGACAGATAGCCACCCAGTCTCTTTTTCAAAGCCTCCACCACACTGAGGCAGTGAGTTCCACTGCTTGGAACAGCTGGAATCTGATCCCATTGCTCCATTGAGTCCCGGGCAGCATAAAACAGGCTTGCTCCCTCTTCTTTATGAAATCCTTGAGTCCCCTTCGCGGTAGGGAAAGGTGGGAGACAAATAGAGTAAATAATAAATAATAATCGATATAAATAAAAATGTGAATCTCCGTTTGTTCAGAACCTCAAATCTCACCAAATACTTCACCGATTGCTTTGAAACTTTGACACAACGTAGCATACGAATAGACGCATGTTTTTATGTTTTCACATTCCTGCTATTATATAGGTGTCACACCTTTGACAGGTAAATATATCCTTTTTTCAAAAACAGCGCCATCTGCTGGACAGCAAAATAACACAGGCTATATTTTACTATTCTATTTCAATAAATAATAGTAAATAAATAAATACGATCCTTTCAGGTAGTTAAACGTGCAAACATCATCTGGAAATTAAAAGAGCCACTCATCCCATCCCAGTTGTTTTGTTTTGGTGGCCGTACTTGGCATGCCCTGTGGATTCAGCCCGCCTGCTGCGGGAGAGCGTCATACCTTTCTTTCTTTCTCTTTCTCGTTCCCTCTTTCTCCCCTTCTCAGGTACCCCCTACCCACGCGAGCTCCCCGGTGCCATCCCTCCGCCCATGTCCGCCGCCCACCAGTTACAGGCCATGCATGCCCAGTCGGCAGAGCTTCAGAGACTAGCGATGGAGCAGCAGTGGCTTCACGGTCACCCCCACATGCATGGAGGACACCTCCCCAGCCAAGAAGACTATTACAGGTAAGTGTGGGGCATTCCTTCAAGGGGCTGGGAATGGCCAAATGACAGCCCAGAGGAGTTGGTTCTGAAAACAACAGAGGCTCGGGTCGTAGTGAGCTTCCGACCATCTGTGTAGCTTGCTGTCGACCTTTGCAGCCTGAAAAACAGTTGCATCTGTCAAGTAGGAAATTTAGGTACCGCGTATGCGGGGAGGTTAATTTAACTAATTTACGATGCCATAAAATCTCCAGCAAGTGTGCGAAGAATGAGGAAGTACTCCATCAGTGTCACAAATGGACGGTAAAGCGACAGCTCCCCCGGTGGCCAGAATACCCTCTTGAAAAAGCTGGAATGTTAAATTGCCTCTGTGTGTCTGTCTATATATGTTGTGTGTCCATGGCATTGAATGTTTGCCATATATATGTGCATTGTGATCCGCCCTGAGTCCCCTGCGGGGTGAGAAGGGCGGAATATAAATACTGTTAAATAAATAAATAAATAAACTGGCAAGTCAACATATACATACAATGCATGTTAGCAAGTATATACATTAACAAACAAATTGTGAAGGCTTGGAAGGTTGCTACGAGGGTTGAATGAAAAGTAATGCCTCCACCTTCGTAACTCCTCAACAGATGGCAGTAGTGGTATGCAGCAGGTACTGGCTTCTTCAGTAGACTCTCCTCTACAGTTCCATTTTGGCAGGAGGCCTTAGCACAAAAAGTAAAGCCTCCACCTTCATAACTCCTCAACAGATGGCAGTACTGGTATGTGGCAGATACTGGCTTCTTCAGTAGACTCTCCTCTACAGTTCCATTTTGGCAGGAAGCCTTAGCAGAAAAAGTAATGTCTCCACCTTCATAACTCCTCAACAGATGGCAGTACTGGTATGCGGCAGGTACTGGCTTGTTCAGTAGACTCTCCTCTACAGCTCCATTTTGGCAGGAGGCCTTAGCACAAAAAGTAATGCCTCCACCTTTGTAGCTCCTCAACAGATGGCAGTACTGTTATGCAGCAGGTACTGGCTTCTTCAGTAGACTCTCCTCTACAGTTCCATTTTGGCGGGAAGCCTTAGCAGGAAAAGTAATGCCTCCACCTTCGTAACTTCTCAACAGATGGCAGTACTGGTATGCGGCAGGTACTGGCTTGTTCAGTAGACTCTCCTCTACAGTTCCATTTTGGCAGGAAGCCTTAGCAGAAAAAGTAATGCCTCCACCTTTGTAACTCCTCAACAGATGGCAGTACTGGTATGGGGCAGGTACTGGCTTGTTCAGTAGACTCTCCTCTACAGTTCCCTTTTGGCGGGAAGCCTTAGCAAAGTAATGCCTCCACCTTCGTAACTCCTCAACAGATGGCAGTACTGGTATGCAGCAGGTACTGGCTTGTTCAGTAGACTCTCCTCTACAGTTCCATTTTGGCAGGAAGCCTTAGCATTGAACAGTTGTGTTGTTAAAGTGAAAAATAAGGCCCTTCCCAGCACCAACCTCCGTTCTGGGCCAGAGTGAAGAGAGGGGGGGCCAGGGGAGAGTTCCTCCTTGTCTCCTGTGCTATGCTAATAATATAATATAATATAATATAATATAATATAATATAATATAATATAATATAATATAATATAATATTATATTATTAGCATAACACAGGAGACAAGATGGAACTGTCTTTCTTTATATATTGTATATACATATAATATTTATAATATTATAATATAATACAATACTACTAATAATATGATATTATAATTATATATTTATATTACATGTAATATTACTAATAACATTACAATGTAATGGTATAGTACAGTATAGCAATTCTGATATTGTACTATGCTAATAATATAATGTATGTATATGTATCTTGTAAGCTGTTCTCAGTTCCCTTCGGTGTGAGAAGAGTGGCATATAAATGTCGTAAATAAATTAAAGCTGTTGAGGTGGGAACATCTGACTTGCGTGACAAACAAAGAGTGGACGTCCTGTGATATCAACCATAGGGTAAAATACTGTAAATGTAATAATAATAAAGAGAGTAAAATAATACATGAAATAAAAATAATACTAATAACAGAGTAAATTAGTAATAAATAACCTTGACTCAAGTATAAGCCAAGGGGAGCTTTTTCAGCCTAAAAAAGGGGCTGAAAAACTAGGCTTATACTCGAGTATATGCAGTAAATAAAGTATTATTATTATTATTATTTTCTTTTTGGTCACCCAGCATTTTCTGATCTTCTTTCTTTGTGGCGTCGTAAAACACCTCCCCCTCTTTTGGCGGTTCCTAATTTATCTCATTACCGTTAAAGCTGTTTTCAAGCAGGTAAACAGTGAGCAGGGCTGACAGTCGACTGCTCACGCCGACCCGGGGCTTCAAACATGCAACCTTTTCATTTGGCAGATCTTGTAGTTGCTGGTGATTTATCAGATGTGTTAAACCATCCAAACCCAAGTAACGAAGGTCGAGGCATTACTTTTCATTTAACCTTGTATTTTCCAACTATTTATTTATTTATCATGTCAGGAGCAAACCAAACAGTTGTATTTCTTTTATTAAAAAAACAAACAAATAAACAGATAAAAAAACACAAATTTTGCAAGCTTGGTAGTTGATTAAATGTCCTTTGACCAGTATCTGGCCCCTTGGAGTGCCTCTGGTGTTGCCGCAAGGAGGTCCTCCCTTGTGCATGTGGCAGGGCTCAGGTTGCATTGCAGCAGGTGGTCAGTGGTTTGCTCCTCTCCACACTCGCATGTTGTGGATTCCACTTTGTGGCCCCATTTCTTAAGGTTGGCTCTGCATCTCGTGGGGCCAGAGTGCAGTCTGTTCAGCGCCTTCCAAGTCGCCCAGTCTTCTGTGTGCCCAGAGGGAGTCTCTCATTAGGTATCAGCCATTGGTTGAGGTGCTGGGTTTGAGCCTGCCACTTTTGGACTCTCGCTTGCTGAGGTGTTCCAGCAAGTGTCTCTGTAGATCTTAGAAAACTATTTCTTGATTTAAGTCGTTGACGTGCTGGCTGATACCCAAACAGGGGATGAGCTGGAGATGTCTCTGCCTTGGTCCTTTCACTATTGGCTGCTACTTCCCAGCGGATGTCAGGTGGTGCAATACCGGCTAAACAGTGTAATTTCTCCAGTGGTGTAGGGCGCAGACACCCCGTGATAATGCGGCATGTCTCATTCAGAGCCACATCCACTGTTTTAGCGTGGTGAGATGTGTTCCACACTGGGCATGCGTACTCAGCAGCAGAGTAGCATAGCGCAAGGGCAGATGTCTTCACTGTGTCTGGTTGTGATCCCCAGGTTGTGCCAGTCAGCTTTCGTATGATATTGTTTCTAGCACCCGCTTTTTGCTTGATGTTCAGGCAGTGCTTCTTGTAGGTCAGAGCACAATCCAGAGTGACTCCCAGGTACTTGGGTGCGCTGCTATGCTCCAGTGGGAGCCCTTCCCAGGTAATAATCCTCAGAGCTCGGGATGCTTGTCTATTGAAAGCACATGTCTGTGTTTTAGATGGATTAGGGATCAGCTGGATTTCCCTGAAATAGGCAGTAAGGGCACCTAGAGCTTCGGAGAGCTTCTGTTCAGCGATTCCAAAGCTCCCTGCTTGAGTGATGATGGCACGATCATCAGCATAGATGAAGCTCTCTGTCCCTTCTGGCAGTGGCTGGTCATTTGTGTAGATGTTGAACATGGATGGAGCAAGTACGCTCCCCTGAGGCAGGCCGTTCTTCTGTTTCCGCCATCTGCTTCTCTGGCTTCTTTGGAACTCAACAAAAAAGCTCCTGTTTTGTAGCAGGTTTCCTGTGAGGCGGGTGAGGTGGTCGTCCTTTGTGATATTATACATTTTTCTCAGGAGGAGGCAATGGTGGTTCACAGGTCTATGAAGACAGCTCCTGTGATCTGCTGCCTTTCAAAACCATCTTCTATGTGCTGAGTCAGGTTTCAACTGTTATTAAGTTATTTCCAACTGTTATTGATCATGATACAATTTATTTATTCAAAATGCATTTTCAGGCCAGAGGTGGCTGTTGTTTTGCCCTCGCAGATTATGTAGAGATCCTTGACGAAAAACTTACCTCTCTTGTCTTTCCTTTCTTCTTCCCGTCTTCTAGTCGACTGAAGAAAGAAGGCGACAAGCAGTTGTAATAAATTATTTATTTGTGTCGCTGGCTCCAGAAGATCCCCAAGCCTTGGGCGGAGAGTGGAATGTGTGCGTCTCCGCGCAGGGGAGAACGGAGGAAAACCGAGAGCGTTGTCTTCTCAAGATCCCCGAAAACAGCCCCGCGAAAGCCCCGCAGACTTTTTATAAAATCAGCACATATATTCTAGTATTAATTCGTAGAGAAGATTTCTCAAGACCCGTTGCATGACGTATCGAAAGAATAGCAACACGGGACTGGACGGAGCATTCCGAGCATCTTTCTTGGGCGATCGTGGGGTGGAGGTCGGATTTTGTTTTCGGGGAGGGGGGGGGTTTCGTTTTGATTTCTTCATTATTTTTTGAGTAGGTGCTAGAATCAGGTTCACAACTTAATGCAAGCCACTGTGCATAAAAGAAAACAAAAACACTCGATTTATATATATATATATGTGTATACTTAAAGCAAGAGTTGCAAGTAGGTGGCGGAACAACCTCTGAAAAATCCAAGTGCTATAACCAGAAATTTTAAAGAAAAAGAAAAAAAATCTACTTTTATTTTAATACATTGTAGGAAAACTTCATAATTTTAAAGAGAGCTTTGCAGCATGGCTTTTTAAGTCTTGTAAATAACTTTTTTTTGGGGGGGGGGGGTTAGGGCTTGAAATAAATACTTATTATAATCTCCGCCAATCCCTGGTTCCTTCCGTCCCCTCCCCTCCACGGCGTCACAAAAACGGTCCCTTCCTTCCTTCCTTCCGGGTGTTGACAAGAAGACAGAGTTGATTTTTTAATATAAGAGGAATATATATAATTATCCCTTTAATTAAAGGGGGTTTCTGCAAGGGGGTGGGGAGGGGTCCCTCATTTCACCGTGGTTCGGTCGCAACAGAATAAGCATTACGAGGAGTTGCAGGGATAACGACGTTTCATTTTTTCCTCCCGTGCGTATGTGTGTGTTGTCCTTTTCATAATTTAATTCCTTTGTTCCATGGATATCAGAATTGTCTGCCGTTCCGGTTGCTGGTTTGGTCGTATTTCCGTTGCCCGGTTGCTATGTATGCGGTACATTCCTGCAGTCAAGTGACATGTTTTCACGAAAGCTTTCCGCAACTCTCTTTCACCTTCTCTTCTTCCACTACAAGCACTTTTCTTTGAAGCAGGAGTTGTGATGGGGTTCACAGCTTTCAGGGAAAGGGCCTCTTCTGCAATGGCTAGAGTATGGTTTTGGAAAACTGCAAAGCTTTCTATCTGAATGGGGGGAAAAGTATCTTGGAAAAAAACTTCCCCAAAATATCAAGACATGGTGATGTGGAAGCTTTCCTTCCTTCCCTTTCCTTCCCTTCCTCCCTATTTCCCTCCTTCCTTCTCTCCCTCTTTCTCCTATTCATTCCTTCCTTCCTTTCCTTCTCTCCTTCTTCTCCTTTCTTCCCTCCCTCCTTCCCTCCCTCCCTCCTTCCCTTCCCTTCCTCCCTCCTTCCTTCTTTCTCTTCTTTCCCCTTCTTTCCCTCCCTCCCTTCTTCCTTCTTTTCTTCCTTCCCTCCTTCCTGCTTCCCTCCCTCTCTTTTTTTTTTCGTCCATCCATCCCTCCTTCCATTCTTTTTCCTTCCTTCTTTCCTCCCTCCCTCTTTCCTTCCTTCCTTCCTTCCCTCCCTCCCTCCTTCATTCCATCCTTCCTTCCTTCCTCCCTCCCTCCCTCCTTCCTTCCTTCCCTCCCTCCCTCCCTCCTTCCTTCCTTCCCTCCTTCCTTCCTTCCTTCCTTCCTTCCTTCCTTCCCTCCCTCCTTCCCTCCTCCCTCCTTCCTTCCCTTCTTCCTTCCTTCCCTCCTCCCTCCCTCCCTCCCTCCCTCCTCCCTCCCTCCTTCCTTCCTTCCTTCCTTCCTCCTTCCTTCCTTCCTTCCTTCCTCCTCTCTTCTTCTCCTCCCTCCCTCCTTCTTCCTTCCTTCCTTCCTCCCTCCCTCCCTCCCTCCCTCCTTCTTTCCCTCCTTCCTTTCCTTCCTTCCTTCCTTCCCTCCCTTTTTTTTCCTTCCCTCCCTCCCTCCTCTCTTTCTTCCCTCCCTCTCTCTTCCTTTCTCCTTCCTTCCTTTTTCCTTCCTCCCTTCCCCTCTCCTCTCTTTCCTTCTCCTTCCTTCCCTCCCTCCCTCTTTCTTTCTTTCCCTCCCTCCCTCCTTCCGCCTTCCCTCTCTCTCCATCTTTCCTTCCTTCCTTCCCATCTATTACCAACACTCTTTTTGTGAGGGTTTCCTTCTTCCTTCAGGATGTGTATGCGTGGAGAGCTGTCCATTGGCCTGTATTGGAGCCCACTGCCAGGCATCCGAGAGAGGGGTACATTTGGGGAGTGCATTGACCTTTTAGTGGGCTGTGAGCAACCCATTTAAAATACATAATGCAGGTATACTCTGAGCATGTGCAGAACTAAATCAGCTCCGGTCCATTTGGAACGAATCAGTGGAGAACAAAGTCCTCGCAGAGTTGTGACAACCAAGCCACAAAGCTTCAAAATGATGTGAAATTAGGAATACGGTATTTACTTGGTCCTGTTGACTGTTTTGGATTCAGAGGCTTCTCCGCACTTCTCAGGCCGTAGAATTGCTGGCTTGCAAACTAGAGGAAATTCCTTTGTAGAAGAGGTAATGTGCTTGTCACCTGTTTGTGTGGCGGGTGAAACGCCTGCCGAAACATACACACATACACATGAGTTTCAATGTGGCAATTCTATCAGTCCGTGACAGCAAAATGGGCAATGATCAAGAGTTCGACATGCATTGGGTGTGTAACCGACATCCTATTGCCTTGTGTGCCTTTTGCAATGCAAAGGTACGTCCTGGTTCGAAAGATTGGGGTCCAAGAAGGTCTTGAGTATGTGAGGACTGTATGTACTTCTGTCTTGATCCTCCTCCAGAGGACTCTATAGCTAATTGTTTTGCAATCTCCAGAAGCAGAGAATTGATGAAACTTTTTGACAAAATACTTGGGTTCCTCCTACTTTGAGGTGGATAGTAGGCCTTTCCTGGCGTCCCATCTCTTTCCTTGTTCTCCTCTCAATCATCAGTGCTTATAGACTTTCTATACGTTCGGCATTTCATGTCACAATGGATAGTGTTCAGGTTCACTTATGTAATAAATCCATGGCTCCTCCAGTTAAGAGAATTAAGGTGAGCCATTTCCTTACTGGGGAGGAATTTTCTCCTTCGTGGTCACTGTGAAATCGCACCGTATGGTAATAATTGCCATATGTGCAGATTTCACAGGTGAGAAAGTTGGTTACATATAAGCAACCATTCCTTCTTCGTGTCAGCTGTGGAATCGCACATGTGGCAATTACTACCAGATGTGTGGATTTCACAGGTGATGACCTGAAGAAAGATGGTTACAGGTAAGCAACCGTTCAAAGCATCCAGGTCTGATACAACCCAAATACAGCCAAGATTTAAGGTTATGCTAGTCCTTCCAAATTGGTAAAGAATTTAGTGCTTTGGCGCCCAACGTGGGGCTGAAACAAACCCGACGAGTGGCTTCGAGGTGAGGCTCGTCTGCCTAATCCCATGTTGTCAGTACAGAATTTGGTGTTTTGGCGCCCAACATGGGGCTGAAACAGACAAGTGACTACAAGGTTAGTCCTATCTGCCTAGTCCCATGTTGTTGGTACAGAATTTGGTGTTTTGGTGCCCAACACGGGGCTGAAACAGACCAGACGAGTGACTTCAAGGTTAGTCCCGTCTGCCTAGTCCCATGTCGTCGGTACAAAATTTGGTGTTTTGGCGCCCAACATGGGGCTGAAACAGATGAGGGACATCGAGGTTAGTCCCATCTGCCTAGTCCCATGTCGTCGGTACAAAATTTGGTGTTTCGGCGCCCAACATGGGGCTGAAACAGACGAGTGACTTCGAGGTTAGGCCCGTCTGCCTAGTCCCATGTCGTCGGTACAAAATTTGGTGTTTCGGCGCCCAACATGGGGCTGAAACAGACGAGTGACTTCGAGGTTAGGCCCGTCTGCCTAGTCCCATGTCGGATGCCAAAATACCAAACTCTATGTAATAAATCCATAACTCCTCCAGTTAAGAGAATTAAGGTGAGCCATTTCCTTACTGGGAAGGAATTTTCTCCTTCATGGTCACTGTGAAATTGCACCATATCGTAATAATTGCCATATGTGCGGATTTCACAAGTGATCACTCAAAGAAAGATGGTCCCATGTTGTCGGTACAGAATTTGATGTTTTGGTGCCCAACATGGGGCGGAAACAAACCAGATGAGTGACTTCGAGGTTAGGCCCGCATGCCTAGTCCCATGTCGGTACAGAATTTGGTGTTTTGGCACCCAACATGGAGAGGAAACAAACCAGACGAATGACTTCGAGGTTAGTCCCGTCTGCCTAGTCCCATGTCGTCAGTACAAAATTTGGTGTTTTGGCGCCCAACATGGGGCTGAAACAACCAGACGAGTGACTTCAAGGTTAGTCCCATCTGCCTAGTCCCATGTCGTCAGTACAAAATTTGGTGTTTCGGCGCCCAACATGGGGCTGAAACAGACGAGTGACTTCGAGGTTAGGCCCGTCTGCCTAGTCCCATGTCGGATGCCAAAATACCAAACTCTATGTAATAAATCCATAACTCCTCCAGTTAAGAGAATTAAGGTGAGCCATTTCCTTACTGGGGAGGAATTTTCTCCTTCGTGGTCACTGTGAAATTGCACCGTATCATAATAATTGCCATATGTGCGGATTTCACAAATGATCACTCAAAGAAAGATGGTCCCATGTTGTCGGTACAGAATTTGATGTTTTGGTGCCCAACATGGGGCGGAAACAAACCAGATGAGTGACTTCGAGGTTAGGCCCGCCTGCCTAGTCCCATGTCATTGGTACAGAATTTGGTGTTTTGGCGCGCAACATGGGGCTCAAACAGACAAGTGACTTCGAGGTTAGGCCCGTCTGCCTAGTCCCATGTCGGTCGTCAAAATACTAAATTCTGTACCGATTCGAAACGCAGAGTAGTGTCCCCTCCGTCACTTGCAAACCCAAGCAACATTTCCCATTTTAATTGCGACGCCACCTGTTAACAGAATAGCAACCTTAGCGACAGGGATGTTCCAAACCCGTTCCCGCTCATCTCGTGCCTTTTTGCATTGCTGTTTTCGTTTGGAGCATGTCAATACAACACTATTATAATGAGAGAAAACAAGGAAGAGGGTGACTATTTACCATTTAATTTCAGTGTGGATTAATATTCCCAATCATTCCAAGGTGGTGGGAAGCCCATTGCTTCTTAGTTGCCGAGTTTGACGATTATCTAACCATCTTCTTTGCTCCCGGCCTCTAAAATCACCTTTATTTCTGTTCGAATCGTTCAATCTTAACACAAAATTCGTTTATTTTTGGACTTTGACCATTCATTTTGTTGTTTTTGCTTTGTACGTGTGTGTTTTTCTTTCTGATCCAACGGTCTCTCGTTCCGTGTCGTCATGGTTTTGAGCTCGTTTTGCCGCGCCGTTTCGAAAGGAGCTACGTTTATATATATCTTGAGGCTTAATGTACATAATGAGTAGTTTGCCATGGGATAACACAGTGTAAAACAGAGTAGAAAACCCAGAAAATCGTGACTTCTGTGTTCTCTCCATTTTGAGTATTTTGTAATTTTTTTGAAATATTTGTGGACATAAATAAAAACCAAGCTACACTACGGCGGTTGGATTGTGTTTACGAAAGTGTGGTGTGTGTATCTTAATGGGAGGGGAGGGGGCTAGGAAAGAGCTCATAGCCCACCTGACGCATCAGACTACAACTCCCATCAGCCACAAGCAATGGAACGAGGTAAGAAATGTACGTATAATAGGTGCCATTATCTGGAGATTTGGGGGTGAAAGAGGGAGAGTGGGGCAGATCTAAACAAGTTCCCAATAACAGTTTTTACATTATGTTTCAATACACAATATTAACTTAAATACCTTTCCTTTCTCTTCTTCCCTCCTTTTTCTTTCTCCCTGCTCCCCCTTACTTCTCCTTTTCTTTCCCTTCTTTTTCAGTTTCTTTCCTCCCTCCCTTTCCTTCCTTCCTTCTCCCCTTCCTTCTTTCCCTTTTTCTCCTTCCTTCTTCCTTCCTTCTTCCTCCCTCCCTCCCCTTCCTCCTCCTTTCCTTTCCTCTTTCTTTCTTTCCCTTTTCTTTCTTTTCCTTTTCCTTTTTTCTCCCTCCTCCTTCCTTTCCTTTTTTCCTTTCTCTTATTTTTCTGTTTCTTTCCTTCCTTCCTTCCTTCTCCTTTCTTCTTTCCTTCTCCTCTTCTTCCTTCCTTCTTCCCTCCTCCCTTCCTTCCTTCTCCTTCCTTCCTTCCTTCTTCCTTCCTTCCTCCTTCTTCCTTCCTTCCTTCCTTCCTTCCTATCCTTTTTTCCCTTTTCATTCTTTCCTTTTCCTTATTTTTCTTTCTTTCCTTCCTCCTTTCCTTCTCCTTTGCTTTCTTTCCCTTCGTTTTCTGTTTCTTACCTTCCTTCTCCTTTCTTTTCCTTCCTCCCCTTCCTCCCTTCTTTTCTTTCCCTTCTTTTTCTCCTTTCTTTCTTCTTTCCTCCCTTCCCGTTCTCCATTCCTTTTCTTTCCCTTCTTTTTCTTTCTTTCCTCTTTCTTTTCTTCATTTTCCTTTCTTTTTTCTTTCTTTCCTTCCTCACTCTTTGCTTCTCCTTTTTTCTTCTTTTCTCCCTTTTCCTTTCTTTCCTTTTTTTTCTTTCCTTCCTTCCTGCCCCCTTCCCTTTCTCCCTTCTTTTTCTTTCTTTCCTCCCTCCTTTCCCTCCTTCTCTTTCCTTTCTTTCCTCTCTCTCTTTCTTTCTTTCCCTCCTTTTCTTCTTCCTTCTTCCTCCCTCCCTCCCTCCTTTCCTTCCTCTTTCCTTCCTTCCTTCCCTTTTCTTTCCTTCTTCTTCTCCTTCCTCCTTCCTTCTTTTCCCTTTCTTCTCTTCTTTCTTCCCTTTTCCTCCTTCCTTCCCTCCCTTTCTTTCCCTTCTTTCTTTCCTTCCTTTTTCTCTTTTCCTTTCTTTCCTTCTTTTCCTTTCTCTCTCCCTTCTTTCCTTCTTTCTTTCCCTTCTTTTTCTTTTCTTTCCTCCCTTTTCCTTGTTTCTTTCTCTCCTTTCTCCTTTTTCCTTTCCCTTTTTTTCTCCAATTCTGGGCACCACATTCAAGAGAGATATTGACAAGCTGGAATGTGTCCAGAGAGTGACTAAAATGATCAAGGCCTGGAGAACAAGCCCTATGAGGAGCGGCTTAAGGAGCTGGGCATGTTTAGCCTGAAGAAGAAAAGGCTGAGAGGAGATATGATAGCCATGTATAAATATGTGAGAGGAAGCCACAGGGAGGAGGGAGCAAGCTTGTTTTCTGCTTCTCTGGAGAGTAGGACGCGGAACAATGGCTTCAAACTACAAGAGAGGAGATTCCATCTGAACATGAGGAAGAACTTCCTGACTGTGAGAGCCATTCAGCAGTGGAACTCTCTGCCCCGGAGTGTGGTGGAGGCTCCTTCTTTGGAAGCTTTTAAACAGAGGCTGGATGGCCATCTGTCAGGGGTGATTTGAATGCAATATTCCTGCTTCTTGGCAGAATGGGGTTGGACTGGATGGCCCGTGAGGTCTCTTCCAACTCTTTGATTCTAGGATTCTACCTGGCAACGTGGCTCTCTATAGCCATTTCCTCCCTTCCCCAGCGACATCGCAGAGGGCCACCTCACCTAGCCACAGCCTTTGTGTCACAAACATACGTACTTGGACTTAGGTCGATAACTCTGCCTTGGAATGCTTCGGAGTGGCCACTAGAGGGCATAGGAAGCAGGAGTGCATTGTAAACACTGGGGATTCCTGGCCAAACTCTTCCATAGCTGGGAATGGGCAGGTGAACTCAAGGTGCTACCTGCAGAAATATCACCTGAGGACACTCAAAAACACTTGGTTGGTTCCAAGAGGTGTGTGGCTTTAAATCTGCTGCCTCTGAGGGAAGGGCAGGTGCTGCTTGTTCAATCGTTGGGGTCCTGCTTTGGGGCAACATGGCCACACCTGCTCTGGCTCCAGGCCTTGTCCAGGTAGGATTCCTCAGCTTCTTCTAGGTAGGTAGGTAGATATGCATGCAATGGCAAGGGAGTCCAGGAAATATATAGTTCATTGGGGCCTGAGGGACCCTCTGCTCAAGAAGGAGAAGCTTTCCCAGGTTTTGGAATGGAGGTGAGTGGGAGGGCTTTGTGGCCATTTCCAATTCTGACAGGAAACAACAGGTCTTGCAATGGACAAACATGACACATGCCTCTATACATATGCATACATCTATATACACATACACATCTATATACACATACATCTACACTTATATACACATGTGCCTATAATATATACACACATCACATATATACACATGCACATATAAACACACACACATGTACATATAAACACACATCTATATACACATACATCTACACATACACATCTATGTACGCATACATCTACACTTATATACACATGTGCCTATAATATATACATACATCACATATATACACATGTACATATAAACACACATCTATATACACATAATCTACACATATAAACACATACATCTACACATATATATGCATATATATACACATACATATATATACATCTACACTTATATACACATGTGCCTATATACATATGCAAGCATATATATCCACACATATATATACATACATCTATATACATATATGCATACATACACATCTACACTTATGTACACACATACCTATAATATACACATACATTACATATATACACATGTACCTATATACATATGCATACATATAAACACACTCATCTATATACACATACATCTACACATATATACACACACACTCATATACATATTCATACATATCTACACATGCACACATATGTATATACACATACATTTACACATATATACACACATACCTATATACATATGCAGGCATACATACATATATATGTATACATACATACATCTGCATATATATATACACATCTATATACATTTGCATACATATATACACACATCTATACACACACACACACACAGAAATCTACACATGCATACATACATATGCCAGAAATATTAAAAATTAACTGAGTATTTTTTATTACAAAAGTGTTTGTCAAGCACTGAAAGAGTGAGTAGGCCGAAGCTAGTATCGTCTTGAGAGTGAGTAGGCCGAAGCCTGTCAGAGTCAGTGGCCCAAAGCTCATGTCATCCTGAGGAGAGTGAGTAGGCCGAAGCTCGTCTCATCCTGAGGGGAGTAAATACGCCTAAGCAGAATTCCTGAGGAGAGTGAGTAGGCCGAAGCCTGTCAAAGTCAGTAAGCCAAAGCTCGTGTTGTCCTGAGGAGATTGAGTAGGCCGAAGCAGAATTCCTGAGGAGAGTGAGTAGGCCGAAGCCTGTTGGAGTCAGTGCCCAAAGCTCATGTCGTCCTGAGGAGAGTAGGCCGAAGCTCGTGTTGTCCTGAGGGGATTGAATAGGCCGAAGCAGAATTCCCGAGGAGAGTGAGTAGGCCGAAGCCTGTCAGAGTCAGTGGGCCAAAGCTCGTGTCATCCTGAGGGGAGTAAATAGGCCAAAGCAGAATTCCTGAGGAGAGAGAGTAGGCCGAAGCCTGTCAAAGTCAGTGAGCCAAAGCTCGTCTCGTTTGAGTCCAGTGAGCAAGTTCAAAGCACCCTCGACAGATGACCATCCACACTCTGCTTCAAAGCCTCCAAAGAAGGAGCTTCCTCCACACTCCAGGGCAGAGAGTTCCATTGTTGAACAGTTCTCATAGTAAAGAAGTTCTTCCTCATGTTGAGGTGGAATCTCCTTCCTTTCCTGTAGTTTGAAGCCATTGCTCCATTGCGTCCTAGTCTCCAAGGAAGCAGAAAACAAGATGTTCCCTCCTCCCTCATATCTTGATCCCTGGCCCTCATCATGTCTCCTCTTGGCCTTCTCTTCTTCAGGCTAAACATGCCCAGCTCTTTAAGCCGCTCCTCATAGGGCTTGTTCTCCAGACCTTTGATGCTTTGAGTTGCTCTCCTCTGGACTTAGAGTCAACATCTCCCTTCAATTGTGGTGTCCAGAATGCAGTGTGCATGTGTATATATGCATACATACATACACACATATATACACACATACCTATATACATATGCATACATATATACACACATGCACATATGTATATACACATACATCTACACATATATACACACATACCTATATACCTATACATATATATGTGCATACATACACATCTATATACACATACATCTACACTTATATACACATGTACCTATAATGTACACAGACATTACATATATACGCACTTACTTATATACATATGCATATATATATAAACATACATCAACACATATATACACATACCTATATACACATGCACACATATATACACACATACTTATATACAGATGCATACACATATACAAATATCTATATACACATACATCTACACATATATACACACATACCTATATTCATATGCATACGTCTATATACACATACATCTACACTTAGATGCACACGTACCTATAATATACACAGACATTACATATATACACACTTACCTATATACATATGCATACATATATACACACACATATGTATATACACATACATCTGTATACATATGCAGGCATACATAGATATTGACACACCTACACTTATATACACATATATACATACATACATCTACATATATATATATATATATATACACACGCACACACCCATCTATATACATATGTATACGTATATACACACACATATCTATATACACAGACATTACATATATACACACTTACCTATATACATATGCATACATATAAACACACATCTATATACATATACATCTACACATATATACACACCTATATACATATGCATACATATATACACACATACACATATGTATATACACATACATCTATATACATATGCAGGCATACATACATATTGACACACCTACCTACACTTATATACACATGTACCTATATACATATGCAAGCATATATCTATATATATATATATGTATCCACACACATATGCATACATACATCTCTCTCTCTATATATATATATATGTATGTATATGTATATATGTATATAAAGGTAAAGGTAGTCCCCTTGTCTGACTCTGGGGTGTGGTGCTCATCTCCATTACTAAGCCGAAGAGCCAGCGTTGTCCGTAGACACCTCCAAGGTCATGTGGCCGGCATGACTGCATGGAGCGCCGTTACCTTCCCGCCGGAGCGGTACCTATTGATCTACTCACATTTGCATGCTTTCGAACTGCTAGGTTGGCAGAAGCTAGGGCTGACAGCGGAAGCTCACGCCGCTCCCCGGAATCGAACCTGCGACCTTTCGATCAACAAGCTCAGCAGCCCAGTGCTTTAACCCACTGCGCCACCGGGGGCTCCTATATATGTATATACACCCATCTATATACATATGCATACATATATACACACATCTACACACATAAGTGACCTCAGCAAGGCAGAAGAGAAGGGGGGCATGACTTCCCTGGATCTAGACACCAGGCTCCTATTGATCCAGGCCGAAATAGAAGAATATAAGAAGAAAAATGTGTGTTTCATGTTAATGTGTGTCCTGCTCTTTCCCCCCCCCTTAAGCCGCTCCTCATAGGGCTTGTTCTCCAGGGGGCTCAGGGTCCATCGGCTGCGTCTCGGAAGAGGTCGCCTTCCGCCCAGGAATCCACCCACCTTCCCCTCAAGGTAAATGCATTATTTCCCTGGGAAACGGAAGCGAGGTCACAATGCCATCGCTCCCGTATCAGTTTGTATTCATTCGTGTTAAGCATGTTATTTATATTATTAATATTAATATAGTACAATAACATATTATTAAATATTACATTATTATTATTAGTATTGTTCCAGGATGATATGAGTTGTGTTCTCTTTGGCTTAAGAGGAGAATGGCATGGCTATGAGGAAATAGGGGCGGGAGGTGGGGTATGAATTGTATACATTATTTGGTACACAACAAGATTGGTACACAGCAATGCTGACACATGTCGGACACTTCCCATGTATCTACGACTGTATGATGTATCGGCGAATAATGCGTGCAGATCCGAGTAAGGGGGCCTTTTGCAGCTGGCAGATGGTGATTTTGTCATCACCAATTGTTTTTAAGTGCAGGCCAAGGTCTTGAGGCACTGCACCCAGTGTGCTGATCACCACTGGGCTTGTGCCAGAGTCTTTAAATGCTTGTATCGTGTCTTTTTCCAATTGCTTCTTGTCAGTGTTTGGCTATAGCGACATATTATAATAATATTATTATATATTATATTATTAATATTAATGTAATAATATTATATTATTATTATTATTATTATTATTATTATTATTATTACCGGGACCGTAACTGGGAATGTTTGGCTATAGCCACACATCATAATAATATTATATATTAATATTATTAATATATATTAATATTATATATTGATATTATTAATATTGTATAATAATAATAGCGACATATAATAATATTATGATATATTAATATTATTAATATTATATATTAATATTAATATAGTATAATATATTATTATTATATTATATTATTATGATACAATTTATTATTATTATTATTATTATGGAACCGGGACTGGGAATGTTTGGCTATAGCAACATATAATATTTTTATATATTAATATTATTAATATTGTATATTTATATTATTAATATTATATAAATTATTATTATTATTGTTATTGTTATTATTACCAGGACCRTAACTGGGAATGTTTGACTACAGCCACATATCATAATAATATTATATATTGATATTATTAATATTATATAATGGTAATAATAATAATAATAATAAATTATTATTATTATTATTATTATTATTATTATTATTATTTATTACCGCGACCGTGATTGGGAATGTTTGGCTATAGCAACATATTATAATAATATTATTATATATAGATATTATTAATATTATATAAATTTTTATTATTATTATTATTATTATTATTATTATTACCGGGACCGTAACTGGGAATGTTTGACTATAGCAACATATCATAATAATATTATATATTAATATTATTAATATATATTAATATTATGTATTGATATTATTAATATTGTATAATAATAATAGTGACATATAATAATATTATTATATATTAATATTATTAATATTATATATTAATATTAATATTAATATAGTATAATAATATATTATCATATTATATTATTATGTTATAATTTATAATAATAATAATTATTATTATTATTATTATTATTACCATGACTGGGAATGTTTGGCTATAGTGACATATAATATTTTTATATATTAATATTATTAATATCGTATATTTATATTATTAATATTATATAAATTATTATTATTATTATTATTATTATTATTATTATTATTACCAGGACCATAACTGGGAATGTTTGACTATAGCAACATATCATAATAATATTATATATTAATATTATTAATATTATATATTAATATTATATATTGATATTATTAATACATTATTATTATTATTATTATTATTATTATTATTATTATTATTTACCGGGACCGTGACTGGGAATGTTTGGATATAGTGACATATTATAATAATATTATTATATATTGATATTATTATTATTATTATTATTATTATTATTATTATTATTACTGGGACCGTAACTGGGAATGTTTGGCTATAGTGACATATTATAATAATAATATTATTATATATTGATATTATTAATATTATATAAATTATTATTATTATTATTATTATTATTATTATTATTATTATTATTAATTACCAGGACCATAATTGGGAATGTTTGACTATAGCAACATATCATAATAATATTATATATTAATATTATTAATATTATATAATAATAATATATTATTATTATTATTAATATTATTATTATTATTTATTACCAGGACCATGACTGGGAATGTTTGGCTATAGCATATTAAGGCTGTTTGAGCAGGCGTTCGAATAATTAGTGCAATGATTGGTTAATGAACACTGGATAGTCTTTGACTATCGGGCTCTTCTCAAAGGCCTAGCATATTAGAGATCTAGAGAGATTCTCACAGGAAGACCTCAGCAAGCAAGAGTCCAAAAGTGGCAGGCTAAAACCCGGAATCTCAATCAGAAGACTGGGCGACTTGGAAGACGCTGACTGGGAATGTTTGGTTGTAGCACATTGTTGCCTGCCATTGCCATCACAAACCTGGAACCACCTTATTTGACATACAAATTGGATGTTGCTTCCGTGCGTGAAAGCGCCTAAGCAAAGCGGTCACGCAAATATATATTTTTAATATCCAGATATTCATGTTTGTTTATACAGTATTTCTATGATAATGAAACACAGCGGCATTCTTTCAGTTCCCCACTAGGTGGCAGCATTGGCCAAGGAGACCAAGCATGCAATGTTGATGAACCCAATGGGCAATAGACCTGCCAACCTTTTGTAGACTCTGATCCAACCTTTTATTGTGTCAGAAGCCACTTGAAGATGCAATTAAAATGCATTTTAAAGCATAAACAGACTTGGCATTGTACTAAATGTCTTTTCACCAGACGCGGGCCACTTGGAGTGCCTCTGGTGCGGCTGTGAGAAGGTCCTCCATTGTGCATGTGGCAGGCTGCATTGTAGTAGGTGGTCTGTGGTTTGCTCTTCTCCACCCTTTGTGGCTCGTGGTGCCCCCCGAGCACAGTCTGTTCAGCGCCTTCCAAGTCGCCCAGTCTTCTGTGTACCTGTCTCGGTCACTGATTGGGATTCCGGGTTATAGCCTGCCACTTTTGGACTCTTGCTTGCTGAGGTCTTCCTGTGAGAATCTCTCTAGATCTTAGAAAACTATTTCTTGGTTAAAGGTATTGGCATGCTGCCTGATATCCAAACAGAGGATGGGGTGGAGATATCAATGCCTTGGTCCTTACAGTAGGCTGCTACTTCAGGTGGTTTTAGCCTGCCACTTTTGGACTCTTGCTTGCTGAGGCCTTCCTGTGAGAATCTCTCTAGATCTTAGAAAACTATTTCTTGGTTAAAGGTATTGGCATGCTGCCTGATATCCAAACAGAGGATGGGGTGGAGATATCAATGCCTTGGTCCTTACAGTAGGCTGCTACTTCAGGTGGTTTTAGCCTGCCACTTTTGGACTCTTGCTTGCTGAGGCCTTCCTGTGAGAATCTCTCTAGATCTTAGAAAACTATTTCTTGGTTAAAGGTATTGGCATGCTGCCTGATATCCAAACAGAGGATGGGGTGGAGATATCAATGCCTTGGTCCTTACAGTAGGCTGCTACTTCAGGTGGTTTTAGCCTGCCACTTTTGGACTCTTGCTTGCTGAGGCCTTCCTGTGAGAATCTCTCTAGATCTTAGAAAACTATTTCTTGGTTAAAGGTATTGGCATGCTGCCTGATATCCAAACAGAGGATGGGGTGGAGATATCAATGCCTTGGTCCTTACAGTAGGCTGCTACTTCAGGTGGTTTTAGCCTGCCACTTTTGGACTCTTGCTTGCTGAGGCCTTCCTGTGAGAATCTCTCTAGATCTTAGAAAACTATTTCTTGGTTAAAGGTATTGGCATGCTGCCTGATATCCAAACAGAGGATGGGGTGGAGATATCAATGCCTTGGTCCTTACAGTAGGCTGCTACTTCAGGTGGTGTGATACCAGCTAAACTGTATAATTTCTCCAGTGGTGTTGGGTGTAGACGTCCTGCGATAGTGCGGCATGTCTCATTAAGAGCCACATCTACTATTTTAGCATGGTGAGATATATTCCACACTGGGTGCATGCATGTATTCAGCAGCAGAGTAGCATAGCGCAAGGCTAGATGCCTTCACTGTGTCTGGTTGTGATCCCCAGGTTGTGCCAGTCAGCTTTCATATGATATAGTTTCTAGCACCCACTTGATATTCAAACAGTCCAGAATGACTCCCAGGTATTTTGGTGTGCTGCACTTCTCCAGTGGGATTTTTTTTTCCAAGAAAACCTCAGAGCTTGAGATGCTCTGCCTAAGTTTGGATTTGTTTGGGAGACATTGTAAACATTTTGGAAGGTGAAAAGCACATGTCTGCATCTTAGATGTAATAGGACACAGCTGGTTTTCTTTGTAATAGTCGGTAAGAGCACCTAAAGCATCGGAGAGCTTCTGTTCAACCATTTCAAAGCTCCCTGCTTGAGCGGTGATGGCACGATCGTCAGCATAGATGAAACTTTCTGTCCTTTCCTACAGTGGCTGATCATTGTGTAAACATTAAACATTGATGGAGCAAGCTGGTTTCCCCTGTAATAGGCAGTAAGAGCACCTAAAGCTTCGGGGAGCTTCTGTTCAACCATTTCAAAGCTCCCTGTTTGGGTGGTGATGGCACAATCATCAGCATAGATGAAACTGACTCTCCGTTCTGGCAGTGGCTGGTCATTTGTTAAACACTGATGTTGCAAACTGGTTTTCCCTGTAATAGGCAGTAAGAGCACCTAAAGATTTGGGGAGCTTCTATTCAATCATTTCAAAGCTCTCTACTTGGGTGGTGATGGCACGATCATCAGCATAGATGAAACTCTCTGTCCCTTCTGACAGTGGCTGATCATTGTGTAAATGTTAAACATTGATGGAGCAAGCTGGTTTTCCCTGTAATAAGCAGTAAGAGCACCTAAAGCTTTGGGGAGCTTCTGTTCAACCATTTCGAAACTCCCTACTTGGGTGGTGATGGCACGATCGTCAGCATAGATTAAACTCTCTGTCCCTCCTGGCAGTGTCTGGTCATTTGTTAAACATTGATGTTGCAAACTGGTTTTCCCTGTAATAGGCAGTAAGAGCACCTAAAGCTTTGGGGAGCTTCTGTTCAACCATTTGAAAGCTCCCTCCTTGAGCGGTGATGGCACAGTCGTCAGCATAGATGAAACTCTCTGTCCTTTCTGGCAGTGGCTTATCATTGTGTAAACATTAAACATTGATGGTGCAACTTGGTTTTCTCTGTAATAGGCAGTAAGAGAACCTAAAGTTTCAGAGAGCTTCTGTTCAACCATTTCAAAGCTCTCTGCTTGAGTGGTGATGGCACGATTGTCAGCATAGATGAAACTCTCTCTCCTTTCTGGCAGTGGCTGGTCATTTGTGTACATATTAAACATTGATGGTGCAAACTGGTTTTCCCTGTAATAAGCAGTAAGAGCACCTAAAGCTTTGGGGAGCTTCTGTTCAACCATTTCGAAGTTCCCTCCTTGAGAGGTGATGGCGTGATCAACAGCATGGATGAAACTCACTGTCCCTTCTGGCAGTGGCTGGTCATTTGTTATACACTGATGTTGCAAACTGGTTTTCCTTGTAATAGTCAGTAAGAGCACCTAAAGCTTTGGGGAGCTTTTGTTCAACCATTTCGAAACTCCCTGCTTGGGTGGTGATGGCACGATCATCAGCATAGATTAAACTCTCTGTCCCTCCTGGCAGTGTCTGGTCATTTGTTAAACACTGATGTTGCAAACTGGTTTTCCCTGTAATAGTCAGTAAGAGCACCTAAAGCTTTGGGGAGCTTCTGTTCAACCATTTTGAAACTCTCTCCTTGGGTGGTGATGGCACGATCGTCAGCATAGATGAAACTCTCTGTCTCTTCTGGTAGTGGCTGAGCATTTGTCTAAATGTTAAACATCGGTGGTGCAAGCTAGTTTCCCCTATAATAGGCAGTGAGAGCACCTAAAGCTTCGGGGAGCTTCTGTTCAACCATTTCAAAGCTCCCTACTTGGGTGGTGATGGCACAATCATCAGCATAGATGAAATTCTCTCTCCCTTCTGGCAGTGGCTGGTTACGATGTGCATATTCAAAAGCCCACCCAAACAGCGTTATAATGTATATACCTGAGTAAGCATTCATGCCAAATGCAAATAGGAGCCCTTCCAGACAGGCCCTATATCCCAGGATGCGATACCCGGTTTTCTGTTTATCCCAGATTATCTGACAGTGTGGACTCACATAATCCAGTTTAAACCTGCCATCAGATCCTGAGATATAGGGCCTGTCCGGAAGGGCCCAAAGTACTCCAATGAATGTCAAGATAAGAAGTGGGAAAGCAAGTAATCTGCTTTGCTGAAACCTTTTGGAATGGGAAGACATAGTTCTAGCAAGGGCTGGGCATGCTGGACCAAACATCCTTTCTAGAGTGCAATCCCTGGCTCCGAACACAAGATGGCACTGCTGTCTATGTTTTGATTAGTTCTGAAGGCATTGTAAACCTTTTGGAAGGGACTGGAAATCTTTGCTCCTCCAAGTAAACTTCCTTGGAGTTTACTTGGAGGATTTGGAGTTTCAAAATAGTTCGACACATGGCCCAGCTGCAGAAATTAATGAGCAAATAGATAGACGGCAGGAGATTAGTCAAAACAGAAAAGCCGAACAGTGGCTTCGGAGTTCTGCCACGCTCCGAGAGAAAAAGATAAGCAATTAGTAGAGTTGAAGGACTAACGTGTTCCCAACTCCAAAGCAGGGGAATGTCACCTTTAAGACTAATCGGATTTTATTATTCTCATGGGTTTTTGTGGAGGTCTGTCTCCGACCCATCTGAAGAAGTGAAACAACAACAACAACAACAACAACAACAACAACAACAAAAACAAATATATTTATATTCCACCCTTCTTCCCAAGGGGACTTAGAGTGGATTACAGTGGCACAAAATGAAACAAAAACACACACACAATGAAAAAGAAATACACACAAAAGAGGAAGCAAAGGCTTCCCCTTTCATTTCCGGCTCCTGGAGGCCAGAGTGCAATCCCTGACTCTGGCCTCAAGGTGGTGCTGACAAAGGCAAAGGCTTCTCCTTTCGATTTATTGTTGAAGGCTTTCATGGCTGGAATCACTAGGTTCTTGTGGGTTTTTTCGGGCTATAGGGCCATGTTCTAGAAGCATTTCTCCTGACGTTTCGCCTGCATCTATGGCAAGCATCCTCAGAGGTAGTGAGGTCTGTTGGAATTAGGACAATGGGTTTATATATCTGTGGAATGGCTGGGGTGGGGCAAAGAGCTCTTCTCTGCTGGAGCTAGGTGTGAATGTTTCAACTGACCACCTTCATTAGCATTTGAAGGCCTGCCTGAGCCTGGGAAAATCTCTTGTTGAGAGGTGTTAAGATGTGCCTGGTTGTTTCCTCTCTGCTGTTTTGCTGTTGTAATTTGTGAGTTTTTTTAAATACTGAGAAATGCTGGACCACTGTCACAACACCATGTCAGACTACACAGAGAAGCCATTGAAATCCACAAGCATGTGGACAATTTCAACAGAAAGGAAGAAACCATGAAAATGAACAAAATCTGGCTACCAGTATTAAAAAACTCCAAAATTACAACAGCAAAACAGCAGAGAGGAAACAACCAGGCACATCTTAACACCTCTCAACAAAAGATTTTCCCAGGCTCAGCCAGGCCTTCAAATGCTAATGAAGGAGGTCAGTTGAAACATTCACACCTAGCTCCAGCAGAGAAGAGCTCTTTGCCCCACCCCAGCCATTCCACAGATATATAAACCCATTTTCCTAATTCCAACAGACCTCACTACCTCTGAGGATGCTTGCCATAGATGCAGGCGAAACGTCAGGAGAAATGCCTCTAGAACATGGCCATATAGCCCGAAAAAACCCACAAGAACCTAGCTTCCCCTTTCTTTTCTGGCTTCAGGAGGCGATTTTCATCTCTGGCTCTGGGAAAGGTGCTCATCTCTATTTCCAAGCCAAGGAGCCTGCGTTGTTCGTAGACACCTCCTGGTCATGTGTCCAGCATGACTGCCTTTTTGCCACTTCCCACCGAGGCGGTACCTATTGATCTACTCACATTTGCATGTTTTTGAACTGCTAGGTTGACAGGAGCTAGGGCTAACAGCGGGAGCTCACCCCACTCCCCAGATTCGAACTGCCAACCTTTCGTTAAGCTATCCCAAGTTTCTAGTTTCGCTTTAGCTGAGGATCCCTTATCTTTTTCTCTTGCAGCCTGGCAGAATGCTGAAGCCACTGTTCAGCTTTTCTGTTTTGACTTATCTCCTGCAGTCTGTCTATTTGCTCATTAATTTCTGCAGCTGGGCCATGTGTCGAACTATTTTGAACCCGCTGTGCCACTAAGGGGGCCCATAAAATAAGTGCATAAAATAAATGCCTGTATTTATTTTAGTACATAAAATAAGCTTATTCTTCCAGTTGGACAGTAGGGGGCACTCGAGGTGTTCCTCAGTTTCCAAGGATATGCAAGAGCAAGAGCAATGCCAACAGCAACTGAGGTCTCTCCTACCTACCTACCTACCTACCTATCTATCTATCTATCTATCTATCTATCTATCTACTTACTTTTGGAGGATGGGCTTTGGGTTACCAACTCTACAACAAACATAATGTTATGGTTGGGGGTCACCACAACATGAGGAAGTGTATTAAGAGGTTGCGGCATTCGGAAGGTTGGGGAACACGGCTGTAAAGAGAGGCAGGTGGTTTTACTCTGTCTTCATGGATGCGTCACCTGTTGGAGCTCAGCCTGTGATTGTGTTTCAGGATCAGGGTGCTTTGGTTGTGGGGACCGATGTCAATGAGTTTCAAGATGCTCAGAAACTGGTTTTGCTTTAGTTGAGGATCCCTTATCTTTTTCTCTCGGAGCCTGGCAGAACGCCGAAGCCACTGTTCAGCTTTTCTGTTTTGACTAATCTCCTGCAGATGCCAATGTTTTGATGCAGTGAATGACCAGGAGACCCCTGTTCAAAGTGTAGTTCCCCATGAGAATATTCCTAAAGGGTGTGGGGATGATGGTGTACTCCCAAATTGCTACCAGAGAGTTCCCATGATTTGGGGTTTGAAAATAGTTCGGCGCTTCGCCCAGCTGCAGAAATTAATGCGCAAATAGATAGACTGCAGGAGATTAGTCAAAACAGAAAAGCCGAATAGTGGCTTCGGCGTTCTGCCAGGCTCCGAGAGAAAAAGATAAGGGATCCTCAACTAAAGCGAAGCCATTTTCTGAGTGTGTGTATTGTCGAAGGCTTTCATGGCTTGAATCACGAGGTTGTTGTAGTTTTTTTCGGGCAATATAGGCGATATGGCCATGTTCTAGAGGCATTCCCTCCTGACGTTTCGCCTGCATCTATGGCAAGCATCCTCAGAGGTAGTGAGGTCTGTTGGAACTAGGAAAATGGGTTTATATATCTGTGGAATGGCCGGGGTGGGACAATGGACTCTTGTCTGTTGGTGCTAGGAGTGAATGTTTCAACTGACCACCTTGATTAGCAGCAGTCTATCATATTCCATGCAGCTGTGGATAAGTCTACATAGGGACCACCAAATGCAGCGCACAAACACGAATCAAGGAACATGAAAGGCACTGCAGACTACTCCAACCAGAGAAATCAGCCATAGCAGAGCACCTGATGAACCAACCTGGACACAGCATATTATTGGAGAACATAGGACCACTCTCAAAACCACCATGTCAGACTACACAGAGAGCTACTGAAATCCAAAAGAAGCATGTGGACAATTTCAACAGAAAGGAGGAAACCATGAAAATGAAGAAAAACCTACAACAACGCTTGGGATAGTTTAACAAGGAGATAAAAGTTCCAAGTACAGGAAATGTTGTCAGATGAAGCATCGTTTGGAATCAAGTCAAGTCTCGTCCTTGTTTCATGGAAGCCTTGCTTGGAAGATTCATGTTTTAAGTGCCTTTTGTTTTATGGTTTTGATTCTTGAATTCTATGAGTGTATACTCATGCCTTGGATTGTTCCTTGGTTTTCTGGAGTTTATTAGAGAATTCTGGACTTTGTTTTCGTGGATTTTGTGGAACTATTACCCAGGACTAATTTGTTCCTGCTTATCTTCTTACCTAATTGGATTTACCTATTTCTTTAAAGTGCTTTTTTACTTTCTTCTTTTCAATAAAAGAAGGCTGAGCGAAGGAAGATAGATGCTTTTGAACTGCGGTGCTGGAGGAAAGTTCTGAGTGCCTTGGACAGTGAAAAGATCGAACCAGTCCATATTTCAAGAAATAAAGCCTGACTGCTCATTGGGGGAAAGGATAGTAGAGGCCAAGATGAAGTCCTTTGGCCATATCATGAGAAGAAAGGAAAGCTTAGAGAAGACAATGATGCTGGGGGAAAAGGAAGGAAAAAGGAAGAGGGGCCAACCAAGGGCAAGATGGATGGATGGTATCCTTGAAGTGACTGGATTGACCTTGAAGGAGCTGGGGGTGGTGATGACCAACGGGAGCTCTGGTGTGGACTGGTCCATAAAGTCACGAAGAGTTGGAAACGACTGAACAAATGAACAACAAATTACCCAGGACTATTTTTTTTTCTGTTTATCTTCTTACCTAATTGGATTTACCTATTTCTTAAAAGTGCTTTTTTACTTTACTCCTTTTTAATTTTCTTCAATAAAAGGGTTGTTTTCCTACTCAACGGTGTGGTGTTTAAAGGCAGAGGGCTTTGGCCACATCATGAGAAGAAAGAAAGGCTTAAAGAAGACAATGATGCTAGGGAAAATGGAAGGAAATAGGAAGAGGGGCCGACCAAGGGCAAGATGGATGGATGGTATCCTTGAAGTCACTGGATTGACCTTGAAGGAGCTGGGGGTGGTGACGACCAACGGGAGCTCTGGCGTGGACTGGTCCATGAAGTCACGAAGAGTTGGAAACAACGGAACGAATGAAACACAAATTACCCAGGACTAATTTGTTTCTGCTTATCTTCCTACCTAATTGGATTTACCTATTTCTTTAAAGTGCTTTTTTACTTTACTGCTTTTTTAATTTTCTTCAATAAAAGGATTGTTTTCCTACTCAAAGGTGTGGTGTTTAAAGGCAGAGGGCTTTTCCTGTTCAGGAGTGCAACATCGCCTTTCCTTCAAAGCTTTTGCTTGTCTCTGGAGACTGGAATGGCTGCAGAATGGCTCCTTGGGGTTCCTCTCCAGAAGGTGTGCACACACATGCCTGCAGCCACCTCTCTTTCCTTTCGTAAGGGCCATCGGGGGGATTCACTTGGGGGGCAGGGAGAATTCAAAGGCCATCTTTTTGGTTTGGGAAACATCTTGACAATATCAAAGGCTGCGGCATGACTTTGAAATCAACAAGGTGTGCAACCTGGAGCTGGTTCCTTTGAGCTTGTCAAGGAGGCAAGGCGAAAAGATGCTTCTTTCTCTCTCCGTTCCGTAGTCTGGAATACGGCATCCGTCCCACTTGGCTAATGGTTGGACTTGCATGCTTAAATCATGCCCAGCCTGACCTTTGAGGGACGGAGCGATCCATTTCCTTCCAGGCTGTGTGTGTGCGCATGTTGTGGGGCTGTCACTTGGGCGCCTGCGCTCCTGAAGGGACATGCAATCTAATTAGCAATGATTGGGGCGAAGGAGATGGCTGGCTCATTAAGGACCAGGAAGCAATAAATAAAACGGTATAGAAAGGAGGCGGGAGACACGGAGGAGCAAGGACTTCAGGAATCAGAGCACAGCAGGAAGCCACAGGCAAGACTTTCAAAGAGAGGTTCTTTCCATCTCTCGCTTACACACGCTCCGTTTCCAAGGTTGGAAAAGCAAGAGTTTGTTTGTGGCACAGCTTTAGCAGAAGCTTCTAAAATAGATTTGTACCCATAGTAAAGGGGTCGCTGTATTGTCGAAGGCTTTCATGGCCAAAATCAATGGGTTGTTGTGAGTTTTCTGGGCTGTCTGGCCATGTTCCTGAAGCATTCTCTCCTGACGTTTCGCCTGCATCTATTCCCCCCCCCCCCCGCTGTGTGTGCGGGGGCACCTCAAGAGCGCCCCTCGGGGATTTGCGCTATACGCAGATGCGTATCTTGCCTATTGCTTCAGCCGCCCCTAAAAGCAAGTGAGGCAATCTTTTGSTGCAGGCTGTGGCACTTGCCCAAGGATGCCAGCTGCTGGTGCAAACCCCTGCCATGACATCTGCACAGTTAGGAACGTGCCAGGATGGCAAGCGCCTAGAGTTTGAGAAATGGCTTCCAAACAGTGACTTGCGTTGGTTTGAATCCAAGTTGTTTCCGATTTATCGCGTCTCAGGGTTTTCTTGACAAGGTGTCGAAATGACAGTTATGAAGTAGCAACTAAAATTATTTTCTCCAGACAAGAAACAATCAGGGACAGCAAATCACCTCTCAACAAAGGATTCCCCCAGGCGGTAAGAAGCCAAGGTCATGTGGCTGGCATGACTGCATGGAGCACTGTTACCTTCCCGCCAGAGCGGTACCTATTGATCTACTCACATTTGCATGTTTTCGAATTGCTAGGTTGGCAGAAGCATACTGTTTCTAAAATGGAGTCTGAGTCCTGAACAGTCCCAGATCTGGGTTGTTGTGAGTTTTCAAGGCTGTATGGCCATGTTCCAGAAGCATTCCCTCCTGACATTTCACCCACATCTATGACAGGCATCCTCAGAGGTTGTGAGGTCTGTTGGAAACTAGGCAAGTGGGGTTTATATATCTGTGGAATCACATCCAGGGTGGGAGAAAGAACTCTTGTCTGCTTGAATGTCACAATTGACCAGTTTGATTAGCATTTAATGGGCTTGCAGCTTCAGTGCCTGGCTTCTTGCTGTCTGGGAGGATCATTTATTGGGAGGTGCTAGTTGGCTCTGATTTATTCTTGTTTGGAATTCCCATTTTTTGAGACAAAAATCAACCAGGGCCAGCTAACACCTCCCAACAAAGGATTCCCCCAGCCAGCAATCAGCCAGGCATTGAAGCTGCAAGGCAGCAGACTTAATGCACTTCTTATTCATCTACTCCAGTGATTCTCAATCTGTGGGTCCCCAGATGTTTTGGCTTTCAGCTCCCAGAAATTCTAATAGCTGGGATTTGTAGGCCAAAATACCTGGGGAGACTAACACTGAGGCCTACCTCACACTGAAGCCTACTAACACTAATGTTTACCTGACACTGAGGCCTCTCTCAGACTGAAGCCCCTTCATACTGAGGGCAACTAACACTGAGGCCTACTAACACTGCCGTTTACCTCACACTGAGACCTCTCTCAGACTGAAGCCTTTTTATACTGAGGGCAACTAATACTGAAGTCTACCCCACACTGAGGCCTACTAACACTGACGTTTACCTCACACTGAGACCTCTCTCAGACTGAAGCCTTTTTATACTGAGGGCAACTAATACTGAAGTCTACCCTACACTGAGGCCTACTAATACTGACGTTTACCTCACACTGAGACCTCTCAGACTGAAGCGTCTTTATACTGAGGTCAACTAACACTGAGGCCTACTTCACACCTATTAGAGACCTATTAACCCTGAGATTTACCTCATACTGAGGCCTCTCTCAGACTGAAGCCTTTTTATACTGAGGGCAACTAACACTGAGGCCTACTAACACTGATGTTTAACTCACACTGAGGCATCTCTTAGACTGAAGCCTTTTTATACTGAGGGCAACTAATACTGAAGTCTACCCCACACTGAGGCCTACTAACACTGACGTTTACCTCACACTGAGACCTCTCTCAGACTGAAGCCTTTTTATACTGAGGGCAACTAATACTGAAGTCTACCCTACACTGAGGCCTACTAATACTGACGTTTACCTCACACTGAGACCTCTCAGACTGAAGCGTCTTTATACTGAGGTCAACTAACACTGAGGCCTACTTCACACCTATTAGAGACCTATTAACCCTGAGGTTTACCTCACACTGAGGCCTCTCTCAGACTGAAGCCTTTTTATACTGAGGGCAACTAACACTGAGGCCTACCTCACTCTGATGCCTACTAACACTGATGATTACCTCATACTGGAGAACCACTGATCTATTCACATTGCTGTTTTCGATCCACTAAGTGGGCGGGGAGCTGGATTGAAGGTCAGGAGCTCACTCTGACCTGGCTTTGAACTTGGCAAGATTTACTGCCGCTGCTGTGCTAAGGCTGACTTCTGATGAAAGACTGACTTCTAAAACGGAGTCTCAGTCTGAATAGTCCCAGATCACAACCTCAAAGAACATAGAGTTAAGGCAAAACTGCATACTAAACCATATATATGCAATATAGTAAGGAATCCCAATTATATGCATAACAAATGCTCACCCTGACCTGGTTTTGAACTTGGAAAGATTTACTGGTGACTAACCTGCTATGCTAAAGCTGACTTCTGATGCAAGACTGACTTCTAAAACGGAGCCAAAATACCTGGGGACCCACAGGTTGAGAACCACTGATCTATTTTTGATCCACTAAGTGGGTGGGGAGCTGGACTGAAGGTCAGGAGCTCACACTGACCTGGCTTTGAACTTGGAAAGATTTGCTGGTGTGCTAAACCTGACTTCTGATGCAAGACTGACTTCTAAAACGGAGTCTCAGTCTGAATAGTCCCAGATCACAACCTCAAAGAACATAGAGTTAAGGCAAAACTGCATCCTAAACCATATACATGCAATATAGTAAGCAATCCCAATTATATGCGTGACAAATAACTAGCATAGGAGGTTGCTGTTTCCAACAGGATTGGATCTAGGGCAGTGGTTCTCAACGTTCCTAATGCCGTGACCCCTTAATACAGTTCCTCATGTTGTGGTGACCCCCAGCCATTAAAATATTTTCGTTACTACTTCATAATTGTAATTTTGCTCCTGTTATGAATCGTTATGTAAATATCGGATATGCAGGATGTATTCTCATTCACTGGACCAAATTTGGCACAAATACCCAATATGCCCAAATTTGAATAATGGTGGGGTTGGGATGGGAGGATTGGTGGGAGGATGGGGTTTGGTGGGCGTTGACCTTGAGTTTGGGAGTTGTAGTTCAGCTACATCCAGAGAGCACTGTGGGCTCAAACAATGATGGGTCTGTACCAAACTTGGCACAAATACTCAATATGCCCAAATATGTACACTGGTGAAGTTTGGGGGAAATAGACCTGACATTTGGCAGTTGTAGTTGCTGGGATTTATAGTTCACCTACATTCAAAGAGCATTCTGAACTATACCAACAATGGTCTTGAACCAAACTTGGCACACAGAACTCCCGTGACCAACAGAAAATACTGGAAGGATTTGGTGGGTATTGACCTTGGGTTTTAGAGTTGTAGTTTCCTACATCCAGAGAGCACTGTGGACTCAAACAATGATGGATCTGGATCAAACTTGGCACGAATATTCAATATGCCCAAATGTGAACACTGGTGAAGTTCAGGAAAAATAGACCTTGACATTGGGGAGTTGTAGTTGCTGGGATTTATAGTTCACCTACTACCAAAAATCATTCTGAAGCCCACCAACGATAGAATTAGCCCAAACTTCCCACACAGAACTCCCATGACCAACAGAAAATACTATCTGTGATGGTCTTTGGCGACCCCTCTGACACCCCTTCGCGACCCCTTCAGGGGTCCTGACCCCCAGGTTGAGAACCACTGATCTAGGGAGTTGGGGGGTCTCGGATCCTATGCTTCTACACTTAGAGCTTTGGATTCATCCTCATCGTTGTCTCGCTGGTGGGCGATCCTGAGTCTGATTGCCTCCCAAAGGTGTGTTGAGGCTCATTCTCCTTCCAGCCCTTTGCTTGGAAAAAGGGGTCCCTGGGAGGCCTGTGGGAAACGAGGCAGAAGCCCCCCCTCTCTTCCTCCTCCTCCTCTTCCTCTTGGCCCCCTCCGGCTGAGCTGCCAGATAATGAGGGCGCAGGCAGCCGAGGCCGGGCTCATTAGCCATGCCGCTGCCCAATTAGGCTGGCAGCTAATTGCTCATTAACGAGACCATCCCTGCTGAGGCAGCTGGGCCTCTCGGGGAGCTGAGAGGCGGGGGGGGGGGGGGGGGGGGGGGGGGGGGGGGGGGGAGAGCTGCGCCCCTCTCTTTCTCTCTGCCTCTCTCCCCCTTTCTTCCTTCCCTCTCTGTCCCTTGGCTCCCCAGGGGAGCGGCTCTTTCCCCCTCGCCTCCATTAGCCCGCCAGCCCCCAGGCAGGCCCATCAAGGCAGGGAGAGGGGCAGCCAGGCGGAAAGAGCTCGGCGGAGGGCAAGGGGGACCCCTTTGCGGGGAAGCAGGGCGAGCAGAGTGACAGGAAGGATCAGATGTGCAAAAGCAAAAGGGGAAAAAAGAGGAGGACAGGCTGGAAACACGGCAGGCTCAAGCCATTCCGCCGCCCGAGACTCAGCTATATTCAAGGGTCCGCTCCTCCAGCCCCACAGCCTGGCGGAACTACATGGGTCCATTCTGGAAGGCTACCATTTTTGCTATGTTTGGTTTTTGGGTTGAGATACAAGGCTTGTGGAGATGACACCTTGCTTTGAAACGCCCTCTGACCTTTCCTGAACCTCAGATCCGCAAGGGCGGTTGGTCTAAGAGAGGCCTCAGTGTGAGGTAAATGTCAGTGTTAGTAGGCCTCGGTGTGAGGTAGGCCTCAGTGTTGGTTGCCCTCAGTATAAAAAGGCTTCAGTTTAAGAGAGGCCTCAGTGTGAGGTGTAAATGTCAGTGTTAGTAGGCCTCAGGGTGGGGTAGGCTTCAGTGTTAGTTGCCCTCAGTATGAAGAAGCTTCGGTCTGAGAGAGGTGTCAGTGTGAGGTAAACATCACTGTTAGTAGGCCTCAGTGTGGGGTAGGCCTCAGTGTTAGTTGCCCTCAGTATAAAAAGGCTTCAGTTTGAGAGAGGCCTCAGTGTGAGGTAAACGTCAGTGTTAGTAGGCCTCAGTGTGAGGTAGGCCTCAGTGTTAGTTGCCCTCAGTTTGAAGAGGCTTCAGTCTGAGGGAGGCCTCAGTGTGAGGTAAACCTCAGTGTGGGGTAGGCCTCAGTGTTAGTTGCCCTCAGTTTGAAGAGGCTTCAGTCTGAGAGAGGCCTCAGTGTGAGGTAAACCTCAGTGTGGGGTAGGCCTCAGTGTTAGTTGCCCTCAGTATGAAGAGGCTTCAGTCTGAGAGAGGCCTCAGTGTGAGGTAAACCTCAGTGTTAGTAGGCCTCAGTGTAAGAGGCCTGGTATGTGAATGTTTTGACCCTACCCTAGGATTTTATGATTCCTTAGGCAAATATCCTAACTCTCTGCTCCAGAGTGTGATGGAGGCTTTTAAACAGAGGCTGGATGGCCATCTATTTGGGAGTGCTTTGAACGTGATTTTCCTGCTTCTTGGCAGAAAGGGTTTGGGCTGGATGGCCCACGAAGTCTCTTCCAACTCTATGATTCTATGATTCCTTAGGCGAATATCCTAACTTCTGGAGCAGCCAAAAAGCACCTTCGGCACAATATCCGTGGTGCGTGCCTTTAGAAAGAACCGCAATGCTTTCCGACCACCCTTTCTAAACCCTTCCTCAAAGGGTTTGGCTGCCAGAACTCTGATCATCTTGGTTGCCCCTTCGCAAGCCGGCGCCTCTGCCTTGGCACATCTCAACTCTATGATTCTATGATTCCTTACTTCTGGAGCAGCCAAAAAGCAAGCCTACGGCACCTTCGGCACAATATCCGTGGTGCATGCCTTTAGAAAGAACCGTGGTGCTTTCCGACCACCCTTTCTAAACCCTTCCTCAAAGGGTTTGGCTGCCAGAACTCTGACCATCTCGGTTGCCCCTTCGCAAGCCGGCGTTTCCGCCTTGGCACATCTCATCCTGGGGAGCTGGATTGTTGTGTCAGCTGTAGGTTACGCTTTGCTGGAGGCGCAGCTCGGCCCGCGAAAGGCCAAGAGGGGTCCCAGGGCCCCCCGCCCCTGCTTCTCTGCGTCAGTCTCTTCTTTTCTTCCCTTCTGTCGCCGCCGGAAGAAGAGAAAGCCAGGCCTATTGATTGTCGGTCTGGCCCAGAGCAAAAGCCTTGCGGCGCAGTGGCAGTGGCGGCGTCGTTGGCGTTCACAGGACTTGGACGCCAGCCAAGTCCTGTCCCCGGAGTGGCGAAGGGGGGTCAGGCAGGGGCTGCGGGGCGGGCTTTGAAAACCAAATCTCTCCAGAGCTCACGAGGCTGTTACTTGACCTTGGGTTAAACTCGGCGGAAGGGAAGGGAAGCGGAGAGCCTGGCGGCGGGAGTAGGCGGCCCCCACGACACCCCTGGCCTCAAAGAGTGGCTTTGGAGGGAGGAGAGGGAAGGGAAGGAAGAAAGGAAAGAAGGAAGGAAGGAAGGAAAGAAGGGGGGCAGGAAGCCTAGCCAACTGGGTTGTGTCTTTGGACTTGCAGGAACATATGGATGACGACAAAACAAAACAAGGACTCAATTCCCCTTGAGTCCCTTCGGGGAAATAGGACAAACTATCAATAAATTATTATTATTTGAAACACAACAAGATCAGTACACAGCAAACAGTGATTTTGTCAGTGCCGATTGTTTTTAAGTGCAGGCCAAGGTCTTGAGGCAATGCACCCAGTGTGCTATAATATAGATGGGTTCCTGAATGAAACGCATACAACAAAAATACCATAAACAATGGTATAATTCAACAACAGTATATAAACATGCTGCACTGTTAACCTATTATTAGATACAAAACAAGATGAGTACAATGGCCATATACTTCCACTGTATATTCGCTAGGAATGTTAGTGAGATCATATCTAACTGGTCTGTGTATTTTCCCTGATCTTTTTAGTTCATGAACTTCTTATTGCCCAATTTAGAATAAAACTAAAGAGATCAGGGAAAACACACAGACCAGTTAGATATGATCTCACTAACATTCCTAGCGAATATACAGTGGAAGTGAAGAACAGATTTGAAGGACTAGATTTAGTAAACAGAGTCCCAGAAGAACTATGGACAGAAGTCCGTGACATTGTTCAGGAGGCGGCAACAAAGTACGTTCCAAAGAAAAAGAAAACCAAGAAGGCAAAATGGTTGTCTGCTGAGACACTGGAAGTAGCCCAAGAAAGGAGGAAAGCAAAAGGAAACAGTGAAAAGGGGAGATATGCCCAGTTAAATGCGCAA
>NW_026844811.1:17211580-17231724 GCF_025583915.1 Anolis sagrei ordinatus | reverse complement strand
ACATTCACACCTGACTCCAACAGAGAAGAGTTCTTTCTCCCACCCTGGACATTCCACAGATATATAAACCAGTTCCAATGCCTGGCTGCTCCCTGCCTGGGGGCATCCTTTGTTGGGATGGTAGTCAAGCTGGCCAGTGGCAACATTCATACCTGGCTCAAACAGACAAGAGTTCTTTCTCCCACCCTGGACATTCCACAGATATATAAACCAGCTTCAGTGCCTGACTTCTCCCTGCCTGGGGGCATCCTTTGTTGGGATGGTAATCAAGCTGGCCAGTGGCAACATTCACACCTGACTCCAACAGAGAAGAGTTCTTTCTCCCACCCTGGTCATTCCACAAATATATAAACCAGCTTCGATGCCTGACTTCTCACTGCCTGGGGGCACCTTGAATAGCATTTGATGGCCTGACAGTTTTTAGGCGTGACTTGTTACTGCCTGGGAGAATCCTTTGTTTTCTGAAACATTCACACCTAGCTCCAACAGACAAGAGTTCTTTCCCCCACTCTGGACATTCCACAAATATATAAACCTCACTTGCCAAGTTTCCAACAGACCTCACAACCTCTGAGGACGCCTGCCGTAGATGTGGGCGAAACATCAGGAGAGAATGCTTCTGGAACATGGCTATACAGCCCGGAAAACTCACAGCAACCCAGTGATTCTGGCCATGGAAGCCTTCGACAACACATTGCCCACTGTTCCGTTTCTCTCTTTCCTTTTCTGTCTCAAATGTCAAATGCTAGAGAGAGCGCGTTGCAGCGGAGACTCCACCATCCTCTCTCTCGCTTCCCCTCCGGTCTTATGCCTCCTGGTGCTCGCTGGTTATTTTTGTCTCTAGCTCCCAGGCTGAATGGTTGGAAGTATATCGGAGCTTTCCTGCCTCTTCTTCTTCCTCCCCTTCCTCCCTGCACTGCCTTAGGAGGAAAGCCATCCGCATCCAGATGGAGCCGCCAAGCCCATCCTTCTAGGTTGAGTTGGGGAGGTGTCTAATGAGGACCCACCATGTCTATTATCCCCTGACAGTTGGTTTGAGGTATCCAGGCAGCCCCAGAGGCAGCGGCAGGAATGCAGGACCCCTTTCCCTCCTTTCCACACTCATTCCCAGTAATGCCGTATTGCACAAACTCCGCCACCGGCCAAGTGCAACTCCAAGAGCCGTGTGGGCAGGGGCGGCTTGTCCATTATGCAAAGTAAGCGGTTGCAGTACACTTTTTTTTGCCAGGGGTGCCTCCGTAAATGCCCCTCGACCGCCACTTGAGGAGTGCCCCCTCGGCTCAGAACAGCCCTAGCAGTCCGGGGGAAGCCACGGCAACCCATTACGCAAAGTAAACATTAGCAGTATAGTTGATTTTGCCCAGTTGTAGTTACTGGGATGTATAGTTCACCTACAATCAAAGAGCATTCTGAACTCCACCAATGATGGAATTGAATCACCAAATATGGCACACAGAACTCCCACAACGAACAGAAAATATATATCAGTGATTGGTTGGGGAGGGGCGCCAAAATACTGTTCGCTTACCATTGAAAATTACCTAGGGCCGCCTCTGTGTCCAAAGCTGATGTCCATGTAAGCAAAGAAAACAAGTCTCAGTACATGGGATACTTGTGTCCCAGCTAACATGTACCATCAATCTCTCCCCCCCCTCCCACGAGCAAACAGAAAATATAAGATATCCAATTGATGGTGGCAGAGGGACGCCAAATAGTGCCTAACCATTGAAATACTAGGGGCGCCTCTGCGGGCTGATAGTCATCTACAAGAAAGAGCATTCGTGAACTTCCAACCAATGAGGAAGAACCACTATGGACACAGACCTCCCCACCACACACGGGGGCACAAAAGAAATATATATCAATTGATGGGGGGGGGGGGGTGGCTCAACCCATTACACAAAGGCATTTGCAGTATGGTTGATTTTGCCCAGAGGCGCTCTTGGGGGAAAATAGACCTTGACATATGCGAGTTGTAGTTACTGGGACGTATAGTTCACCTACAATCAAAGAGCATTCTGAACTCCCAATGATGGAATTGAACCAAATATGGCACACAGAACTCCCACAATGACAGAAAATATATATCAATGATTGGTTGGGGGTTGGGGGGGGGCGAAAATAGACCTTGACATGTGCGAGTTGTAGTTACTGGGATGTATAGTTCACCTACAATCAATGAGCATACTGAACTCCACCAATGATGGAACTGAACCAAAAATGGCACACAGAACTCCCATGACGAACAGAAAATATATATCAGTGATTGGTTGGGGAGGGCGCGCCAAAATACTGTTTGCTTACCGTTGAAAATTACCTAGGGCCGCCTCTGGATGTATAGTTCACCTACAATCAAACAGCATTCTGAACTCCACCAATGATGGAATTGAACCAAATATGGCACACAGAACTCCCACGACGAACAGAAAAAATATATCAATGATTGGTTGGGGAGGGACACCAAAATACTGTTTCCTTACCATTGAAAATTACCTAGGTCTGCCTCTGCTGGGATGTATAGTTCACCTACAATCAAAGAGCATTCTGAACTCCACCAATGATGGAATTGAACCAAATATGGCACACAGAACTCCCACGACAAACAGAAAATATATATCAATGATTGGTGGGGGGGGCGGTGTGTGTGCCAAAATACTGTTTGCTTACCATTGAAAATTACCTAGGGCCGCCTCTGCGTGTGGCAGCGGGTTGTGACGAATGAGTTGGGAGGCATCTTGAAGGATGGATGGCTCACTTGGGAAGCAGGAGGGCAGAGTGTGTGGGGTGCTCGAGACTCCCCAAAAGGCCTCTGCTTTCACTTACTGTAATGGCTGAGAGTGAATACCAGGAGCGCTCATGTTTCCAATTCCAGTTTGCATCACTTCATCAGGTCTTCAGCAATAATAATAACAATAACAACAACAACACTTTATTTACATTCCACCTTTCTCCCCATGGAGACTCAGAGCAGATTATAGTGTACATGTTGCAACTCAGAGTAGTTTTCACCTTGCTCCAGATATCACCACACCAAAGCTGTAGGTTTTGTAGTTTATTGAGAAAAAGGGCAAAATCAAAACAGAGCATATGAAATGCATAAAATCCATAGGCAGGTCAAAGGCTTAAATGCAAAGAAACAGTTCCCAAGATCCAAAGACAAAAACGTGAAGCACAATCCTTTAGCAATGGTCAAACAAGAGCCCATGGAACACAGTTGAAAACAAGACCCATATCCCAGACTCCGGAAGCTAGAAGCGTGTTGCTAAAAGCCAAAGTTAATCCACAGAAGTTCGCATGAGAAGAGCTACGTTGAACTGACAGCACCTGTTTGTCAGCTACAAGGCTAAATATACCCTTTGCAGACATGAACACATTGCGTTGACCCTTGGCCTCCTTGGCTTCTCGCTTGCTGGCCAAGCGAGAGCTTCTCCGGAGCCTTAATTGCAGGCGATCTTGCCTGCTCATTAATTCATTATCTTCAAGGTTATGCAACCCCTTATCTTGGTCCAGCTGGGAAGGCAAAGATATCTCCACCTGGCCGTGTGGGAATTCACTCTCATTATCAGTCTCACCAACATTCTTTTCCCCTGGAAACTGACTGACTGTTTCCCCTTCAGGAGCCTCACCGTCAGGCCTGTCTGAAGCATGTACAGCAATCTGTAACCCATCATCCTCATCCTGTAGGAATTCTGGCCCACAGAGCTCAGCTTCAGACTCAGAGTCGAGAGGAGCCACAACAGTACAGTGTTCCCTCACTTATGTTTACTTACTTACTTACTTACGCGATCCCTCATTGGCCGAGTAGGATAGTCTTCCAAGGTGAGTGTACTGGTGGGTCCGTAGGTGGCTGTGGAGCCCTATTCTTGATCTTCATCTTCTTCCGCAGTGAGGGCATTGGTTTCCAGGTTGAAGGGAGCCCCAGTCGGGGTTGGCTTGACGCACCTTCCTCTTGGCACGTTTCTCTCTTTCGCCCTCCATTTGTGCCTCTTCAAATTCTGCAGCACTGCTGGTCACAGCTGACCTCCAGCTGGAGCACTCAAGGGCCAGGGCTTCCCAGTCCTCAGTGTCTATGCCAGAGTTTTTAAGGTTGGCTTTGAGCCCATCTTTCAATCTCTTTTCCTGTCCTCCAACATTCTGTTTTCCGTTCTTGAGTTCGGAGTAGAGCAACTGCTTTGGGAGACGGTGGTCAGGCATCCGGACAATGTAGCCGGTCCAGCGGAGTTGATGGCGGAAGACCATCGCTTCAATGCTGGTGGTCTTTGCTTCTTCCAGCACGCTGACGTTTGTCCGCTTGTCTTCCCAAGAGATTTGCAGGATTTTTCGGAGGCAGCGCTGATGGAATCATTCCAGGAGTTGCATGTGACGTCTGTAGACAGGCCACGTCTCTCAGGCGTATAGCAGGGTTGGGAGGGCAATAGCTTTATAAACAAGCAACTTGGTTTCCCTACGGATGTCCCGGTCCTCAAACACTCTGTGCTTCATTCGGAAAAATGCTGCACTCGCAGAGCTCAGGCGGTGTTGTATTTCAGTCTCAATGTTGACTTTTGTGGACAGGTGGCTGCCTAGGGAGCGGAAATGCTGTATTTCTGGCATTGGAGAGGGTTGTGGAGATTCCTGGTTTTCCCCAAAAGGTTCTGAATATCCATTTTTCCAAAAGGTTATTCCTTTTCCAAAAATTCACGGCCATTTTAATGCCTTCTGCCCCATATACATATTTATTCCCAGTTTCACCAGCCGGTTTTGTGTCCACCTTGTTGTTTCCTTGACGTGGGAAACTGCCAGGTGATGAACCCTGTGAGACAAAGCCGGGCGAGTGGATCCGGTGGTTACTTCTAGTCCCATGCAATTGGTCAGCAGTGCCGAAGACTAGCGGCAGGCAGCTCTCATTTCTCTTGATTTTGAATGTTTGTGGCCATTCATCCCAGCCGGCCTGACCCACACTATCCTCCCCAACCCAGCACTACGACATGTAGTTGTGTTGGGGATTTTGCATTGTCGCTCCCTGAATGCCTTACAATGCGGGCCATTCTTTACTTCCACCCAAAGCCCCTGCGCCCTGACCTTTGGCGAGGCCTCTCCTCTTCAGCACCTCGCCATGGGTCATCCGTGAATGGCCCATTGCCATTGGGGTCACGGTTGAGAGTGGAGGATGCCTCGGAGGCTCTGGCGAGGCCCCCACGGAAGTTGACCTCTCCCCTTGGCCTCCCTCCCCACCCATACATCTCCTGCCAAGCTTGGAGGAAGTGAGCCAGGGCTGGGAGGAGCGTGGTTGTGTGTATGTGTGTGCCGAAAAGAGGAGTTTCATGCCTTGGATGAGGTTGTGCACCAAGAAGACGCTTCATTTCTACTTGTATCTGATTAGATTGGTTAGAATGATAGAATCCTAGGGTTGGAAGAGACCTCATGGGCCAACCAGTCTAACCCCATTCTGCCAAGAAGCAGGAAAATCCGTTCAAAGCACCCCCAACAGATGGCCATCCTGCCTCAGTTTCAAAGCCTCCAAAAAAGGAGCCTCCACCACACTCTGGGGAAGAGAGTTCCACTGCTGAACAGCTCTCACAGTCAGGAAGTTCTTCCTGATGTCCATGAAATGTCTGAGTGTGTTCGGTATGCGGGAATGGGGTGCCGACATTAGCAAGGTAAGGCTAGGGTTAGGGTTAGGGTTGGAAGAGACCTCATGGGCCATCCAGTCCAACCCTACTCTGCCAAGAAGCAGGAAAATCCATTCAAAGCATACCCAACAGATGGCCATCCTGCCTCTGTTTCAAAGCCTCCAAAGAAGGAGCCTCCACCACACTCTGTGGCAGAGAGTTCCACTGCTGAACAGCTCTCACAGCCAGTTCTTCCTGACGTCCATGAAATGTCTGAGTGTGTTCGGTGTGCGGGAATGTGGACCCGACATTAGCAAGGTAAGGCTAGAGTTAGGGTAAGGGTTGGAAGGGACCTCATGGGCCATCTAGTCCAACCACATTGTGCCAAAAAGCAGGAAAATCCATTCAAAACACCCTCAACAGATGGCCATCCTGCCTCTGTTTCAATGCCTCCAAAGAAGGAGCCTCCACCACACTCCGGGGCAGAGAGTTCCACTGCTGAACAGCTCTCACAGTCAGGAAGTTCTTCCTGATGTCCATGAAACGTCTGTGTGTGTTTGGTGTGCGGGAATGTGGGCCCGACATTACCAAGGTAAGGCTAGGGTTAGGGTTGGAAGGGACCTCATGGGCCATCCAGTCCAACCTCATTCTGCCACACACAGAGAGTTCCACTGCTGAACAGCTCTCACAGGAAGTTCTTCCTGATGTCCATGAAACGTCTGTGTGTGTTCGGTGTCCGGGAATGGGTTAGGATTAGGGTTGGGATTGGAGGGGACCTCATGGGCCATCCAGTCCAACCCTCTGCCAAGAAGCAGGAAAATCCGTTCAAAGCACCCCCAACAGATGGCCAGCCCACCTCTGTTTCAAAGCCTCCATGGAAGGAGCCTCCACCACACTCTGGGGCAGAGAGTTCCACTGCTGAACAGCCCTCACAGTCAGAAAGTTCTTCCTAATGTTCAGGTGGAATCTCCTTTCTTGTAGACTGCCAGAACCTGCCGAATACCAGAGTGCAAGTGAAGACATTCTTTACTCACCAAAGAGACATTGGGAATAAGGAGGAAGAGATGGCAAACTGGTCTGCTTTTAATTTAAGGCAGTGTTTCTCATCCTGGGAGTCGGGACCCCGGCAGGGTGGAGGGGGGGGGTCACAAAGGGGTGTCATGTTGGTCATGGAGGTTCTGTATGGGAGGTTTGGCCCAACTGTATTGTTGGTGGGGATCAAAACGCTTTGTGCTTCTAGGTGAACTATAAATCCCAGCAGCTACAACTCCCAAATGACAAAATCATTTGTGTGTGTGTGTGTGTGTGTGTGTAAAGGACATACATTGGGTTGTTAGGTATCTTGTGCCCAAATTTGGTGTCAATTCGCCCAGTGGTTTTTGAGTTGTGTTAATCCCACAAACGAACATTACATTTTTATTTATATAGATTGTGATGTTTGTTTGGATGTTTTGGTTTTATTTTGTTGTAACGTACCGTTGGGCTTGGCCTCATGGAAGCCGCCCCGAGTCCCCTGTGGGGAGATGGTGGCAGGGTATAAATAAAGTTATTTATTATCATATAAATATGACTATGGCAAAGATCCGCATAGTCCAAGCCATGGTATTCCCTGTCGTCACTACGGATGTGAGAGCTGGACCTTAGGGAAGGCTGAGCGAAGGAAGAGAGATGCTTTTGAGCTGTGGTGTTGGAGGAAAGTCCTGAGAGTGCCTTGGACTGCGAGAAGATCCAACCAGTCCATCCTCCAGGAAATAAAGCCCGACTGCTCATTGGAGGGAAGGAGACTAGAGACAAAGTGGAAGTACTGATATTGAGCTGCTTTTAGTGGGGTCTCCTCAAGAGAGAGGAGCCCGAGGACCGCGCCAAAAAGGGCCCTGGATCCCTTGGTGAGGCCAGCGAAGCCAATCTCAAAATATTACAAATAATAATGCCTCATCAAGGTGGAAGAAGTTTCCAGCAACCGAGGTTTATTTGTGATTCAGCTGAGATCAGATGCATTGCAGGAATCATTCCACTGCAAGCATACCAGTACAAAGAATACAGGCATATTTATAGTAAAAATACAAAGGAAAACTTTCAAAACTCCCGCCCGCCCCTTGCCGGCCGGCTCCACGCTGATTGGTGGAACAGCTGGGAGGAGGCTGGGCAGCCCGCCCCTGCGCTGGACCAATCAGCGCGTTTCTTCGCCTCTAGAGGGCCAATGAGCGCCCTCCAATCGCCTCGCAAGATGGACAAATCAGGAGAGAGGAGGCGGTACGGCCGTGAACAATGGAGGGGGGGAAATGATGGGATTAGGAGTTGCCAGCAAGCCTTTGTCTCAGGCCGGCAAGGTGTGATCCTGGCAAACAAAAGTTTTCCTGTTTGGAATGGCTTTGGGGAAAAGAATATTTGGCTAGACAACGGACCTCAAAAGGTGGATCAACGTTGTCTTTGTGTGATTTAATCAGTCCTTTCTTCCAGGTTTCTGTTGACCCCCTCCCCTCGCTGGACATGCTCCGAGGGCTAGGGTTGGGAATCAACAGTATTGTTCCATGCTGATGAGTCAATCAGGGAGGGTTTGGGGAGAACAAAGGAGCCTCTCCCCAAGGCAATACAGTAATCTTCAGGTCACATCTTTATGGGGCAAGGGTCGGCAGGAAAGGCAGGGTGGGGAACATGTTACATTTCATACAATATCTCCTTACACACATTTCATGGCAACAAAACCCCTTCTTTGTCCCACATCCCAAGTATATTTAATAGAGGAATTGATTTTAATTGAAAACTTGGAATCCCATGGTTCTGGAGAAAGTTTGTGGAAATGGAGGTGGCTTGCAGTTCAAAGCAAGCAAGCAGAAAGTTCATGGCCAGGGTTGTGGCAAACAGTCCAGTCCACGCAGCAGAGAGTCATGGTTTCAGGCAGAAGCCAGCAGATGGGCGCTGAGTTAATCAATAACAGAATCCATCGCTCAGCCCTTGGGGAACTACAACTCTCACAAAAGGGCAGAAGTCCCAAGATCCAGCCATTTCCCAAAAAGCCTCATGGGGTCCTTGTTGTTGTCAGTGCCTTGGCAATGTGGCCAAGACTTAACCCTTGTTGTGTAGTCTGGTGCCCTTGCCCTTAATTATGAGGGGGGGGGGTGGTGTTGCCTGATATCAGCTAGGCCACATCATGAGGAGAGCAAAGCCTAGAGAAGACAATGATGCTGGGGAAAGTGGAAGGCAAAAGGGAGAGGGGCCGACCAAGGGCAAGATGGATGGATGGCATCCTTGAAGTGACTGGACTGACCTTGAAGGAGCTGGGGGTGGTGACGGCCGACAGGGAGCTCTGGCGTGGGCTGGTCCATGAGGTCACGAAGAGGTGGAGACGACTGAACGAATGAACAACAACATTATCATATAAGTTGATTATTATCTTTGGAAAGAAGAGAATACGGGTTCCCAAGGGGTCCTTCCTCAGGATGTGCATATGTGTGTGTATGTTTTCAATTGCAACATAAAAGCACAAACCGTCTCCACTTCCTGCTCCAGGACGCACACAGAGAGGCGGCATTCGCAGAGGACCATGTGGAAAGTGGAGCACCCGGCGGCCCCTCCAGCTCCTCCTTTTCCCCAACCATCTGTCTCCTTCCTCGCCTTCCAAAAAGCCCGCTGGCTCCTTTCCCTGCCTGGGGAGGTTCCTGTTTGGAGCAGAAGATGTAGGTCCAGAGCTGTTCTGCGTCACCACCACAAAGGAAGCTCATGATTACAATTTGGGTGTCTGAGGCAAGCCGAGAGCCCAACTGCACAGCGATGCAATTGCACACACATCTTTCCACCAGTTGGCAGATATGGAATGGAAGCCCATCTGGGAGAGGAAAGCAAGGCTGAGACTCACTTCCTGCTGCCCTCGGCTTTGGCCGGCAGAACGAGACGGCAGCACGGTTGTGCTTTTGGCAGCACGAGGTCCACCGGGTTGTTTTCTTCCACAAGGCTGGAAACCACCTCTGGTTTGAGGTTTGGCCGTCCAAGTCCCACAGTGTGGAAACTAAAACACCAATCCCCAAACTGTTTTCATTCACGAGCATCTAAACCAGTATTCCTCAACCTTCCTAATGCCACGACCCCTTAATACGCTTCCTCATGTTGTGGTGACCCCCAATAATAATATTATTTTTCTTGCTACTTCACAACTACAGTTTTGCTACTGCTATGAATCATAACATTGTCTTGTGGGGTTCCTCAGGGCTCAATATTGTCTCCCATGTTGTTTAACATCTACATGAAGCCGCTGGGGAGATCATCCGGAGTTTCGGGGTACGGTGTCATCTGTACGCAGATGATGTCCAACTCTGTCACTCCTTCCCACCTGCTACTAAGGAGGCTGTCGAGGTCCTGAACCGGTGCCTGGCCGCTGTAACGGTCTGGATGAGGGCGAACAAATTGAAATTAAATCCAGACAAGACAGAGGTACTCCTGGTCAGTCGCAAGGCCGAACAGGGCATAGGGTTACAGCCTGTGTTGGATGGGGCCGCACTCCCCCTGAAGACAGGTTCGCAGCTTGGGTGTGACCCTGGACTCATCGCTGAGCCTGGAACCCCAGGTTTCGGCGGTGACCAGGGGAGCATTTGCACAGCTAAAGCTTGTGCGCCAGCTGCGCCCGTACCTTGGGAAGTCTGACTTGGCCACGGTAGTCCATGCTCTGGTTACATCCCGTTTAGACTACTGCAACGCTCTCTACGTGGGGTTGCCTTTGAAGACGGCTCGGAAGCTCCAACTAGTCCAACGCTCGGCAGCCATGATTAACAGGAGCGGAGCGCAGGGAGCATACAACCCCCCTGTTGCGCCAACTCCACTGGCTACCGATCTGCTACCGGGCTGAATTCAAAGTGCTGGCGTTGGCCTTTAAAGCCCTAAACGGTTCCAGCCCAAGCTATCTATCCGACCGCATCTCTGCCTATGAACCCACCAGGACTTTGAGATCTTCCGGGGAGACCCTGCTCTCGATCCCGCCTGCTTCTCAAGCTCGGCTGGCGGGGACGAGAGATAGGGCCTTCTCGGTGGTGGCTCCTCGGCTGTGGAACGCCCTTCCTACGGACATTAGACTAGCACCATCTCTAATGGTATTCCGCAAAAAAGTGAAGACCTGGCTGTTTGAGCAGGCGTTCGAATAATTAGTGCAATGATTGGTTAATGAACACTGGAATGGAACAATGGATGACGAATCTGGGACATGTTTTTGATGACAAGACGACAGTGGATGGGTATTGTAGTAACTGTTTATTAATTGTGTAATGTGTTAGGTTGTTAACTGTTTCTATACTGTAGCACTGAATTTTTGCTGTTCGTATTTGTTGTGAACCGCTGTGAGTCGCCTTCGGGCTGAGAACAGCGGTATAGAAGTAAGGCAAATAAATAAATAAATAAATAACATAAAAAATATCACTGGACCAAATTTGGCACAAATACGTGATATGCCCCAATTTTAATACTGGTGGGGTTGGCAGGGGATCGATGTTGTCATTTGGGAGTTGTAGTTGCTGGGATTTATAGTTTACCTACAATCAAAGAGCATTATGAACTCCAACAATGGAATTGAACCAATCTTAGCTACTTGGCACACAGAAAACACTGGAAGTGTTTGGTGGGCACTGACCTTGAGTTTTGGAGGTGTAGTTCACCTACATCCAGAGAGCACTGTGGACTCAAACAATGATGGACCAAACTTGGCATGAATACTCAATATGCCTGAATGTGAACAGTGGTGGAGTTTGGGGAAAATAGACCTTGACATTTGGGAGTTGTAGTCGCTGGGATTTATAGTTCACCCACAATCAAAGAACATTCTGAACCCCACCAATGATAGAAATGGGCCAAACTTCCCACACAGAACCCCACATGACCAACAGAAAATACGTTTTTGGATGGCTTTGGTGACCCCTCTGAAACCCCCTCGTGACCCCCTCAGGGGTCCTGACCCCCAGGTTGAGAACCACTGATCTAAACAACAACACAGATTGCAACATTCACACTTGCCTCCGACAGGCAAGAGTTCTTTCTCCCACCCTGGACATCATTCCACAGATATATGTGAGGGGCGTTCATTAAAGATTTCCCCTGACCCCCTTCTATTTGTCACAGGATGCTGAAACTGCATGTGTGTAATGATACGAGGGTTGAATGAAAAGTAATGCCTCCACCTTCGTAACTCCTCAACAGATGGCAGTACTGGTATGCGGCAGGTACTGGCTTGTTCAGTAGACTCTCCTCTACAGTTCCATTTTGGGAAGCCTTAGCATTGAACGGTTGTGTTGTTAAAGTGCAAAGTAATGCCTCCACCTTCGTACCTCCTCAACAGATGGCAGTACTTGTATGCGGCAGGTACTGGCTTGTTCAGTAGACTCTCCTTTACAGTTCCATTTTGGGAAGCCTTAGCATTGAACGGTTGTGTTGTTAAAGTAAAAAGTAATGCCTCCACCTTCGTAACGCCTCAACAGATGGCAATACTGGTATGCGGCAGGTACTGGCTTGTTCAGTAGACTCTCTTCTACAGTTCCATTTTAGCGGGAAGGCTTAGCATTGAACGGTTGTGTTGTTAAAGTGAAAAGTAATGCCTCCACCTTCGTAACTCCTCAACAGATGGCAGTACTAGTATGTGGCAAGTACTGGCTTCTTCAGCAGACTCTCCTCTTCAGTTCCATTTTAGCGGGAAGGCTTAGCATTGAACGGTTGTGTTGTTAAAGTGAAAAGTAATGCCTCGTGCAGACAGACTCCAAGCAGAGGCACAACACCGTTGCTCAGATTATTCATTGGAACTTGTGCCACAAATACCATCTGTCTGCGATAAAGAACTGGTGTGGTCACAAGCTGAAAAAAGTTAGAGAATGAACACGCCAAACTCCTCTGGGACTTTTGAATTCAGACAGACAGAGTTCAGGAGCACAATACTCCTGACCTCACAATCATGTTAAAAAAGAAAGTATGGACGTCGATGTCGCAATCCAGGTGACAGCAGGATTGCAGAGAAACAACTGGAAAAGCTGACATGATAGGAGGATTTAAAGACTGAACTGCAAAGACTCTGGCACAAGCCAGTCAAGAGGGTCCCAGTGGTGATCGGCACACTGGGTGCAGTGCCTAAAGACCTTGGCCTGCACTTAAACACAATCAGTGATGACCAATTTACCATCTGCCAGCTGCAGAAGGCCACCTTACTGGGATCTGCACGCATTATTCGCCGATACATCACACAGTCTAGACACTTGGGAAGTGTCCAACCTATGATCCAATACAACAGCCAGCAGAGTGTCTGCTGGGGACTCATCTTGTTGTGTTTCTAATAATAATAATAATAATAATAATAATAATAATAATAATAATAATAGTCCTAGGCACTTGGGAAGTGCCTGACGTGTGATCCAATACAACAGCCAGCAGAGTGTCTGCTGTGGACTCATCTTGTGGTAATAATAATAATAATAATAATAATAATAATAACAACAACAGCCAGCAGAGTGTCTGCTGTGGACTCATCTTGTTGTGTTTCTAATAATAATAATAATAATAATAATAATAATAATAATAACAACAACAACAGCCAGCAGAGTGCCTGCTGTGGACTCATCTTGTTGTGTTTCTAATAATAATAATAATAATAATAAAACAACAACAACAGCCAGCAGAGTGCCTGCTGTGGACTCATCTTGTTGTGTTTCTAATAATAATAATAATAATAATAATAATAATAATACATCACACAGTCCTAGACACTTGTGTGTGACGTATGATCCAATACAACAGCCAGCAGATTGTCTGCTGTGGACTCATCGTAATGTTATAATAATAGTAATAATAATAAAATTAAATACATCACACGTCCTAGACACTTGGGAAGTAATAATCCAATACACAAGCCAGCAGAGTGATCTTGCTGTGGACTAATCTTGTTGTGTTTCTAAATAATAATAATAATAATAATAATAATAATAATAATAACAACAACAGCCAGCAGAGTGATCTTGTTTGCTGTGGACTCATCTTGTTGTGTTTCTAATAATAATAATAATAATAATAATAATAATAATAATAATAAACAGCCAGCAGAGTGTCTGCTGTGGACTCACCTTGTTGTGTTTCTAATAATAATAATAATAATAATAATAATAATAATAATAATAAACAGCCAGCAGAGTGCCTGCTGTGGACTCACCTCGTTGTGTTTCCAATAATAATAATAATAATAATAATAATAATACATCACACAGTCCTAGACACTTGGGAACGTGTGATCCAATACAACAGCCAGCAGAGTGATCTTGTGGACTCATCTTGTTGTGTTTCAAATAATAATAATAATAACAATAATAGTAAACTTTATTTATACCCACAGCCAGCAGAGTGTCTTGCTGTGGACTCATCTTGTTGTGTTTCTAATAATAATAATAATAATAATAATAATACATCACACAGTCCTAGACACTTGGGAAGTGTCTGACGTGTGATCCGATACAACAGCCAGCAGAGTGATCTTGTCTGCTGTGGACTCATCTTGTTGTGTTTCAAATAATAATAATAATAGTAATAATAATAATAGTAATAATAATAATAATAATAATAATATCACACAGTCCTAGATACTTGGGAAGTGTCCGACGTGTGATCCGATACAACAGCCAGCAGAGTGATCTTGTCTGCTGTGGACTCATCTTGTTGTGTTTCAAATAATAATAATAATAGTAATAATAATAATAATAATAATAATAATAACAACTTGTCTGCTGTGGACTCATCTTGTTGTGTTTCAAATAATAATAATAATAATAATAATAATAATAATAATAATCATCACTTGGGAAGTGTCTGACGTGTGATCCAATACAACAGCCAGCACAGTGTCTGCTGTGGACTCATCTTGTTGTGTTTCTAATAATAATCATCATCATCACCATCATCAATGTGATCCAATACAACAGCCAGCAGAGTGTCTGCTGTGGACTCATCTTGTCGTGTTTCTAATAATAATAATAATAATAATAATAATAATAATAATAATAATAACACTTGTGTGTGACGTATGATCCAATTCAACAGCCAGCAGATTGTCTGCTGTGGACTCATCTTGTTGTGTTTCTAATAATAATAATAATAATAATAATAATAATAATACATCACACAGTCCTAGACACTTGGGAAATGTCCGACGTGTGATCCAATACAACAGCCAGCAGAGTGTCTGCTGTGGACTCATCTTGTTGTGTTTCTAATAATAATAATAATAATAATAATAATATCGTCATCATCATCATCATCATCACACTGTCCGAGATGCTTGGGAAGTGTTTGACTTATAATAATAATAATAATAATAATAATAATAACAACAACAACAACAGCCAGCAAAGTAATCTTGTCTGTTGTGGACTCATCTTGTTGTGTTTCAAATACTAATAATAATAATAATAATAATAACAACAACAACAACAACAGCCAGCAAAGTAATCTTGTCTGTTGTGGACTCATCTTGTTGTGTTTCAAATAATAATAATAATAATAATAATAATAATAATAATAACAACAACAACAATGGATACATCACATAGTCCTAGACACTTGGGAAGTGTCCGACGTGTGATCCATTTCAAAAGCCAGCAGACTGATTTTGTTTGCTGTGCACTAATCCTGTTGTGTATCTAATAATAATAATAATAATAATAATAATAATAATAATAATAACACCAGCAGAGAGTGTGCTGTGGACTCATCTTGTTGTGTTTCAAATAATAATAATAATAATAATAATAATAATAATAAAACACAGACGAGTGTCTGCTGTGGACTCATCTTGTTGTGTTTCTAATAATAATAATAATAATACACAACAACCAACACAGCCGCAGAGTGCTGCTGTGATCATTCTGTGTGGTGTAATAAAAAAATAAAATCAGTACAATATAATACATCACACAGTCCTAGACATGTGTGATATGATGATGATCCAATACAACAGCCAGCAGAGTGTCTGCTGTGCACTCATCTTGTTGTGTTGCAAATAATAATAATAATCTGCACACATTATTTGTCGATACATCACACACCTAGACACTTGGGAAGTGTCCGACGTGTGATCCAATTCAACAGCAAGCAGAGTGTCTGCTGTGGACTCATCTTGTTGTGTTTCTAATAATAATAATAATAATAATAATAATAATAATAATAATAATATCTAAACAACTTTTAATAAACTGCACATTCAATCTGGTTCCATTGCCTAAATAAATAAGCGAATTAAAGATTTTTAAAATGGAGCATCATCAATAAAGGGAGAAGTTCCTCTGCAAAACAAAACAAAAAATATATGTCTAAATGCCAAGAGAATGAGAGGAGGGTGCCCTGTAACCTGACACTGGCCTTTCAAGCCGGCCTCAGGCAGTGCCTTGTTTTCCTGGTCTGGAGCCCTTTGCCTGGAACATGCCATCTGCAGAGGTCCATAAATCATCTTGACGCTCTGCTGTCTCCACTCCAGCGTCCACGCCGTCTCTCGCTTGGAGCTTGCGGGGCATTTCTCCAGAAAACGAAGCCAAGCTGGCCGGCCCTTGATCCCCGCAGCGGCTCTCCAGATGTACACTCAGCCGAGCCAGATGCATCCCACGAGATGAGGGGAGACGGGGCCAGGAAACTTGCCGTCAGCTTGGGAGGCTGTGCACCACACTTGCTCAGCTTAATTCCTTTCTCAGAATCTCTCCCATTTGGCCAAGGCTTTGCTCCCCAAGACTCAAGTCCTGGGGTTTTGTCATTCTACTTAGTCCAGGTATGGTGACCTTCCAAGTGATGTGTCTTGGTGGTGGGTACGTAGGTGGCTGTGGAGGCCTATTCTTAATCTGAAGTCGAACATAAGAGATAGTAACTTATAGTTTTGCTAAGGGCAAGGACGCCAGGCTGGATAATAAGGGTTAAGCCTTGGTCAGTTTGGTGTGTATCATTTAATCAAGGCTTTATGCTCTATTTTCATATGTTTACAGCAGAAAGTAACCAATTTATTACTGAAAATCATGCCACAAAAGTATTTGAATTTTCCCATCTGAGGCACACCTGGGCTCCTGATGGTCCCCCATCTCACAAACAAGGGACTCTCTTTCCCCCTCATGGATATTTCCCTTTATGGACCTTCCTACGAATATTTATTATTATTATTTATTTCGAGGTTTTATATACCGACCCTCTCACCTTCAAAGAGGGATTTGGACTGGTTCACAACATGTGTTAACATACAAAGAATATACAATAACAACACAATGCCACTTCATAACACGATTAAAATATCAGCACTATACACATTAAAACATTATCATCCCAGTTAAAAGAGCCAAATCGTCCGACACCATCACAATCCCATTCATCATCCTCCTTTCATGTGGGCGAAGAATTAAATCAGTTGTCAAATGCCACGTTCCACAACCAGGTCTTTGTTAGTTTCCTGAACGTCATGAGGGAGGGGGCAGTTCTGATCTCTAATGGCAGGGAGTTCCAAAGTCGAGGGGCCACCATCGAGAAGGCCCTGTCCCTCGTCCCCACCAGCCGTGCTTGTGCAGGCGGTGGGACCGAGAGCAGGGCCCCTCCAGACGATCTTAGTGGTCTTGATGGTTCATAGGGGAGAATACGTTCGGAGAGGTAAACAGGGCCGGAGTCGTTTAGGGCTTTATAGGTTAACACCAGCACTTTGAATTGTGCTCGGAAGCTAATTGGCAGCCAGTGGAGTTCGGGTAACAGCGGAGTGGTGTGCTCCCTGTACCCAGCACCCATTAGTAAGTGAGAAGAGGGGGGAGGTGGGCAGGAAAGGTGTATAAAAGGTGGTGGGGAAAAGTCAGTAGTGTCTTTCTTTGCTGCAGAGATACAAGCAATATATTCATTTCCAAGCAAAGCCGGCTTGTGAGTGATCATTTAATATTGCTATATAAAACCTACAGTCTTACACATATCTGATGGCGACAGGAAAACCMGGATTTCTTTAACATGTGTTTATTGCCTTCACTCATAAACACAATAGAATGTCTTGGCTGGATTGTGGTYTAGACGATGAGACGACRTGGAATGGCTTTTGTAGTATTGATGTTTTTTGATGATGATGTTTTTGGTTAATGCTGGATTGATTATTTTAGATTGTGTCTTGAATTTTGAACCTTGTTCTTTCTRTGTTGTACACCGCTGTGAGTCACCCCCGGGCTGAGAACAGCGGTATATAAGCAAAGTAAATAAGTAAATAAATAATTAATTGGCTGGCAGACCCCCCACCCGGATCTCGTTAAGCCTCAGGGACAATCTTGTCATAATCCACTCCAGAATGCATTGTCTCCCTTCATCCCGCCTCCCTCCCTTCTGATTCGCTGGAGCGTCAAGGCTGGAGCGTCAAGGCCCCACGAAAGCCCTGTGATTGGCCCTGATGCATGGGGGATGGCCAAGCCTCCTCCCAGCTGTTTGAGCGTCAGCCAATCCCCTTCGAGCTGGGCGGGAGGAGGGAGTGGGAATTTTGGAACTCACAACTCTGTATAAAAATGGCCTTTACTTCTATAACCACATGCTCTGCTTGGCGAATGATTGCTGCTCTGTATCCTTTTCAGCTGAATCGCTAATAAACCTCGGTGGCACTTCCTTCAACTTGGTGAGACCTTTTATTGGGGAAAATCAGGGATTGGGTGCTTCTCTGTCTCGCCAGGGAAAAAGAACTCTTTGATGAGTCTAACTGGTCTCTGCCTCCTGGCAAAGACCCCTAATTTCCTGCTCTAAAACATATCCACATCTTCTCCTGCAGTGATGACATCGGTTTCCATGGTTAGTTGACACACCTTCCTCTTGGCACCATATCTCCACTCGTGCCTCTTCAAAATCCACAGCACTGTGGTCACAGCTAACCTCCAGCTAGAGCACTCAAAGGCCAGGGCTTCCCAGTTCGCAGTCTCTTATTTATTTATTTATTTATTTGCCACATTTGTATACTGCCTTTCCCAGCCCGGAGGCAACTCAAAGCAAAAACTCGTGAAACAGTAAGTCTGCGAAAAGCGAACCGCGAAGTAGCGAGGGAACACCGTATAAGTATATGTATATGTATATATCCCACTTGCCTCATTTTTAACAGACCTCACAACTTCTGAGAATGCCTGCCATAAATGTGGGCAAAATGTCAGGAGAGAATGTATTCTAGAGCATGGGCAGACAGCCCGGAAAACTCACAGCAACCCAGTAACAACAACAATTGACTCATAGGAGTTGCCGTCTAAGAACATCTGGACCACAAGGTGCTCAGTTTGGGAGATCACGCCAAATGGGACTATTTTCCTGAACTTTTCCGAGCGGAATGGTTTCCTCCTCTGCTGACCTGATCCAGCAGACTGATAAGCCATAGAGGCTCAAGGCAAAAAGAGGAGGGAGGGAGGGCAGAGGAGGGAGGGCAGAGAATTAATCAAATCAGCCACGGCAACCATTCATAAACTGGGAGGCAAAAACCCGCAAAACAGCGAGTCCGCGGAAAGCGAACCGCGAAGTAGTCAGGGAACACTGTATCACATTTTTGCTTTCAAACCACTAGGTAGGCGGAAGCTGGGCTAAAGGTCAGGAGCTCACCCTGACCTGGCTTCAAACTGACTTTCAACTGACAAGATGGACTATTTATTTATTTATTTACTTTGCTTATATACCGCTGTTCTCAGCCCGGGGGCGACTCACAGCGGTGTGACTACAGCTGGTGTTTAACCTGCTGTGATAAAGCCGGCCCTTTGTAGCGATTCCTCACATATTTTCAGGGGACGTTGATTGGCCACCCTCCATTTTGAACCGGGACCTACTTGGATAATGGTACTGTGTGGATGGACTCTCTGATGTGTCAAATGGTCAAGAAAGGATATGAATTCATGGAATGATAAGGTGCTAGTTGTCCACATGTTTGCTCTTTGGTTGGATGATGTATATCGCAAATAGCATGCACGAATGGACAACTTTGGCGCTTTTCGGGATGCGTATTCCTGGCTATGTGCAGTTCCTGGGTACATTCAAGTGCTGATTTAGTGCGCCTTGCCTGAAAAGCAGGGGTGGGAGCTGGTGAGTCGGGGGAGAGAAATCAGAGGACCTCATCCTCCAGCGGCCTTGGATGTGATCTGCAAGCGACGGCTGTCTCCACGCTGATGGATTTGCTGTCACCTCTCCCTGGCACCAAGTGACAGATTTCTGCTGTTGCATGGAGCCAAAACCAATAGCCATCCATCAACCCTGGACGGACGGGAGTAGTGGGGGGGGGGCGAGATGGAAGGGATGGAGGGGTGGGCGGTTAAGAGGGAACCGTGGGGAAATACTTCCTGGGTGGTCCTCCCGCCTCTTGCCTCAGAAAGAGGGGGAAATCAGTCTCATATGCATCTGCCCTCATTCAGGATGCATTGAAAGCAAACGTTCGGAACAGCTGGGCCTGGGCAATGCAAGGCATGAACGACCCATGGCATTTACCTGAAGCCAGCAATTACTCATGCTCCTGGTATGGCATCATGGTACGTCCCATTATTTCAGTTACCTTTTCCCAGCGCAGAATGTTCTATCTAGATGAAAACTACATGT